>CM053654.1:17052600-17437493 GCA_028654395.1 Scutellaria barbata | reverse complement strand
TAAAAAAATAATTTAATGAATAATATACAATAAAGGTGTTAATGTGACATACCTATCAGCTTTTATTTCCACTTCACCTATAAAAGACCATACTCTATGCAGTCAATTTGTGACAAATTGTACCCGAATAAACCAAACATAATACTATTTTAATTTTTATGTGCTTAATTATTCTCTATATTATTCAATTTTTTGTACTTTATCTATCAAATTATATATATTGTTGCAACTTGTCTTGTCAGTTCTTGAATTTCTTAAATTACCTTACGGGAACAATATATTTCATTCGAGATGGTGAATTAAAATTATAAGAAAATATTTTAAAAAATCAATCTGTTTTATTCGAATTATTCAAATTTAAATTACAAATATTTTTAAAATATATATCTATTTCTTTCAAAGTATTAAAATTGCTTTATTATTTAAGATAAATTATATTTTTAAATAATATTTTGAATATTTTGAGGGTTGAAAACACAAAATTCTAACAATTTACATACTCAATGGCCATGAGTAATATACATCAAAGAAGATTTGGTGGGTAAATATACTAGTTTTCTTAAAATTAAATTTATCAATGAAACTATTTCATGAAAGTTCGATTGATAATAGAAAAGTGTTAAATAAGATACCTAAAAATAAGTGTTAAATAAAAATATTTCAATCAACTAAAAAATAATTAATAACCATAGGAAATTTAATTATAATTAGAAATGCGAAACCTATTGCTTTTGGCCCACAATTAAGACGACCTAACCTAACGGGTCAATACTCAAATGTAATAGCAGAATTTTGTGGGCTGGGCCTGGGCCCAATTAGGTTCCCAGGTTTGATTGGTACAGTTTTTCTTTTTGGGTTGAACGTAATTTCGTAATTTGGAAATTTACATCATTTTGTACATAAAATCTCACTAGTTTTTCTTTAAATGAGCATTATTTAGTGTAAACTATAATAATAATAATGTTAATTTAATATTGCTAGAATATCTTTCAATTTTATTCACATTTTCTCAATATAAAAAGAGAAATTGTATTCTTTCTAAATTGAATTGAGTTTTAAATATGAAATGACATATATATTTCTTAACTTATAATATAATATCAATAAAAACATTTTTTTTATTAAGCTAAAAGAAGTTACAAACTTATAATTTATGAAATAAAATTAGCTCAGAACCGTATCTACAAAATAGAACTTGATTAATACAAACAGTTTAAAAAATTGAAATTATATTCTTGAAATGATTTGATATTTATTTCTACAGGACCATGTTGAACTATTTGGTGGGTTTTTTTTTAAATGTCTAAATGTAACTTTTACAAACCTTAGATTTTATTTGATAATTTGATCAAATTTTGAAAAATATTTACTTTCAGCCAATATTTTGAGGTGGGTGGCTAATTTTAGCTCTCGATTAAGATTTTTCGTGAGTTTTTCAATTGAGATTGTGTTCTTAAATTGATTACGATTTATTGTGTGTTCTTCGCTCATTTTTTATCTTCATTAATGATGTGGCAATTGGGATAAAATTATTTGGCCAAAAAAAAGGTAAAATGATTTGCCACCTATGCACAAAATTGTCACATTACCCTAAGTGATCGGAAATTCTCAAATTGAGGATATTTGTTATTGTATCACACTTGTGAAAAAATCATCGAAATTTGTAAAACCGACATAAGGGAACTAAAATTGAACCCAATTTGTAATTACATGACTAAAATTGAAAATAAAAAGTAAAATAGGATCAAAATCGGACACGTGTGCTAAAGCATGACTAAAAATAAATATTTATCGGATCAATATGAATTTGAAATCTACCGTTTCATTTTAACCTAATTTTTGAGAAATATGGATGAATTTTGAATACACTCTGAATTTAAAATTCATTTATTCCAATTCTTATATTTCAATTTTCTCGATGCAAGCACAACCTAATTTACTTTTAAATTATTTTACATCAAATAATGTGACGAATACAATTTCATAAAATGAGTTTTACTATTTTATAAATTATGTGGCGATCCATTTTACAATTTTATTTTACAAAAATCAGATTGATGAAACGATGGATACTGTAAGTTATTTTTGTTGGACACTTCACTCTAATCTACAAAATATAATAACATAAATCAATGAAGCAATAATCTCATGCATTCAACTTTGAAGCATTAAACAGTTTATTGTACTTCATAAATAATACTCAAACAAACCAACTATAGCTTAAGATTCAGTTTATTCACACCATTGGTAATCAAATCAAAGTCACAAATTTTCTAGTAATGCCTGCCATGATTCTTGTCTACTAAAGTCTATAATCACTTTCTACTTTTGGCAAGGATTTTTTTGTAAACTGATAACCACTTGTTTGCTTTACTTATTGGATATATAAATGAGGAAATATATATGTAGGATCCATGAATTTAATACATGAGTCAGAAAAAATTAAATAGATAAATTAAAAAAAATTAAATATTATTACACTGAAAAAGTAATTTGTAAATTTAAAATTTTATAATTTGTGTTCTACATATGTTCTAGTTTAACATCGATGATAACATAATTTGATTAATATATTAGTTAATTTTATATATTGTATTTGTAAATGAACATTAATAATTTTATTTATTCTGTTGAAAAAATTTAATGTTGTTGTCTATAATATTATTTAACTCTCACCACTTTTATAATGTTTTTATTATGTTTTTTTATAAAATATTAAATATAATAGTTAGGAAAGATCCTCAAATATTAATTTCAATTATATGCTAAATTTCACAAATATCCATAATTTATTACAAAATTATTCAATTTCATTATATATAGGTTTGGAAGTTTCACCAATCTTTTAAATCACCCCACTTTTATTTTAGTTTTTTTTTTCTAATTTTTTAATATTAACATAAATTTATATTATATAAATAATTTTGAGGATTTTTGTGATTTATATAAATGTGTGTGTGTATGTTTTTAAATATATTATTATGTTTTTGTATAATTATGATCATAATATATTATTATTAGTATTATTATTATTTAATTAGTTACTTATTTTGGTTGATTTAAAAAAAAGTTTGTAGATCACATGAACTCACTTTATGAAAAATTTACATATAATTATTAAGTATTAAATTTGTTACTTTTAACAGATGTTTAATATATGAGTATGAACATTAGTGATATAAAAAATAGTGAATTTTGTTTAGATAATATAACTATAGAAATATATAGTTATTGTTTTGTATCGTTTAAATACGTTAACAAAAATAGCTAAAATTGTATATACTTAAATAGAGAATTAATTGTAATCTTCAAACTGTTAATTAATAAGAAATTGATTAAAAAAATTTATACACATTCATTGCTAATATATTATCTAAGCTGATTGCAAAGAGGGCTTTTTCTAATATTTTTCAAATATATTATTGGTGACTGTAATTAATAACAAGAAAAATAATTTGAAAATAACATTTATATTAGGAGTAAAACTTTCATTCTTGGAGTGACATGTGGTACAATGATTGCTATATATATATATATATATATATATATATATATATATATATATATATATATATATATTTATGTAAGTAATAGAGGATAAGTGTTAATTATAAATTTTTATTTGCTTTCTGAAACAGTTGTGGAAGGTTTCGGTTCAAGTAGTTATTATATTTTAATTAAGATGGAGCCCATTTAAAATAATGATGTGAGATGTAAAATAAAATAAAATAATGTGAGTGAATGATACCAAAAAAAGTCTAGTGGGGTATCTCAACAAAATTTCATTTGGGTCTTGTTTATTATAATAGGTTATCATGGTTTATCACCACCACCATAATAGGTTAACATCCTTATTCTATAGTAAAAGTGTTAAAAGTGTTAGTACTATGTTGATATATGGATTTTAGTGAAGAAAATTACTTTCTTTTGTCAAATAATTTTAGTTATTCTATTGCCTTCTTGTTTTTCCTAAATTTCAAACATAATATAATTGATTGTTGAACTTTATCTATATTATATATTCAGATAAAGGTATATTGATATCATATTATTTCGCTAATATGAATAATGAAAGGAAAATACTATCTTCTCTATCAATTAATTGTAATTCTTCTCTTTCTTCTTGTTTTTCTTAAGTTTCAAATATAGTGTCTATGTATTATACATTCAATCAAAAGCATTATTTCTCTAACATAGATAATCAAAAAAAGTTTCATATTACTGCAATAAACTCAGCCCGTCAGTTTTCCAATAATATTGTTGGTTTAGATTTGGGATAAAATCGAGTATAAAATTGGAATTTTATTACTTATTCATTTTTTAAAATTAAAATATACAAAAGATGGACTAAAATATCATATGATTAAAATAGTAGTACATAGGTAACTTTATCAGAATTTTAAACATCAAATCTCAATGTTGGGGGTCTCAAGATTCAAGCTAAGAATGATAATGAACTTGGATCATTAAGAATTTTTAATTTGATTATAGGGTCATAAGGCACCTTGAACTTCTTAAACATATATAAAACACATAATTATATTCAAATAAAAAAAATTAGTTACCATACAAAGTGTGAATTCATGTAAAATAAAATGAGTATTTTTTTCTAAAGTCAGTCAAAACAACGTGTAAAAACTCACGGAGATTGAGACCATCACATATAAGACCTTACGTGAGATTAGGGTTGTAAATGAATCGAATCGATTCGAATATCATGATATTCGATTCGTATTCGTTTAACTATTCAAATATTTGTATTCGTATATTATCCGAATCAAAAAAGCAAATTGTATTTGATTCTGTTAACGTTGGGTTTTCCAACTTAATAATTTTTCCTTTTTCATTATTTTCAAAATCATTTATTTTATTTAAAATGAGATTTGTTAGGGTTTTGAGTGTTTATAGGATTTGATTGTTATTTGATTCCTTATCTTGAGGATTATTTTATCTAACCATTTATTCCTATCTTTTAGAATTTGTTTCTTTTTTTTTTTTATTATAGGATTCAAGAAAAAGAAAAGAACGTGATTTCAAGAACGTGAGAAGAAGAACGTGGAAAGAGAAAGGAGATGAACGTGAAGTGAAGATCATGGAGTTGATTTCAAAAGAGTGGACACGTGAAGATCATGGAAGATCATGGAGTCTTCAACCATCTCTATAAATAGAAGGAAGCTCTTGAAGATTCATACATCTACATCAAGAAAAACAGAGATTGAAGACCATAGATAAGAGAGCTTTCGAGTCTTATTATTTGAGTCTTCTTGTATCACATATTGTGATCTTTTAATTCTTTGTATACGTCCAATTGATCATAGTATTAGGACGTATTGTTTTTCGTTCTCCTTGTACCAAAATTCTTATTATAAAGGAGCTTTTCGCCGTGTGGCAGTCCACGAGTATATTTGTACTCGTGGATAAATTTTATCTCTGTTCGTTTTCGTTTTTAATATTTATTCCGCTGTGTTTTCCCAGTGTTGCCCAACACTGCGACAACACCAGGTTCTCTGATCAAAATTTTCAGTTATATAATCCACGCAGGACTTTCAGTTGGTATCAGAGCCACCCACTTGACATACTAAGTGGTGGTTCTGGTAGTCATGCAAGACATGGATTATTGCAATCCAAATTTTGGACGTGTTCCAATTTTGGATGGTTTGAACTATGCATATTGGAAGATACGTGTTCGTTCGAAGATCAAATCAATTGATGCACGTGCCTGGACAGTAGTTGTGGAAGGCTATGTTCCACCACTCCATGAAGTTGATGGAGATTTCGTTCCAAAGCCTCAAAAATCATGGACGATCGAGGAGATCAACAATTCAAATTTCAACGAAAGAGCGATCAATATTATTTTCGAGGCTGTGGATATTAATGTTTTCAAGATGATCCAGAATTGTACCACTGCTAAGGAAGCGTGGGATATCCTGCAAAAAAGATATGAAGGGGCAAGTTGTGTTCAAGAAGCGAAGATGAGACTTTTGATGTCAAAGTTTGAAAACATGCGCATGGAGGAAACTAAGGATATTGGAAGCTACTTTGAGCGACTTAGAGACATCTCCAATCAAAGCCAAATACTAGGAGACCCGATTGGACGCAAGCAGCTGATTTCAAAGGCCATGCGTACTTTACCATCAAGGTTCAACATCAAAGTGTCCGCCGTAGAAGAAGCCCACAATCTTACTCTTATGGATTTTGATACTTTGCAGAGCATCTTCCAAACTTTTGAGCTCAATCTTCTAAGTCAACAAGAAACATCAAATAAGGGAAAGAATATCGCCTTGCAAGCTCAAGAAGATGAAGAGTCCGAGGATGATGATGAGCCGTTGGAAGAGATCACCGAAGGACCAAACGTGGCCATGCTCACAAAGAAGTTTAATTCCATGGTTAGAAAGTTAAACAAGAAGCCACATCCAAAGGGAAAGGATCGTCAAAATGTCGTGAAAAATCAGCATCAATTCAAGCCTTTAGGATCGTCCTCTCAGCCCCAAAAATACCCCAAGAGAACAGTTTCTGAACATGGTAGATATACCCCCAAAGATATTGATTCTATTCAATGTCATGCATGCTCGGGGTGGGGTCATTATGCCAACGAATGCCCTAATACTTTGAGGAAGTATGGAGTGAAAAATCACTGGATTTCCCTGAGTGATGAAGAGGACGACGCTGAAGCTGAAACGGAAAGCCAAACTGCATTGGTTGCAAGAGTTGATGAACAGACTACTGGTGTTGCCGATGGTGTCACGACACCACAGACAACACCACAAAAATCTGATTTTTTCAATTTTTCGAATTTGACTTGTTTTGATTATGTTTGTTTTAATAGTGTTTGTGATGATGCAGATTCTGAAGTTGGAGAAGACTTAGATAAAGATGCATTCATTGATGAGCTCCAAGCTCTTTACATCTCCTTGCTCGATGAATGGAAAAAACAATATAAACAAGTGGAATTTCTCTCCAAGAAAAATGATGTGCTGAAGAACTCAGTTGCTAAGCTGGAAACTGCTCTTACCAAGAAGGATATTGAACTTGGGAAAGTTCAATTAAAATTTGAGGAGACGGAATCCATCTTTGCAAAATGGAATTCAAGCTCTACTAAGGCAAAAGAACTTATTGAATCAGGTAGTACCTCCAGATCAGGTATTGGATCAGAAAATTCAGTTGAGTCAGTCTTTCCAAATCTTTTCAAAGATACACATGCAAAAATTAAATTTGTGAAAGAAAATTCGGAAGAGTCTCAAAAATCACCCAAGTTAAGTCCTAGGAAGAGGAAATACATATGTCATTATTGTTTTCATCCAGGACATATCAAACCTTTTTGTCATGCCTTGAAACATAACCTGACCAGTGGCCTGGTGTTGCCTGCGGTGTCATCTAACACCACCCAGGACACTGCTGTCAGAAAAAACGTAAAGAAAATTTGGGTTCCGAAAAAGTTGTCTCAATCCTGTAAAGTTGTGTTTACTGCTCTTAAGACTAACCTTTCTGGTTCTTGGTACTTCGATAGTGGTTGTTCACGCCACATGACGGGGACTAAGGAATATTTGTCTAATATTGTACCTCTTTCCGGTGGATCCGTGACCTATAGAGGCGGTGCTAAGAGCAACATTGTCGGTAAAGGGACACTAAATATTCCAGGTTTTCCTAGGTTAAAGAATGTTTTATTGGTTGATGGACTTATGACTAATTTGATTAGTATAAGTCAATTGTGTGATAATAATCTTGAGGTAAAGTTTTCTAAAAACTCTTGTGAAGTCTTTGATGAAACTAATATGTGTATCATTACAGGTTCAAGATCTCATGACAATTGCTATCTAGTTGAAGAAAATGTCACATGCAACAAGACTAGTTTCGATGACACGTTTTTATGGCATCAAAAATTAAGCCATGTGAATTTTCGTACCCTACAAAAATTGTTGAAGTTCGAAGCTGTACAGGGTCTGCCGAAGCTGAATCAAATCTCAAAGGTAGTTTGTGGAGACTGCCTAAAAGGTAAACAGACCCGTGTTGCCCATGGTGTCACATCACACCAGGGACAACACTCAGGTACGATACACTATTTTGAACTTTTGCACATGGATCTTATGGGTCCAATGGAGGTCGAGAGTCTTGGAGGTAAAAGGTATTCATATGTCATAGTAGATGATTTTTTCCGTTTTACTTGGATATTCTTTCTACGTGAAAAATCAGAAACTTTCTCACAATTCAAAATTTTATACACTAGGATTAAAACCTCTTACTCTTCAAAATTTTTGAACATTAGATCAGACCACGGTAAGGAGTTTGAAAATAATTTGTTTGCTGAATTTTGAGAAAAGAAAGATAGTGGATGTACTCAACTCTTATGGTTGAGGCAAATGCTTGACGACTATGGATTTCAAATTGAATCTTTGAGCCTATTTTGTGATAATGCTAGTGCAATAAATATTTCAAAGAATCCGGTACAACATTCACGCACTAAGCACATAGATATAAGACATCATTTTATTCGAGACTTAGTTGAAAAAGAGGTAATTCAAATTGATTATGTGTCCACCGAAAATCAAATTGCTGATATTTTTACTAAGGCCCTAGATTTTGAGAGGTTTTCTTCTCTTAAGAAATCTCTCGATTTGTGTGTTGCTTGATTGCATTTGAATTTTTTACGGGTGTTACGAGTAATGTTGTTCACACCAGCACAACACCCATTGACTTTTTTATTTTTCTAGGACTTTTTAGGCATATGTGTGCTTGAATGAATCTGGACAGTGTGTTTCTTGTGTATGATATTGCTTGGACGCCTAATCATTCGATGGCTCATGTTTTAGTGAAGTGCACATTTTGGTAAAAATTAAAGTCACAAAGCACTTGGAGCACGGCGTTCCCTGCGACGATGCTTTTCAGGCAGCCTAGTGACCAATCTAAAAAGTGTTGTGTGACCTACACTGAGTAACTTGGGGCACGACACTCGCTATGACGATGCTTCCTTGTAAAAAGGTATAGGAGATACCACAACCGCATCAATGCTTAATCTCACAACCGAGTAACTAGACACATGGCGCTCGCTACGACAGTGTGATCTTTTCAAAAGATTAGTTGGGATCAGGTGAATATCAATTTGGTAAGTGCACGAAAAAATTTGTTTTTGAGCCTAAGTATTATTGTATGGTGTCCTCGCAGTGTCACATCACACTTGGAAAACACTGATCGAAAATTTGCTATGCATTTGTTACGCATCCCTAGATTTGTGCAGCTAATTTTTCCAGGTTTTTAGTGGACATATTTAACATGTGGATAACCCCTAATTCTTTTGAATTTCGAATTTATATGACACCTTATTTTTAGGAGGTTGTTGGATTGATTAATCTTGAATTTGTTAAACCAAATCTTTTTGATACTTCCTATTTTGATAAGGCTCAAAAATTCATTTTTATCTCCTAAGTAATACCCCCTATTTAAGCTGCGTATTTCTCCACTTCTCTCTATCTTATTTTCCCAATTCTTGTGCCCTAATTTCTTTCTCCAATTTTCCCCAAAATTGTGTGCCCTAATTTCTTTGTCATTACCATGGACTGATCACCTTCTCATTCTGCTGCCGACTTGCACAATTTTGTCAACCATTTGTGACATCTTCTTCCTTTGATAATGAGACAATTTGGACTCCCTAATTTCAGCTCAAAAAGGGGGAGATGATAATGTTGGAAGTGAAGGTGGTGAAGGAAGTGGAGAAGATGGATGGTGATGGACATGGATGGAAATGCTGTTGATGATGTTTGAGAAAGTCTGTAAGTGCTGGGCTGATTTATTCTTTTTAGTTTGCTTAGGTTGAACAAGTATATTGGCAGATTTACATGTTTGATTCAGACTTGCATGTTTTTTATTTGTTTAATGATGGATGATTTTTGCTTAATTATTTTGATTTTGCATTAATTATTTGTCATTTGAGTTTGATTGTGTTGTGCAGGATTAAGGGGGAGAATTCTTTGATTAAGGGGGAGATTTTTGATTAAGGGAGAAAATGAATGATTTTTGGTTTTGAGCTGAAAAAGCAAAAAATGGGGAGATTATTAACGTTGGATTTTCCAACTTAATAATTTTTCCTTTTTCATTATTTTCAAAATCATTTATTTTATTTAAAATGAGATTTGTTAGGGTTTTGAGTGTTTATAGGATTTGGTTGTTATTTGATTCCTTATCTTGAGGATTATTTTATCTAACCATTTATTCCTATCTTTTAGGATTTGTTTTTTTTTTTTTTTATAGGATTCAAGAAAAAGAAAAGAACGTGATTTCAAGAACGTGAGAAGAAGAACGTGGAAAGAGAAAGGAGATGAACGTGAAGTGAAGATCATGGAGTTGATTTCAAAAGAGTGGACACGTGAAGATCATGGAAGATCATGGAGTCTTCAACCATCTCTATAAATAGAAGGAAGCTCTTGAAGATTCATACATCTACATCAAGAAAAACAGAGATTGAAGACCATAGATAAGAGAGCTTTCGAGTCTTATTATTTGAGTCTTCTTGTATCACATATTGTGATCTTTTAATTCTTTGTATACGTCCAATTGATCATAGTATTAGGACGTATTGTTTTTCGTTCTCCTTGTACCAAAATTCTTATTATAAAGGAGCTTTTCGCCGTGTGGCAGTCCACGAGTATATTTGTACTCGTGGATAAATTTTATCTCTGTTCGTTTTCGTTTTTAATATTTATTCCGCTGTGTTTTCCCGGTGACAACACCAGGTTCTCTGATCGACAACACCAGGTTCTCTGATCGAAATTTTCAGTTATATAATCCACGCAGGACTTTCAGATTCGAATAAACTATTCGAATATATTCGAGAATATTCGAATATTCGTATTCAAAAATTTTAAACTTAAAATTTAAAAAAAAATTCAAAAACATATTTATTTCCAAATTAATATATCTACATAGTACTTAGTAAACAATAAAATTCATCAATAAAATTCATCAACTCTAATTTCATCAATAAAATTCATCAACTCTAATATAATAATTCATTAACCAATTGCAAATTAACATTCAAGATTCCAATTGCAAATTAATTTAGGGAAGGAGATCGATTTCCCCATTTACATATTCTAATTTTAGTTTATCTCTGAATATTTCTAATAAATATACTAATATGCAACAATTATTTCAATTCCTTTGTATAGCTCAGGGTTCGATCCTAGTGGTTAGCATTTTTTTTGGATATATATATATATGTATAAATTATATATAATTATAATTATTCGAATATATTCACGAATATTCGAATCGAATATGGTCATATTCGTATTCGTATTCGGATAATATTCGAATCTGAAAAGGTATTCTTATTCGGATTCTTATTAGTATTTTTCGAATTCGAATCACTATATTCGAATACGAATATCGAATCGAATCAAAAAAGTTCGATTTTTTTACAACCCTACGTGAGATAAAGTTTTAATAGTTTTATGTGAGATCGAAATTGATCAAATTGAACGGGCTGACTCGTCTCATTAATTCATATAAACTCCATCTTATTTAAGATTTCACGTAAAACCGTCTCACATAAAACCCATTCCAAAACGATGTTGGCAAAAAGTGTATTCTTTGGTTTAGCCCCACCACACATTAGACTATATATGTCGTATATCTTAGAAAAGTTTTTAGTTCAAACAGATCGCACATACATATTGATGGATCCATTCCTAATTTATTACAAATTTAATATAATTAATTGATTTTAAATTAGTATATTTAAAAAAATAAAATCTTTATATATATAAGATGTACACAATTGTAGGAAAGTCTTGGTTTAAAGACTCCAAAAACATTAAACTAACATTAAAATTCAAGAAATATCTCTCTCTCATACACACGTTGCACACTCCAATTCCTTTAAATTATTCAAATATTTGTACTATTGTACTTTATCTATCGAACTCTTTTGATCACAATTTTTATGTACCACACTAAATTATGTAAATTGTTGCAACTTGTCTTATCAGTTCTTAAATTTCACAAATTACTTTACGAGAGCAAAATATTTTATTCCACATATTAAATTAATATTTTAAAATTATATTTTTTCTAAATCAATCTATTTTTGAATTATTAAATTAAAATTAAAATTTATTTTTAAAAATATCTATTTAACTCGTTCAACGTAATAAAATTAAATTTACAAGAGTATTTTATTTTTTTACTTTATTAAACAAATTAAAATTATAAGAAAATAGGCACATGTCCACTATGGCCATAACTCAATATCTCCACTCCACATGTATAAATATCTCATTTCCTCAGATTGAAATTAATAAACACATTAAATAAAATAAAATTTAATAATTTTAATTAAAATATTTAGAACAAATTAGATAAAAAATTTGACAAAATAGAATTATAATTTGAATTCTATTACTTCAAATAAAATATATTTTTGAATGATATTTTGAAAATTTTGCGGGTTAAAAGCGCAGAATTCTAACAATTTACATATATTTATGAGTAATTTTATACATCAAGAAAGATTTGGTGAGTAATATGCTAATTTTATTGACATTAAATTATCTATGAAGGTAATTAATTAAAATATTATTTTTTATAATAGCAAAGTGTTAAATAAGATGCCTAATAATAAGTGTTAAAAAAAATATCTCAATCAGCTAAAAAATAGTTAATTGTTTCAATAGAATTATAATTAGGAATGCAAAACTATTGCTTATGAGCTGGCCCACAATTAAGACTGCCAACCTAACGGGTCAATACTCAAATGTAACAGCAGATTTTCATGAGTTGGGCCTGGGCCCAATTGGAATCTCAGGTTTGATTAGTACAGCTTTTCTTTTTGGGTTGAACGTGAATTAGAAATTTACATCATTACGTAGAATAATTCTCACAAGCTTTTCTTTAAATGAGCATTATTTAGTGTAAACGATAATAATAATAATAATAATGATAATTTGATTAATACTCTGATTATCTTTCAATTTTATCACATTTTCTCAACATAAAAGGAAAAGCTGCATTCTTTCTAAATTGTAAAGAATTTATATAGATTCTATTATATTATAAAGAAAAATGTAATAAATTGTGTTAAGTTAATATAATAAAATATGACTTCCTTAAAACTTATAATATACTAATATAATTTGATATCAATGAAAATGAGGAAATTTGAATTAAATATTTTATATTAATTCTATTAAAAAAATATCAATACTCTAGGTGGATATTTTTTAACATTTTTTTATATTAAAAAAATTATTTTATTTTTTGTAATTTAATCTCTCAATCCAAACACAACCTAAAATTTTTTGGAAAAATTTATATCTGATCATCTTATAATATAGTTTCGTGAATGAATTCCACTGTTTTATGAGTTATGCGCTTATTCATTTCACAATTTTATTCTACAAAATTAGATTGATGAGTCGAGGGATACTCAAAGTCATTTTTGTTGAACACTACACTCTAATTTACATTATAAGACTAAAACTCCACTTATTTGAAGTGTTGCTTAACCGACTAATAATTAAAAAAAAAAATTTGATATTTTTGTAAGGTGTGCTTCAATTTGCTAATAAAATATGGCTCAACTTATCAACTTGCTAATATAAAATTTCATTAATTCTTTGTATCTTACTAAGTCGGATTAGTAAAAAAAATTGGATTTTGCAGATTAAAGCCATTATTAAATCAAAATTGCAGGGGGAGCGGCTTTGCTGAAAATTGCAATAGCTTAAGGAGACAACAATGGAAATGTAAGAAAATGAAGATACAAACAGTGATTATTTGATCAAATGATTGTTGTTGGGATTCTTGATGATCGCACCAATGGTGTTCTGTGCTACCAAAATATAAGAAAATAAAGTTTATTGTACTTCATAAATAACACTCAAACAAAATAACTAAAGCTTAAGATTCAGATCAATCATGTCTGAATTGGACAGCTTTTGTTCTTGTTGTTGAGAGTCGAGGCGAAAACTTCCGGGCCATTGGAAGTATGGTGTTTCATCGAGTGATTCATAACCAACTCTCGTATTAGGCTCGTCAAATCTTGACAACATAGCAGTTCCATGATCTATGCTAGGTTTGTGTATGTATGAGTGAGGTTTGAGACCAAGTGATCTTGACATGGCTCCATGGTAAGGCCTAGCTGCACCTCTCTCTCTTTTATGAGCATTTTGATGTCCTCCCAATGCTTGTGAGCTATAGAACTTACGCTGGCAAAAGTTACATGGGAAGATCTTTGGTGAGACACGTCTCATTTGTGATTCTGCCTCGTTCGACACCTGCGATGGGTTTGTTCCGACGCTCAAAGTCAACCACTCTGATCCATGTTGACCATGTTCTTTACTTTGCATCGTGTTTGAGCTTCCAACTTAATTATAATGAGAAATGGTTGGAGAGAGATATGTTGAATCAATTGAGAATGACAAGATGAAGATATAAGGTATGGTTAAATGATCTATCATTGATTTGTTCATTGTCCCACCAAGTGATGCTTGGTTTTCCGAAAGGCGAATGCTTACATCATCTTTCATTGTCGTATGCATCAAGTCTGAAATTCTCCACTTGTTATATTTTCAATTTGGATCTTCCGTAACAGTATCTCTGTCCCACATCAAAATTACATAATATCAAATAAATCAAAGTATTTTAGTTTGCATAATGTAGTGCAAGAATGAGATATAGATTTTTGATACAAGTGATCTGATTTGTTGTCTTCTTCTTATTTATTGGAACCACACATAATTCTATTATTCTTGATTGGAGGTGTTTAAAAAAGTAAAGGTTGCAACCATGGACAATTCTATTTGTAGTCAAATCAAAGTCACAAATTTGTTAATAATGCCTCATGCCTGCCATGATTCTTGCCTACTTAAAGTTTATAATCACTTCCTACTTTTTGCTAGGCTTTCTGTGTCAACTTCTAACCTTTTATGTGCTTTAGTTATTGGACATATGTCTATATATATATTATATATAAGTATTAATTACAGATTGTTATTTGCTTTCTGAAATTGTTGTGGAATGTTTCAGTTCAAGTAGTTATTATATTTTAATAAAGATGGAGCCCATTTAAGAATAATATGACAAGTAAAATAAAATAATGTGAATGAATGATAAGCTTCAATGTCAGAATATAGATTTAGGATCGAGGTGGTAGTGGTCTCAGAATTATATCATTATTTTTGTGTTTGGATTTTGATGCTAAGTCTAGTGGCAATGGTGTTGTACTGAGAATTGGCAATAATCATAATAAAATAAAGAAAAAATGGCCCAATGCCACAAATCCTTATAAAAATATAATAAAAAAAGAGTTGTGGGGTATCTCAACAAATTTCATTTGGGTCTTTTGTGGAAACATGAGGATCTCTGAGGATGTCTTCATGATAGATAGCTTCTTGCAGTTCTACTTTTGTGGTGCATAATTTTTTTTTTATATGAAATTATTTTAAGATAAAATTTTATGAGATCAAACTTCAAAATTCACGATTTAAATTTATTTTACAAGTAAATCTCTATTTAGAAGGTTATTAGTTATAGATTGACCAAATTTATAGAATTAAATTTGTGAATTTGTCTCACGAGAAGATTAGTGTTTATGGGCAGTAAATCATCATTTTAACCGTGGGTTTGGCATCTTATGTCCAGGTAAATGAAGTTAAATTAGGAAGGTAGAAATGGGAATATTGAGACAAATGTTTGAACACACTAAAATTAGATTACATAAACAATGAATTTATTAGCAAGAAAGTTGGTATTGTGAAAGAAGTGTATTTATTTGTTCGGATGTATAAAAAATGTTTAAGTGATCAACCAAGTTGAAATTAATTAGCTAAAAAGAATTGATGTTGACCTATTAAAAAAAGCAATTATATTTAGATATATATCACATGTGGACATGATTGCAAATATGATGGACCCCAAATTAGTTGCATCATATGCTATGATAAGAATAAGAAAATCTAGTTGTCCCACCATGAGTTAGCACCACCACCATAATGGATTAATATCTTTATTCTATAGTTAGTGTTATAGTGTTAGTACTATGTTGATCTATGGATTTAAGTGAAGGATAGTACTTTCTCTTCTCAAATAATTGTAATTCTTCTTGTGCCTTCTTGCTGCTTTTTACCATATTTCAAATATAGTATGAGTGATTATTGAAAGTTTGTCTATATTAAACATTCAGACAAACGCACATGAAAATGATATTATTTTACTAAGATGGGTAATCAAAGGAAAGTACTTCCTTTTGTTAAATAATTGCAATTCTTCTCTTGCTTCTTGCTTCTTTTAAGTTACAAATATAGTGAGTGATTATTGAACGTTTGTTCATATATTATACATTCAGACAAACGTACATGACACTGCAAAAACACCAAATTCGGTCATTTTTTCAATAACATTGTGATTGGATTTGAGTATTTAGAGAGTAAAGCTATACATGAAAGAATGGAGAGTGAAAACGAAAGTTAAATTAGAACAAAGAATCTCCAAAGCCAAAAGAACAACTCTTTTAGTACGCGATTCCAGATATCTAATTAATTAGGGACAGCTATTGCCATTCACCTTCTTGGATTTTACCACAATCTATATTTTGTTGTAGAATGATATATATATATATAATATATATATATATATATATATATTGCATCAAGTATGTTATATATAAAATGATTATTTGTATATAAATTGATACACTAAATTACAAGATGAAATATTATTAGAATATACAAATGTTAGTTTGCTAATATTTGGTAAAGATTCCAACTTCCAAGTTTGTATGATTTAAAGTTCCTTTCTAGTTACTTGTTTAAACTTTAAACAGAGGATTCTTTGAAAACTTTTCAATGACGAACGTTGTGAGGTAGTTTGCAAATCTTAAAATATAAGGATTCACATAGAGAGAGAGAGAGAAAAAAAGAAGTATGTAAATATTCTACAATTAGATGAATATAATATAAGATGCATAAAGTAATGAAATAGACAATGATTTATTTCGAGTTGTTATGTGAGTTTACAAAATATAAATATTTAACCAAACATTCTAAAATTATGTATTGTTTTACCATATCATTTTTAAGCATATACACAGTTCTACTATCTTATCCATCGTTGGGGGCATATTAATATGTTCCATGATTGATATATCAAAAATCTAATAAATCTATTAATTTCATTTTTCATATAACAATGAAATGGTATAATCAAACGTAATCGATAGACATACTAAAAATTGTTCACGATAGGTATTTTAGCATTTTCCAACATAAACAATCTATAAAGATTAGAATTCTTGAAGATCGTGCTATGAATCAACAAACAAGATAAATTGTCAAAATATAAAAATGTGAATATTTCTTACAAAATATAAATTATCGAATATATCCTTATTAAATATTATTATTTAAGATTATAATAGTAATTTAAATTTTTCATACTTAAAAATTTTATATTAAAATTTTAGTTAATTCAAAATCTTATAAAATCTTAGTATAATTAGAATTCTAATATCAAAATATTATATATTAGATATTTATATTATTTATTTTTTAATTTGAATTAATCTCTACATACAACACATGTGACACACTCGTGTGTGTCTATATATATATATATATATATATATATATATATATATATATATAAATTGTGAAGCTACACCCCTCCGACATAATCTTAAAATCTTAAAACCATGTCAAGTGAGTTTTGTGAATTATAAAATACAAACTATTAAAAGGATTTTTCGTAAAATTGTAAATTATATAAATATCAACGATATTAATGGGATTCATGTTAGGCCCATACAACTACTTCCCATGGACTGAAACTAAACGACAATGTTCATATATTCAAGCACCAAGAATAGTCTAGTTTACACCATTGAAAGACCAAAACACATGCACTGTCCAATAAGTCAAATATCCTATCAAGTCCTGATGTACATATATGAGGATGCATAACAGCAGCTCAATTTCTCTATTCCATATTGTTTAAGGTTTTATTTTATCAAAAATAATGAAATGTTATAACTATAGAAAAAAATGTTTATATCTTATCAATCTATTGTTATTGTACCCATAAACTTCATAAATCAATTGAAACATAATAAAAAAGTAAATAAACAAGTATTATACCATAGAATATAGTCTTAGGAGGAGCTTTTCTCCTTGTTAATACTGTTAAGTGTTCTAAAAAGCCCAGTCTAGGTGCTACACGTCAATAATCATCCACTTAGGAACTAGACCTCAATCTGCTGCCCAATTGGCACAGCTGTTCTATAATACCTCATCTACGTCTACCCCTCTCGTCTTTTAGGGCATTGTTACTACATTGCAATACCACCACCATTAGATGATGATGGTGACAGTAGAATATTGATACCTCTCCAAGAATAGGTTAAAAAACTTCAAATCAAGCATTTTATACCACAATAATTGGGGGAACTAGAAAAACAGCCTCTAGAGCACATGAAAAGGCCACTTAACAAAAGTTGCAAAGAGTACTTAGACCCTTTTTGGTGAATTTAACTTTTTCCATAAAGATTCAGATCAGTTCCTCATCACATAATGCACATAAAAATGCTAAGTATCGCAAGAATAAATTAGTTTTCCATCATTCAAATAAAAAGGGTAATGCTTGAAATGTTAAGTTAAAGCCAGCTAGTATGTAGAAGGCACTTAAAACGCCGAAACTTTACATGCAACAGAAGGTAATGGATCAAAATTAAGCTTCGAAAGGGGACATTAATTACACAACTTATTTATCGCAGAAAATGATATTCAAACAAACCTTTACTAGTGGGTGCAGTGAGTCAAACCCAACCATTCACCAAGGAGAGGATGTCTAAGCTGGTGATGAAAAAACTGCAGCTCAAGACACTAGTTATATGCATGTATAGTAACACTTCAAAATAAATAGGAAATGTCAACTAAGACCACTCTATTATAAATGATAAATGAAAAGGTGGCAAGAGCATTACAAAATCGAGCTCCCATGAACAAGTCAAGAATGTGACACATGAATTCCAACTGTCTATAAAAGCATGAAAGGAATTATCTATCTTCATTGTTTTTATTATAATTTCCAGTGATAGAACTCCAGCAAGAGACGCCTATTGACCAAGATCCTGATCTTTGAGCACCTTCCCACAATACATTCAACTACCTGCCATGATGTAAAATGAGGAACAGACAATTGCTGAGGAACAATTTGAAACTGTGTTTATCTTATATATATGGATTGAGTATATAAGAAAATTAAGCTAAATCTACTCATAATACGTTTGGTGAGTTGTCAATCACTTTGAGGAGCATTACCATGTATACAGCCACACATTTCTTGTGCACTAATAAGTGGGCACAAAACAGACATCGTGAAAGTGACAACAAAACTCCTATCTAATAAAAATTGTTCTCATAAAACTGACTTCCCATCTTATGCAAGTGATGGAACAAGCATGGCATTCCTTGTCTCTAGGTCTAATTATCTTTTACCCGCATAAATTGGGCTCAAACTAGGGCAAAGTGAATTGGTTTTCTGTAGGCTAATTAAGAAGATTTTTCCATACAGCAGGCTTCCATAGGAAGGAAAGACTAGCAGCCAACATGGGTAAGCCAATTAATGTGTGTGAGTCAAAGAAGCGAAATGTACCATCTAAATTTTGCTTTAATTTCTAAAAGACTGCAATCTCCTACTTTCTCCAGAATATTTTTTATTGAAAGGACCAAAAAATAAACAAAAAAAAAAAAAAAAAAAGAGGTGGCAGTTAATGCATGTTAAACTTCTCATTTAGTTGTTAGATTGATTCCTTAATATTTGTAAAGTTCCAAATGGAAAACAAAGAATGAAAAAACAGGCATAATTCTCACATGGCACATATAAATCTTATAATCATAAGGTCAAACCAGTGATACAGTTTTTAGGAAGATCAGTGCTAAATGAACAGCAGATATATATTAGTCATTTTTCATAATCAGGGCTACCATATATATTCCAAAGAACACAAAATCTCAAAAGTATAGTACTCACTTCTGTTAGTTCACAAAAGTTCACACTATTTCGAACTACAATTTCAAGAAAGAAAATGTTTAACCTACAATGCAGTGTCAGGGGTCCTGCCTTTGATTGTTGAAAGCGCTGCATATGTCACCCATCTTTTCCATTCCACCCTATCAATCCCAATAATTTCAACTCTCTTTATCAACTAAATTTGACAAAGCTTAAAGATGGTTCAATCTCAATTACCTCAACCCTAATCTCACGGGTGATCATATTAGCTAATTAATAACTATATATAATTTATAAAATCAAAGTTTTCAGTTCCTTTAAGGAGCATTAATCATCAAAATTATCCTCAAACATCAGAATCAGACTCACAAAGAAACTACTAGCGATCTTGACAAGAACGGTGGAAGGTACCATGGGACAGCTCACGGAAAGCCCGCACATTGACTGACAAATGTGAAGTTTGTGCCACCGTGCTAAGCAGTGGCATCAATGATTGAGCGCATCCCAATTCCCCCATTGTCCTGTAACATCAATAGAGAATAAGCTAGCCATAAACTATAGCCTAAATAAATTGTACATGTTAGATTTTAAACTTGCAATTTATCTGCATACTAATTAAGTATAATTACCCCCTACCAAATACAGAGAATCTAATCTCAACAGGCCATTACAACTCACATTAAAACAACAACAATTCAACCAAATGGAACAGTTTGAAAACACGGAGTAAATAAATGAATAAAAACTATTTGCAAATCCGCTTACACTTACTTAGCATGCTAACAGAGATAGAAAACATATAGTTGAAAGCAGAAAATCAGACCTGAGGTTGGAGAAGGAGAGGCGGCGGCGTTGGAGGCGAGGGGTAGATAGTGGAGAATGAAGGAGGCGGCTGGGGGCGCACAAAGAGGGCGATGAGCGGAATGTGGAAGCCCTAGTGGAGGACATGAGAGATCTAGAAATAGAACCTCGCCAAGCCATTCTTGTTGCTTTGAGCGGAATTGGGGGAAAATCAGTAATTTAGGGCTCGGACTTCATTTACTCGCTCTGCAATGGACAGAACGGTCTTTTATTTTTGCGCAGGTTTAGTTTTATTTTTCATACAAAAGCAACCACATTGGGTCATCTATACATAATACTCCCTCCGTCCCGAGCTATTTTGCCTACTTTGACCGGTACGGATTCTAAGAAAATACAGTTGATTGTTGATTGAATGTTTAACTTTATGCTTTTTTTTTGTCATTTTTGGGCTGGCAAAATAAGTTGGGACAAGCAAAAATGGAAAGTAGACAAAATAAGGTGGGACGGGGAGAGTAATTCAGTAGAAATCGAAACTGAATTGAAAAGGTGTGATATTTTTAAAATTTCAGTTTGATTTCAATTTATTTTCCTGAAAGCAATTCTTATGTGAGATTATCTCACAAATCTAGTTACTGGTCAACCTACAACTCACACTTGATCGTGTATGAAGTTATGATAATAAATTTTATTTGTTGATAATAAAAATGTATTTCACGTTAGTTATTCGTGAGACCATCTTATATAAATTTTTGTGTTTTTTAAATAGTCGATTGTCAAAATTCAATTATGTTTTCATAATTAAGATATCCGGTACTGAACACCGAACTACTGTTATGTTATTTTAGATAGGTATCTTAATTATGGTTTGAAATTTTGTTTAATTTTCTTCTGCTTTGATAGGGTCAAATTGTTGATTTTTTAATCCAACATGTTGATTTTAATGAATGAAATTAAGGGTCAACATAAATCTCCATGGAAATATTGTCTTACACATTGTTGGAGGCATTTATTATTGAAGCATTGATAATATTAATGCATTGTGATAAGTGTAAAATATTTCAATAATTATATATATATACAATAATTATATATATATGTATATATATATATGTGTGTGTGATAATAGGGATTGAGATCGATCACAAAATCCTACTTGAAATGAGAATTATACCTTAGGTTGGCCAAAGTTTATGGGCCATGGGTGCACCAATAAATCTTGATCGATGATATTTTGTTGCCGTTAGTGAAGTCCAAAATAATTTACAAAATAGAAAATGAAACTAATATTTCTAAGAAATATATATAATTAAGGTTTGGGAATATGTATAGAAACTGATAAAAGAAATATTTGGTTTTGTTTTATGGGAAGAAGAATGGTTATTGTATTCTCTAATCATTTCCTTTATTTTTTTAGGTTAGCGGGTAGAATATTTATTTTAAATTAAGTTTTCAAATACAAAATATCGTGTATTATGAATAAAAATATATTCAAGTAATTGTTTTTGTTGACGTCGGAATTTGTTGAAAGGTAATTTCTAGTCTAACACCCAAATGTACTGAAGAAAAAATGAAAAGTATGAAAAAAGACTGGCCCGGAGCCTACTCGGGCAATGTTGCTCGGCTGATCCTTGACAGTTAAGTGACCGGACAGGATCTTATAGCATTAACTTAGAGAAATCAGCTCTCTAGTGCTTTTTTACAGAATAAGGATTCAGATCCCTTTACAAGTTGAAATTACATCTGCTGAAAAAATAACCTAAGTGGTAGAGATCGGGAGGTTGTGGAAGTTAAGCCCACTTTCTCCTTGATTTTCGCCTATTTACGTGGCATTTGGCGGTCTTGTCACCCATGATCTTTTGGTGGTTGGCTGCTACCTGGGCGGCCGTACTGGCATTGGCCGGCCATTCTGGACGGTCTATAGGGTTGGACGTCCGCTGTATCATCCTGGCCGATCAATTGAATTGAGAACTTTTATTAGGCCGTCCAGGTGCAATATGCCGTGCAGCTTGGGTCCAAGCTGCACGCCCAACAATTTTCACTGTCACAATAAAGTTAGTGTAGAAATTGCTCAGAAAAAAGTTATATATATGGACAGTACTAAATTAGTTAGTTTTTTATACATAGATACTATTAAAGTAAATATTTGTTTGATTTTTTCCTTATTCTAAATTATTGTGAAAATTGTATATCAAGATCGTAAAAATACACAAATTAAATAAATAAATAACCGACCAGTCTACCACGAGCCTCAAAAATGTGATCGGTTTGAATGATCACAAGTCACAACTAGTGATATATATTTATTTATTTGTCTTATCCAAGCAAAAAGACATTTTTGCTAAAATCAAACGGAAGTTTTATTTAAAAACTTAAAAGAATGTGTGAATATTGGACATAAATGCACTTTTATTCTCTAATAATCTAATATTCATATGTTTATTTAACAGAAGTTGTATCAGTTCAAGACTTGAAAAATTGATTGAATATCAATTTGTACTCAATTAAAATTATTGATTTGGAATCCAAAAAATAAATTTATGATATAAGACCCTTATGTTTGAGATCTCAAATTATTATTATTATTATTATTATTATTATTATTATTATTATTATTATTATTGTTGTTGTTGTTATTATTAGTACATATTCATTAATTTGTTATATTTTTTTCATGTATGTAAATTTTATCTATCATGTACATTGGAATTATCATTTTAAAAATATTTTGAAATAATCAGGAATCGCAGTAAGTTAAGCAAAACATTGACAATTAGATATTGAGTTAATAGTTTTTTTCATTTTCAAGTTTTGAACTGATAATTCACTATCTGTGGTACTTTAAATTGATAAGAAAATGTATTATTAATAATGTATAAAAAATCGTATGCTTCATATCCAAATAAAACATATAAAAAATGAAAACAAAATACAGAACATTTTATATTAATTAGGGAACAAAGAAAGTAGTAAAAACCATAAAAAAATGTGGTCAAATACATATTGCATTGGAAGTTGGAGAGAAGATGAACGAGGAAGAGTGTGTGTTGGGGAAATGGACATAGGGGCATGTACCAAAGATGTCTGCTAATGCAATCCTTATTTAATGAAAATTATTAATTATGAAAGGACTTCTCTCTCTCTCCTCTCTCTCTCCCCTCCACACTTGTTACGCTTTCTCCGCTTTTTTACCACACGTGTCCCTCTTTTTTTACATTCTAGAGTAATTTTAATTTAACTTTTAGAAAGTTCCACCATATTTTATGAGAACTCAACTTCAAAATAAAAGTTTAAATAAAAAAGAAAATGCTAAATTACAAACTGTTTGTATGCTTGAAATATGTTTAAAAATCTATTGACAGATTTTTTAAGAGTTGTTTTAAGCTCTCTTGCATATAAAATAAAAAAAAGAATATCATTCAGTTGTTCATGTGCAAATTACGTGTGATTTTTATTAGAATTTATTATTAAAAGTTGTAAAATCGAAAAAATATAGTATAGATTGTGATTTTAAAAAAAATTAAGTTCTAAAATGATTAATTCACCCTAAACAAAACGATCAACACGTATATATTTGATATAATATTAGGTAAAAAGAATGACATTGTCAATGGGCTTAATTTGAAAAGAAGAAAAAATATAAAAAAAATTAAAAATTGTATTTTATATCAATTTTCAAAGTAAGTAGGAATAAATTGTGAATTTTTTATCATTACAGCTTATGGGTTTAAGGAAATTACATTATACTAAACAATCAGCTAGAATCTTTCATTCAATAATAATTTTGATGATGTCAAAACGATGTTATTTTTTCATAGTTAATAATAGTTAATTTTAAGTTTTATTTGACAACATAACAATCAATTGAATACATCCAATAATATTTCTTTTAATAAAAATTACTGATGATTTGAATTGTATAATAAAATTAAATCTCAACGTTTTTTTTTACTAATAAAGTTCATTTGCAAAGTTGCAAAATATGTATTTTTCTTTTCCCAATATTTTCTAATATATATATATATATAAGAATGCTAGAAGCCTAGAACACAGATTTCTTGTGGATGACTCAGACCATGCATGCAAGACGAGTGGGCCACATTCACTGAACTCAACCAGAGCTACCGCCACGCCCTCCAATGGAAACCGGGTCCGGACCGGGTTTCCGGGTCGGGTTTGCCATTCTGCGTTGGATAAATAAAGCACGGTTTTCTCGGGTGGCCTTGGAACTTTGACTGTGAGACGACGACAATACCAAAGCCCTCTTCTCTCTCTCTCTCTCCACAAAACACACACTCTCACGTTTCGTATGCACATTTAGAGAGAGAAAAGCGACTACTGTTTCGAGAGAGAGAGAGAGAGAGTGCTGGAACAGCAGTTGAAAAACACAACACATACATAGGATAGCTTCCCTACTCAGTCTAGCCTCTGTTTTTCTCTCCCTTTTTCCCTCTCTCTCTCTCTAAAAAGAAGCTTCCGTTGTTTACTCCCATAGATAAGATAGCACACCATCTTCTCTCTCTACATTTTCTCTCTCAATGGCGGGCAATGGCGGGTTCGGGGATGACCCGTTGGCACCCGGGTGCTATTCGCAGCTTCTTTTCAGCGATGAGAATTCGTGTCACGAAACAGATGGGTTATTCGGGTTCACTTCTTCGTTTTCGTCTGATAACAATGTTAATGGTAATGTTATTACCACTCCCAAGATGCTGTGTTTTGGTGATTATGCGAAGCAGTGTAATAATGTCGAAAATGGGAAGAAAACGGGTCAGAAACCCGGGTTCACATGCATGGACTATTCAACCAAAAATGTCAATGTCAGTATAGTGATAACTGACTCTATTCTCTCTCTGGCTCTCCATTACTTGTTTTTTCATGTTTCTTTTTTGATGTTGCAGAAGAAGAGAAACGGGTCGGGTATTCAGAACCCGGGGGAGTGTGTCGGAGCCCCGACCAGAAGTAATCGGAATGGTAAGAAGCCCAGGTCGGAAAATTCTAATGTTGGCGGCCATGCAAAGGTGAATTTAGTTTGCATCTTTTGATGAGTTATTTTTTTTATTATGTATTTTTTAATTAGAATTAATATTTATGTGGTTTTGTTAATTTATTTAGGTTGTTAAGAAAGAGAAGCTTGGTGAAAGAATTACAGCGTTGCAACAACTTGTTTCGCCATTTGGCAAGGTCAATTTTCTGATGCTACTATACATTTTTCTTCTTTGCTATATATAATAGAGTTGGAGATTGTTGATTTTTAATTATTGTTTCAATTAATTTAATAATGTAGTTATGTGTCTAGCTAGATCAGACCAATTGCATGTCTATAATGGTGTGACGGCTGACGTTTACATGCCATTTGCACACTATAATAGATATCTTTATATTTATATTTGTGATCCTCTATTTCAAATAGTGTTTCATCTCATATTCTTGATGTATATTTATAGAACACGTGTGTTAATTGTATGCTTCAATATAAACGCATGTGCAATGAAAGTATTGAAATATAAGACAATACTATTTGCAAATGAGGATTGGGAGTGCTATAACTAAGTAAATTTATTGTTTATTTATGCATTTAGTGTAGCTAGCCATGTTTACTGAATAATGGTGATTTTTTCATATGCACACACACAAAATGTGAAATGAAATATAAAATTATAACTTGGTAGATAACGAGGATCAACGTTGATTCATTATAGCTCATTATGCCTTTTCGAAACGCGTCGTTTTCAGTATACACAAGTTATTATACTGAAATCGAAAAAAAAAAACACCATTATCCATACATGAAAAAGCATTTCCTATTGAATTGCATGTGATTATTGTGCATTATATGTGGAATAAAGTAATTCTGTATTGCATAAATTCTAACAATTGATTCCGGGCCGATGCAGACGGACACGGCATCAGTGCTTCATGAAGCATTAGGTTACATCAGATTTTTGCATGATCAAGTGCAGGTCCTATGTTCTCCATATTTGCAATGTCGGTCCTCCTCGTCTGAACCGCCCCATCATGTACGTACGTTTTTCATTCATAGTTTCACATGATTTCCAATATTTGTCCATTCTGTCTTAATGTGGCTAAATTTTGGGGGTTCTATCGATTTTTAGTACTTGTATATCAATGCTTTGGCCAAGTGAATTCGCACGTGATAATTTGAAATTGTTACTTAACTAATAGAAAAAACATCGCATGTTGCATTAGATACAGTTATGGCTTAATCCTGTTGCTCACAGGACAATGCAGAGATGAAGAAGGATGCGAGACATAAGGACGATCTGAGAAGTAGAGGATTGTGCCTCGTTCCAGTGGATTTCACACTTCATGTAGCCGACTCTAATGGGGCCGACTTGTGGTCATCTACGGCCATGGTTGACACTGTTTCGTCTAACTGATCAATAAGTCGACATTTCCAAGTTTTGCGATTAGTGTTTACAATTTTGTAGTATGTCTAAAGAAATTTGCAGGGTTTGTGATCTTGAAAAGAAGGGGTAAATAGTTGATGTAAGTAGCAGTAGGTAAACATAGAGTTGGTAAATTTAAGTGTTTTGGTACTTTTTGGCTACATTTTGCTTGTGCAAAATCAGGCAGAATGTGGTAAAATATGTATGATATTTCCTCACTTTTTCAGAGTAGTTTAATATGAGTTCAAGAATTATTTATGGTAATAAACAATTTTTTATTAAATTGCTTTATCACCATGATTTTAGTACTGGATTAAAAGGGCACAATTTACATTTATGTAGGGTTAATCTAGTAAGCCACTAAAACAAGTATTTTCCTTTCTTTTCTTTCTTTCTTTTGAGTTATAATGGGATTGTGGGATTTGAATCTGAGATTTTGTGAAGATAAATATTTATCATTGGGCTAAATCTATGGTATAAAAAACAAATTTTAGTTGAGAATATTTATTAATTTGTTTTAGAACGTATTACTAATGATCAATTTTAACAAAAATTCTAAGAGTTGTATTTGCGTGCAACTGATGTATGGATCTTAAATTCATGCATTGTGGGTCGAGTGGAATCCGATCTGGATCCGTGTATTTTTATTTTTATTTTTTTATCTTGACTTTTATGTTATTTTAATTATATTTTTATGCTATATTAATCATCTTTTATATAATATTTTTTCTTTTCAAAAAAATTCCTAATTTCGGCACAAAAAATCATAATTTCGACACAATTTGTATATATATACCTTTATGTGGTATTACTCGTACCTGTGATATTAATCATACATTTATATAATATATAAAAAATGTGACTAATATAACTAAAATATATGTCTAAATGTATGACTAAATATATGTTTAACATAACATAAAAATATAACATCATGAGCGAATTTGGGTGAGTTTGCGTGCACCTACCTAGACGCGTAGGAACACGTGCGAACGTGTGGTCCGGGTTGGATATTACACCAAAATTTTGTCAAATTCCAAACATTTCCAAAAATTTACAATTTTAGTTGTTTATAACAATAAATAAAATCACAAAACACTGATTTGAAATGATTTTACAATATAATTGAGGCAGATCCACCACCTACAATCCAAACTTCCCAACCACTTTTAATAAATTAACCTTTATTTTGTGAGTTTTTCTATAAGTTGATTTATCTTGTAAAATTAAATTTGTGATATAATTTTATAAAAAAATCATTATATTTAGATAAAAGTACATGTTTACTTGGTAGACATTTTAGCAGTCATATTATTTGTCTTATTTAATTTATTTATATTGGCCCGCGTGACCTTTAAAATACAAACGTGACCTTTAAAATACAAACGTCACGTAAAAATACAATTTGTTTTTAATTTAATTTTTTTTAAAGAGTGTTTTACTATAGTATATTTAGTAAATTACAAATATATAATTTTTTACTCTATGCTTAATCTACACGTTTAACTCACGTCGTGCTATGAATTTTTGATTATTATTGATAAAGTATAATTTAATTCTTCTTAATGTTGGATTATATATATGTATATATATAAATTGATTTCTTTTTTGTATATATATTTCATTAACACACCTTGTCAACAAATAATGTCATGTAGATGGTTATTCTATTAAAGGAAACTAAAAGCATCTCCTACCGTTGACACCATTTTTTCATCAGATCCCATTTTTTGTGGTGAAAAAATGGGTTTATCTCTCATCAGTAGCACCCAATTTTCTTATTTCACCTTTTTGATGAAAAAATAGTGTATTTGATCTCCCACATATTTCATCAAATCTTCCACCAAATAATAAAATACTAATATGTCACCATTTCACCATATTACACCATTTATAAAGATATAATTTGGTTTGGTCTCCCATGATATTTCACCAAATATATCACAAAATTATAAATTTAATGTTAATCATAATTTTGGTCTATTTTATTTCCAAAATATTGATTATAGATTTGATTTTAAATATTAATTTTCTTAACTATATAATTTCAACAATAATGATAAATTTCAAAAAACTATTTCAACATGAAAGTAAATCAACTTAAATTATAATACATATAATTAAATCACACATAAACAATAATTTCATAAATTATTGCATAAAACATTACAACATAAATTAATCATAAAAATATTACAACATGATAACGTTACAATATGAAAGAAAATTAACTCAAATAAATAACGTTACAACATATATTAATCTAAAATCATAAAGAAAATCTCATTCATCATCATCATCATCATCATCATCATCGATTTGACCACGTTTGCCCCACAAATGTGCTATCAATCTTCTTCTTAGTTCATTATGCTCTCCTTAATTTATCAGATTTTGATGTCGACCAAAAAAACTAACATAATTCGTATTATTACAATCTCTTGAAAACTCAGCAAACGAGATAGTGGGTGAACTTTCATAGTTAAGGTTGGCGTTTTGATATTCACTACGTTCTTCCTCGACTATCATATTGTGCATAATAATGCATGCAAACATGACTTCATGTAAGTCTTTTTTCTTCCAAAATCGAGCCGCTCCTCTAATAATTGCAAACCGAGCTTGAAGAACTCCAAATGTTCGTTCTACATCTTTGCGATATGATTCATGTTTCTGTATGAAATAGTTTTCTTTGACACATTTGGGCACATTAATGGCTTGTACTAAAGTTGATCATTTAGGATAAACTACAGTGCATGCACTGTAATCTAGGCTCCCCAACATCCCAGAAAAACCACGAGATTTTGCAACTTGTAACAACTTTGCAATGTCTTCCGCATTTGGATTTATTAGATAAATTTCACCAAATATCGTGACGATATCTCGGCAAAATTCTTTAACAAATCTAATTAAAGTTGACTCAAACGAATCTTTAACAAATCTAATTAAAATATTGATCAAACGAATCAGCAGAAGTACCATAATTAGGCCAACCAAGGTTTTAACGATGTCCCTTTGAATCAACATTTTTTGGCAAAAAAAAGCAAGATTATTAAGTAGTTTATGAGTTTTTCATTTATGTAATTTATCTTTTAGTTTAATATGTTACTCAAATGTATTATGTTTTTGTTCATTTATGATAGTAAATGTATTTATCGTTTTAACCTATAATTTATTTTAACTAAATATATTTATATTTATTAATTAATTTATTAATAATAATAAATATATTTATTTATTGAAAAACAAATCCATTAACCAACATTAATATATTTTCAAAAAATATGTTAATAAGTTGGTAATCACATGAAATTAGTTAATATAATCATTTTATATGTTAATTAAAAAATGGTGGTGATTATACCAAATCCTTTCAATCCTATATTTGATAGGAAAAATAAGATTTGGTGAAAATTATGTTAAAATGGTGGTAAGGTGGGAGATTAAAATTCTTTTTTTTGGTGAAAATATAGGATTTGAGATTTTGGTGATATAGGGTTTGATCCAAATGAGAAATTAAATCCAAATCATTATAATTTTAGGTATAATGATGATTTGATGATTTAAGTTATAAGACTAAAACTCCACTTATTTGAAGTGTTGCTTAACCGACTAATAATTAAAAAAAAAAATTTGATATTTTTGTAAGGTGTGCTTCAATTTGCTAATAAAATATGGCTCAACTTATCAACTTGCTAATATAAAATTTCATTAATTCTTTGTATCTTACTAAGTCGGATTAGTAAAAAAAATTGGATTTTGCAGATTAAAGCCATTATTAAATCAAAATTGCAGGGGGAGCGGCTTTGCTGAAAATTGCAATAGCTTAAGGAGACAACAATGGAAATGTAAGAAAATGAAGATACAAACAGTGATTATTTGATCAAATGATTGTTGTTGGGATTCTTGATGATCGCACCAATGGTGTTCTGTGCTACCAAAATATAAGAAAATAAAGTTTATTGTACTTCATAAATAACACTCAAACAAAATAACTAAAGCTTAAGATTCAGATCAATCATGTCTGAATTGGACAGCTTTTGTTCTTGTTGTTGAGAGTCGAGGCGAAAACTTCCGGGCCATTGGAAGTATGGTGTTTCATCGAGTGATTCATAACCAACTCTCGTATTAGGCTCGTCAAATCTTGACAACATAGCAGTTCCATGATCTATGCTAGGTTTGTGTATGTATGAGTGAGGTTTGAGACCAAGTGATCTTGACATGGCTCCATGGTAAGGCCTAGCTGCACCTCTCTCTCTTTTATGAGCATTTTGATGTCCTCCCAATGCTTGTGAGCTATAGAACTTACGCTGGCAAAAGTTACATGGGAAGATCTTTGGTGAGACACGTCTCATTTGTGATTCTGCCTCGTTCGACACCTGCGATGGGTTTGTTCCGACGCTCAAAGTCAACCACTCTGATCCATGTTGACCATGTTCTTTACTTTGCATCGTGTTTGAGCTTCCAACTTAATTATAATGAGAAATGGTTGGAGAGAGATATGTTGAATCAATTGAGAATGACAAGATGAAGATATAAGGTATGGTTAAATGATCTATCATTGATTTGTTCATTGTCCCACCAAGTGATGCTTGGTTTTCCGAAAGGCGAATGCTTACATCATCTTTCATTGTCGTATGCATCAAGTCTGAAATTCTCCACTTGTTATATTTTCAATTTGGATCTTCCGTAACAGTATCTCTGTCCCACATCAAAATTACATAATATCAAATAAATCAAAGTATTTTAGTTTGCATAATGTAGTGCAAGAATGAGATATAGATTTTTGATACAAGTGATCTGATTTGTTGTCTTCTTCTTATTTATTGGAACCACACATAATTCTATTATTCTTGATTGGAGGTGTTTAAAAAAGTAAAGGTTGCAACCATGGACAATTCTATTTGTAGTCAAATCAAAGTCACAAATTTGTTAATAATGCCTCATGCCTGCCATGATTCTTGCCTACTTAAAGTTTATAATCACTTCCTACTTTTTGCTAGGCTTTCTGTGTCAACTTCTAACCTTTTATGTGCTTTAGTTATTGGACATATGTCTATATATATATTATATATAAGTATTAATTACAGATTGTTATTTGCTTTCTGAAATTGTTGTGGAATGTTTCAGTTCAAGTAGTTATTATATTTTAATAAAGATGGAGCCCATTTAAGAATAATATGACAAGTAAAATAAAATAATGTGAATGAATGATAAGCTTCAATGTCAGAATATAGATTTAGGATCGAGGTGGTAGTGGTCTCAGAATTATATCATTATTTTTGTGTTTGGATTTTGATGCTAAGTCTAGTGGCAATGGTGTTGTACTGAGAATTGGCAATAATCATAATAAAATAAAGAAAAAATGGCCCAATGCCACAAATCCTTATAAAAATATAATAAAAAAAGAGTTGTGGGGTATCTCAACAAATTTCATTTGGGTCTTTTGTGGAAACATGAGGATCTCTGAGGATGTCTTCATGATAGATAGCTTCTTGCAGTTCTACTTTTGTGGTGCATAATTTTTTTTTTATATGAAATTATTTTAAGATAAAATTTTATGAGATCAAACTTCAAAATTCACGATTTAAATTTATTTTACAAGTAAATCTCTATTTAGAAGGTTATTAGTTATAGATTGACCAAATTTATAGAATTAAATTTGTGAATTTGTCTCACGAGAAGATTAGTGTTTATGGGCAGTAAATCATCATTTTAACCGTGGGTTTGGCATCTTATGTCCAGGTAAATGAAGTTAAATTAGGAAGGTAGAAATGGGAATATTGAGACAAATGTTTGAACACACTAAAATTAGATTACATAAACAATGAATTTATTAGCAAGAAAGTTGGTATTGTGAAAGAAGTGTATTTATTTGTTCGGATGTATAAAAAATGTTTAAGTGATCAACCAAGTTGAAATTAATTAGCTAAAAAGAATTGATGTTGACCTATTAAAAAAAGCAATTATATTTAGATATATATCACATGTGGACATGATTGCAAATATGATGGACCCCAAATTAGTTGCATCATATGCTATGATAAGAATAAGAAAATCTAGTTGTCCCACCATGAGTTAGCACCACCACCATAATGGATTAATATCTTTATTCTATAGTTAGTGTTATAGTGTTAGTACTATGTTGATCTATGGATTTAAGTGAAGGATAGTACTTTCTCTTCTCAAATAATTGTAATTCTTCTTGTGCCTTCTTGCTGCTTTTTACCATATTTCAAATATAGTATGAGTGATTATTGAAAGTTTGTCTATATTAAACATTCAGACAAACGCACATGAAAATGATATTATTTTACTAAGATGGGTAATCAAAGGAAAGTACTTCCTTTTGTTAAATAATTGCAATTCTTCTCTTGCTTCTTGCTTCTTTTAAGTTACAAATATAGTGAGTGATTATTGAACGTTTGTTCATATATTATACATTCAGACAAACGTACATGACACTGCAAAAACACCAAATTCGGTCATTTTTTCAATAACATTGTGATTGGATTTGAGTATTTAGAGAGTAAAGCTATACATGAAAGAATGGAGAGTGAAAACGAAAGTTAAATTAGAACAAAGAATCTCCAAAGCCAAAAGAACAACTCTTTTAGTACGCGATTCCAGATATCTAATTAATTAGGGACAGCTATTGCCATTCACCTTCTTGGATTTTACCACAATCTATATTTTGTTGTAGAATGATATATATATATATATATATATATATATATATATATATATATTGCATCAAGTATGTTATATATAAAATGATTATTTGTATATAAATTGATACACTAAATTACAAGATGAAATATTATTAGAATATACAAATGTTAGTTTGCTAATATTTGGTAAAGATTCCAACTTCCAAGTTTGTATGATTTAAAGTTCCTTTCTAGTTACTTGTTTAAACTTTAAACAGAGGATTCTTTGAAAACTTTTCAATGACGAACGTTGTGAGGTAGTTTGCAAATCTTAAAATATAAGGATTCACATAGAGAGAGAGAGAGAAAAAAAGAAGTATGTAAATATTCTACAATTAGATGAATATAATATAAGATGCATAAAGTAATGAAATAGACAATGATTTATTTCGAGTTGTTATGTGAGTTTACAAAATATAAATATTTAACCAAACATTCTAAAATTATGTATTGTTTTACCATATCATTTTTAAGCATATACACAGTTCTACTATCTTATCCATCGTTGGGGGCATATTAATATGTTCCATGATTGATATATCAAAAATCTAATAAATCTATTAATTTCATTTTTCATATAACAATGAAATGGTATAATCAAACGTAATCGATAGACATACTAAAAATTGTTCACGATAGGTATTTTAGCATTTTCCAACATAAACAATCTATAAAGATTAGAATTCTTGAAGATCGTGCTATGAATCAACAAACAAGATAAATTGTCAAAATATAAAAATGTGAATATTTCTTACAAAATATAAATTATCGAATATATCCTTATTAAATATTATTATTTAAGATTATAATAGTAATTTAAATTTTTCATACTTAAAAATTTTATATTAAAATTTTAGTTAATTCAAAATCTTATAAAATCTTAGTATAATTAGAATTCTAATATCAAAATATTATATATTAGATATTTATATTATTTATTTTTTAATTTGAATTAATCTCTACATACAACACATGTGACACACTCGTGTGTGTCTATATATATATATATATATATATATATATATATATATATATATAAATTGTGAAGCTACACCCCTCCGACATAATCTTAAAATCTTAAAACCATGTCAAGTGAGTTTTGTGAATTATAAAATACAAACTATTAAAAGGATTTTTCGTAAAATTGTAAATTATATAAATATCAACGATATTAATGGGATTCATGTTAGGCCCATACAACTACTTCCCATGGACTGAAACTAAACGACAATGTTCATATATTCAAGCACCAAGAATAGTCTAGTTTACACCATTGAAAGACCAAAACACATGCACTGTCCAATAAGTCAAATATCCTATCAAGTCCTGATGTACATATATGAGGATGCATAACAGCAGCTCAATTTCTCTATTCCATATTGTTTAAGGTTTTATTTTATCAAAAATAATGAAATGTTATAACTATAGAAAAAAATGTTTATATCTTATCAATCTATTGTTATTGTACCCATAAACTTCATAAATCAATTGAAACATAATAAAAAAGTAAATAAACAAGTATTATACCATAGAATATAGTCTTAGGAGGAGCTTTTCTCCTTGTTAATACTGTTAAGTGTTCTAAAAAGCCCAGTCTAGGTGCTACACGTCAATAATCATCCACTTAGGAACTAGACCTCAATCTGCTGCCCAATTGGCACAGCTGTTCTATAATACCTCATCTACGTCTACCCCTCTCGTCTTTTAGGGCATTGTTACTACATTGCAATACCACCACCATTAGATGATGATGGTGACAGTAGAATATTGATACCTCTCCAAGAATAGGTTAAAAAACTTCAAATCAAGCATTTTATACCACAATAATTGGGGGAACTAGAAAAACAGCCTCTAGAGCACATGAAAAGGCCACTTAACAAAAGTTGCAAAGAGTACTTAGACCCTTTTTGGTGAATTTAACTTTTTCCATAAAGATTCAGATCAGTTCCTCATCACATAATGCACATAAAAATGCTAAGTATCGCAAGAATAAATTAGTTTTCCATCATTCAAATAAAAAGGGTAATGCTTGAAATGTTAAGTTAAAGCCAGCTAGTATGTAGAAGGCACTTAAAACGCCGAAACTTTACATGCAACAGAAGGTAATGGATCAAAATTAAGCTTCGAAAGGGGACATTAATTACACAACTTATTTATCGCAGAAAATGATATTCAAACAAACCTTTACTAGTGGGTGCAGTGAGTCAAACCCAACCATTCACCAAGGAGAGGATGTCTAAGCTGGTGATGAAAAAACTGCAGCTCAAGACACTAGTTATATGCATGTATAGTAACACTTCAAAATAAATAGGAAATGTCAACTAAGACCACTCTATTATAAATGATAAATGAAAAGGTGGCAAGAGCATTACAAAATCGAGCTCCCATGAACAAGTCAAGAATGTGACACATGAATTCCAACTGTCTATAAAAGCATGAAAGGAATTATCTATCTTCATTGTTTTTATTATAATTTCCAGTGATAGAACTCCAGCAAGAGACGCCTATTGACCAAGATCCTGATCTTTGAGCACCTTCCCACAATACATTCAACTACCTGCCATGATGTAAAATGAGGAACAGACAATTGCTGAGGAACAATTTGAAACTGTGTTTATCTTATATATATGGATTGAGTATATAAGAAAATTAAGCTAAATCTACTCATAATACGTTTGGTGAGTTGTCAATCACTTTGAGGAGCATTACCATGTATACAGCCACACATTTCTTGTGCACTAATAAGTGGGCACAAAACAGACATCGTGAAAGTGACAACAAAACTCCTATCTAATAAAAATTGTTCTCATAAAACTGACTTCCCATCTTATGCAAGTGATGGAACAAGCATGGCATTCCTTGTCTCTAGGTCTAATTATCTTTTACCCGCATAAATTGGGCTCAAACTAGGGCAAAGTGAATTGGTTTTCTGTAGGCTAATTAAGAAGATTTTTCCATACAGCAGGCTTCCATAGGAAGGAAAGACTAGCAGCCAACATGGGTAAGCCAATTAATGTGTGTGAGTCAAAGAAGCGAAATGTACCATCTAAATTTTGCTTTAATTTCTAAAAGACTGCAATCTCCTACTTTCTCCAGAATATTTTTTATTGAAAGGACCAAAAAATAAACAAAAAAAAAAAAAAAAAAAGAGGTGGCAGTTAATGCATGTTAAACTTCTCATTTAGTTGTTAGATTGATTCCTTAATATTTGTAAAGTTCCAAATGGAAAACAAAGAATGAAAAAACAGGCATAATTCTCACATGGCACATATAAATCTTATAATCATAAGGTCAAACCAGTGATACAGTTTTTAGGAAGATCAGTGCTAAATGAACAGCAGATATATATTAGTCATTTTTCATAATCAGGGCTACCATATATATTCCAAAGAACACAAAATCTCAAAAGTATAGTACTCACTTCTGTTAGTTCACAAAAGTTCACACTATTTCGAACTACAATTTCAAGAAAGAAAATGTTTAACCTACAATGCAGTGTCAGGGGTCCTGCCTTTGATTGTTGAAAGCGCTGCATATGTCACCCATCTTTTCCATTCCACCCTATCAATCCCAATAATTTCAACTCTCTTTATCAACTAAATTTGACAAAGCTTAAAGATGGTTCAATCTCAATTACCTCAACCCTAATCTCACGGGTGATCATATTAGCTAATTAATAACTATATATAATTTATAAAATCAAAGTTTTCAGTTCCTTTAAGGAGCATTAATCATCAAAATTATCCTCAAACATCAGAATCAGACTCACAAAGAAACTACTAGCGATCTTGACAAGAACGGTGGAAGGTACCATGGGACAGCTCACGGAAAGCCCGCACATTGACTGACAAATGTGAAGTTTGTGCCACCGTGCTAAGCAGTGGCATCAATGATTGAGCGCATCCCAATTCCCCCATTGTCCTGTAACATCAATAGAGAATAAGCTAGCCATAAACTATAGCCTAAATAAATTGTACATGTTAGATTTTAAACTTGCAATTTATCTGCATACTAATTAAGTATAATTACCCCCTACCAAATACAGAGAATCTAATCTCAACAGGCCATTACAACTCACATTAAAACAACAACAATTCAACCAAATGGAACAGTTTGAAAACACGGAGTAAATAAATGAATAAAAACTATTTGCAAATCCGCTTACACTTACTTAGCATGCTAACAGAGATAGAAAACATATAGTTGAAAGCAGAAAATCAGACCTGAGGTTGGAGAAGGAGAGGCGGCGGCGTTGGAGGCGAGGGGTAGATAGTGGAGAATGAAGGAGGCGGCTGGGGGCGCACAAAGAGGGCGATGAGCGGAATGTGGAAGCCCTAGTGGAGGACATGAGAGATCTAGAAATAGAACCTCGCCAAGCCATTCTTGTTGCTTTGAGCGGAATTGGGGGAAAATCAGTAATTTAGGGCTCGGACTTCATTTACTCGCTCTGCAATGGACAGAACGGTCTTTTATTTTTGCGCAGGTTTAGTTTTATTTTTCATACAAAAGCAACCACATTGGGTCATCTATACATAATACTCCCTCCGTCCCGAGCTATTTTGCCTACTTTGACCGGTACGGATTCTAAGAAAATACAGTTGATTGTTGATTGAATGTTTAACTTTATGCTTTTTTTTTGTCATTTTTGGGCTGGCAAAATAAGTTGGGACAAGCAAAAATGGAAAGTAGACAAAATAAGGTGGGACGGGGAGAGTAATTCAGTAGAAATCGAAACTGAATTGAAAAGGTGTGATATTTTTAAAATTTCAGTTTGATTTCAATTTATTTTCCTGAAAGCAATTCTTATGTGAGATTATCTCACAAATCTAGTTACTGGTCAACCTACAACTCACACTTGATCGTGTATGAAGTTATGATAATAAATTTTATTTGTTGATAATAAAAATGTATTTCACGTTAGTTATTCGTGAGACCATCTTATATAAATTTTTGTGTTTTTTAAATAGTCGATTGTCAAAATTCAATTATGTTTTCATAATTAAGATATCCGGTACTGAACACCGAACTACTGTTATGTTATTTTAGATAGGTATCTTAATTATGGTTTGAAATTTTGTTTAATTTTCTTCTGCTTTGATAGGGTCAAATTGTTGATTTTTTAATCCAACATGTTGATTTTAATGAATGAAATTAAGGGTCAACATAAATCTCCATGGAAATATTGTCTTACACATTGTTGGAGGCATTTATTATTGAAGCATTGATAATATTAATGCATTGTGATAAGTGTAAAATATTTCAATAATTATATATATATACAATAATTATATATATATGTATATATATATATGTGTGTGTGATAATAGGGATTGAGATCGATCACAAAATCCTACTTGAAATGAGAATTATACCTTAGGTTGGCCAAAGTTTATGGGCCATGGGTGCACCAATAAATCTTGATCGATGATATTTTGTTGCCGTTAGTGAAGTCCAAAATAATTTACAAAATAGAAAATGAAACTAATATTTCTAAGAAATATATATAATTAAGGTTTGGGAATATGTATAGAAACTGATAAAAGAAATATTTGGTTTTGTTTTATGGGAAGAAGAATGGTTATTGTATTCTCTAATCATTTCCTTTATTTTTTTAGGTTAGCGGGTAGAATATTTATTTTAAATTAAGTTTTCAAATACAAAATATCGTGTATTATGAATAAAAATATATTCAAGTAATTGTTTTTGTTGACGTCGGAATTTGTTGAAAGGTAATTTCTAGTCTAACACCCAAATGTACTGAAGAAAAAATGAAAAGTATGAAAAAAGACTGGCCCGGAGCCTACTCGGGCAATGTTGCTCGGCTGATCCTTGACAGTTAAGTGACCGGACAGGATCTTATAGCATTAACTTAGAGAAATCAGCTCTCTAGTGCTTTTTTACAGAATAAGGATTCAGATCCCTTTACAAGTTGAAATTACATCTGCTGAAAAAATAACCTAAGTGGTAGAGATCGGGAGGTTGTGGAAGTTAAGCCCACTTTCTCCTTGATTTTCGCCTATTTACGTGGCATTTGGCGGTCTTGTCACCCATGATCTTTTGGTGGTTGGCTGCTACCTGGGCGGCCGTACTGGCATTGGCCGGCCATTCTGGACGGTCTATAGGGTTGGACGTCCGCTGTATCATCCTGGCCGATCAATTGAATTGAGAACTTTTATTAGGCCGTCCAGGTGCAATATGCCGTGCAGCTTGGGTCCAAGCTGCACGCCCAACAATTTTCACTGTCACAATAAAGTTAGTGTAGAAATTGCTCAGAAAAAAGTTATATATATGGACAGTACTAAATTAGTTAGTTTTTTATACATAGATACTATTAAAGTAAATATTTGTTTGATTTTTTCCTTATTCTAAATTATTGTGAAAATTGTATATCAAGATCGTAAAAATACACAAATTAAATAAATAAATAACCGACCAGTCTACCACGAGCCTCAAAAATGTGATCGGTTTGAATGATCACAAGTCACAACTAGTGATATATATTTATTTATTTGTCTTATCCAAGCAAAAAGACATTTTTGCTAAAATCAAACGGAAGTTTTATTTAAAAACTTAAAAGAATGTGTGAATATTGGACATAAATGCACTTTTATTCTCTAATAATCTAATATTCATATGTTTATTTAACAGAAGTTGTATCAGTTCAAGACTTGAAAAATTGATTGAATATCAATTTGTACTCAATTAAAATTATTGATTTGGAATCCAAAAAATAAATTTATGATATAAGACCCTTATGTTTGAGATCTCAAATTATTATTATTATTATTATTATTATTATTATTATTATTATTATTATTATTGTTGTTGTTGTTATTATTAGTACATATTCATTAATTTGTTATATTTTTTTCATGTATGTAAATTTTATCTATCATGTACATTGGAATTATCATTTTAAAAATATTTTGAAATAATCAGGAATCGCAGTAAGTTAAGCAAAACATTGACAATTAGATATTGAGTTAATAGTTTTTTTCATTTTCAAGTTTTGAACTGATAATTCACTATCTGTGGTACTTTAAATTGATAAGAAAATGTATTATTAATAATGTATAAAAAATCGTATGCTTCATATCCAAATAAAACATATAAAAAATGAAAACAAAATACAGAACATTTTATATTAATTAGGGAACAAAGAAAGTAGTAAAAACCATAAAAAAATGTGGTCAAATACATATTGCATTGGAAGTTGGAGAGAAGATGAACGAGGAAGAGTGTGTGTTGGGGAAATGGACATAGGGGCATGTACCAAAGATGTCTGCTAATGCAATCCTTATTTAATGAAAATTATTAATTATGAAAGGACTTCTCTCTCTCTCTCTCTCTCTCTCCCCTCCACACTTGTTACGCTTTCTCCGCTTTTTTACCACACGTGTCCCTCTTTTTTTACATTCTAGAGTAATTTTAATTTAACTTTTAGAAAGTTCCACCATATTTTATGAGAACTCAACTTCAAAATAAAAGTTTAAATAAAAAAGAAAATGCTAAATTACAAACTGTTTGTATGCTTGAAATATGTTTAAAAATCTATTGACAGATTTTTTAAGAGTTGTTTTAAGCTCTCTTGCATATAAAATAAAAAAAAGAATATCATTCAGTTGTTCATGTGCAAATTACGTGTGATTTTTATTAGAATTTATTATTAAAAGTTGTAAAATCGAAAAAATATAGTATAGATTGTGATTTTAAAAAAAATTAAGTTCTAAAATGATTAATTCACCCTAAACAAAACGATCAACACGTATATATTTGATATAATATTAGGTAAAAAGAATGACATTGTCAATGGGCTTAATTTGAAAAGAAGAAAAAATATAAAAAAAATTAAAAATTGTATTTTATATCAATTTTCAAAGTAAGTAGGAATAAATTGTGAATTTTTTATCATTACAGCTTATGGGTTTAAGGAAATTACATTATACTAAACAATCAGCTAGAATCTTTCATTCAATAATAATTTTGATGATGTCAAAACGATGTTATTTTTTCATAGTTAATAATAGTTAATTTTAAGTTTTATTTGACAACATAACAATCAATTGAATACATCCAATAATATTTCTTTTAATAAAAATTACTGATGATTTGAATTGTATAATAAAATTAAATCTCAACGTTTTTTTTTACTAATAAAGTTCATTTGCAAAGTTGCAAAATATGTATTTTTCTTTTCCCAATATTTTCTAATATATATATATATATAAGAATGCTAGAAGCCTAGAACACAGATTTCTTGTGGATGACTCAGACCATGCATGCAAGACGAGTGGGCCACATTCACTGAACTCAACCAGAGCTACCGCCACGCCCTCCAATGGAAACCGGGTCCGGACCGGGTTTCCGGGTCGGGTTTGCCATTCTGCGTTGGATAAATAAAGCACGGTTTTCTCGGGTGGCCTTGGAACTTTGACTGTGAGACGACGACAATACCAAAGCCCTCTTCTCTCTCTCTCTCTCCACAAAACACACACTCTCACGTTTCGTATGCACATTTAGAGAGAGAAAAGCGACTACTGTTTCGAGAGAGAGAGAGAGAGAGTGCTGGAACAGCAGTTGAAAAACACAACACATACATAGGATAGCTTCCCTACTCAGTCTAGCCTCTGTTTTTCTCTCCCTTTTTCCCTCTCTCTCTCTCTAAAAAGAAGCTTCCGTTGTTTACTCCCATAGATAAGATAGCACACCATCTTCTCTCTCTACATTTTCTCTCTCAATGGCGGGCAATGGCGGGTTCGGGGATGACCCGTTGGCACCCGGGTGCTATTCGCAGCTTCTTTTCAGCGATGAGAATTCGTGTCACGAAACAGATGGGTTATTCGGGTTCACTTCTTCGTTTTCGTCTGATAACAATGTTAATGGTAATGTTATTACCACTCCCAAGATGCTGTGTTTTGGTGATTATGCGAAGCAGTGTAATAATGTCGAAAATGGGAAGAAAACGGGTCAGAAACCCGGGTTCACATGCATGGACTATTCAACCAAAAATGTCAATGTCAGTATAGTGATAACTGACTCTATTCTCTCTCTGGCTCTCCATTACTTGTTTTTTCATGTTTCTTTTTTGATGTTGCAGAAGAAGAGAAACGGGTCGGGTATTCAGAACCCGGGGGAGTGTGTCGGAGCCCCGACCAGAAGTAATCGGAATGGTAAGAAGCCCAGGTCGGAAAATTCTAATGTTGGCGGCCATGCAAAGGTGAATTTAGTTTGCATCTTTTGATGAGTTATTTTTTTTTTATGTATTTTTTAATTAGAATTAATATTTATGTGGTTTTGTTAATTTATTTAGGTTGTTAAGAAAGAGAAGCTTGGTGAAAGAATTACAGCGTTGCAACAACTTGTTTCGCCATTTGGCAAGGTCAATTTTCTGATGCTACTATACATTTTTCTTCTTTGCTATATATAATAGAGTTGGAGATTGTTGATTTTTAATTATTGTTTCAATTAATTTAATAATGTAGTTATGTGTCTAGCTAGATCAGACCAATTGCATGTCTATAATGGTGTGACGGCTGACGTTTACATGCCATTTGCACACTATAATAGATATCTTTATATTTATATTTGTGATCCTCTATTTCAAATAGTGTTTCATCTCATATTCTTGATGTATATTTATAGAACACGTGTGTTAATTGTATGCTTCAATATAAACGCATGTGCAATGAAAGTATTGAAATATAAGACAATACTATTTGCAAATGAGGATTGGGAGTGCTATAACTAAGTAAATTTATTGTTTATTTATGCATTTAGTGTAGCTAGCCATGTTTACTGAATAATGGTGATTTTTTCATATGCACACACACAAAATGTGAAATGAAATATAAAATTATAACTTGGTAGATAACGAGGATCAACGTTGATTCATTATAGCTCATTATGCCTTTTCGAAACGCGTCGTTTTCAGTATACACAAGTTATTATACTGAAATCGAAAAAAAAAAAAACACCATTATCCATACATGAAAAAGCATTTCCTATTGAATTGCATGTGATTATTGTGCATTATATGTGGAATAAAGTAATTCTGTATTGCATAAATTCTAACAATTGATTCCGGGCCGATGCAGACGGACACGGCATCAGTGCTTCATGAAGCATTAGGTTACATCAGATTTTTGCATGATCAAGTGCAGGTCCTATGTTCTCCATATTTGCAATGTCGGTCCTCCTCGTCTGAACCGCCCCATCATGTACGTACGTTTTTCATTCATAGTTTCACATGATTTCCAATATTTGTCCATTCTGTCTTAATGTGGCTAAATTTTGGGGGTTCTATCGATTTTTAGTACTTGTATATCAATGCTTTGGCCAAGTGAATTCGCACGTGATAATTTGAAATTGTTACTTAACTAATAGAAAAAACATCGCATGTTGCATTAGATACAGTTATGGCTTAATCCTGTTGCTCACAGGACAATGCAGAGATGAAGAAGGATGCGAGACATAAGGACGATCTGAGAAGTAGAGGATTGTGCCTCGTTCCAGTGGATTTCACACTTCATGTAGCCGACTCTAATGGGGCCGACTTGTGGTCATCTACGGCCATGGTTGACACTGTTTCGTCTAACTGATCAATAAGTCGACATTTCCAAGTTTTGCGATTAGTGTTTACAATTTTGTAGTATGTCTAAAGAAATTTGCAGGGTTTGTGATCTTGAAAAGAAGGGGTAAATAGTTGATGTAAGTAGCAGTAGGTAAACATAGAGTTGGTAAATTTAAGTGTTTTGGTACTTTTTGGCTACATTTTGCTTGTGCAAAATCAGGCAGAATGTGGTAAAATATGTATGATATTTCCTCACTTTTTCAGAGTAGTTTAATATGAGTTCAAGAATTATTTATGGTAATAAACAATTTTTTATTAAATTGCTTTATCACCATGATTTTAGTACTGGATTAAAAGGGCACAATTTACATTTATGTAGGGTTAATCTAGTAAGCCACTAAAACAAGTATTTTCCTTTCTTTTCTTTCTTTCTTTTGAGTTATAATGGGATTGTGGGATTTGAATCTGAGATTTTGTGAAGATAAATATTTATCATTGGGCTAAATCTATGGTATAAAAAACAAATTTTAGTTGAGAATATTTATTAATTTGTTTTAGAACGTATTACTAATGATCAATTTTAACAAAAATTCTAAGAGTTGTATTTGCGTGCAACTGATGTATGGATCTTAAATTCATGCATTGTGGGTCGAGTGGAATCCGATCTGGATCCGTGTATTTTTATTTTTATTTTTTTATCTTGACTTTTATGTTATTTTAATTATATTTTTATGCTATATTAATCATCTTTTATATAATATTTTTTCTTTTCAAAAAAATTCCTAATTTCGGCACAAAAAATCATAATTTCGACACAATTTGTATATATATACCTTTATGTGGTATTACTCGTACCTGTGATATTAATCATACATTTATATAATATATAAAAAATGTGACTAATATAACTAAAATATATGTCTAAATGTATGACTAAATATATGTTTAACATAACATAAAAATATAACATCATGAGCGAATTTGGGTGAGTTTGCGTGCACCTACCTAGACGCGTAGGAACACGTGCGAACGTGTGGTCCGGGTTGGATATTACACCAAAATTTTGTCAAATTCCAAACATTTCCAAAAATTTACAATTTTAGTTGTTTATAACAATAAATAAAATCACAAAACACTGATTTGAAATGATTTTACAATATAATTGAGGCAGATCCACCACCTACAATCCAAACTTCCCAACCACTTTTAATAAATTAACCTTTATTTTGTGAGTTTTTCTATAAGTTGATTTATCTTGTAAAATTAAATTTGTGATATAATTTTATAAAAAAATCATTATATTTAGATAAAAGTACATGTTTACTTGGTAGACATTTTAGCAGTCATATTATTTGTCTTATTTAATTTATTTATATTGGCCCGCGTGACCTTTAAAATACAAACGTGACCTTTAAAATACAAACGTCACGTAAAAATACAATTTGTTTTTAATTTAATTTTTTTTAAAGAGTGTTTTACTATAGTATATTTAGTAAATTACAAATATATAATTTTTTACTCTATGCTTAATCTACACGTTTAACTCACGTCGTGCTATGAATTTTTGATTATTATTGATAAAGTATAATTTAATTCTTCTTAATGTTGGATTATATATATGTATATATATAAATTGATTTCTTTTTTGTATATATATTTCATTAACACACCTTGTCAACAAATAATGTCATGTAGATGGTTATTCTATTAAAGGAAACTAAAAGCATCTCCTACCGTTGACACCATTTTTTCATCAGATCCCATTTTTTGTGGTGAAAAAATGGGTTTATCTCTCATCAGTAGCACCCAATTTTCTTATTTCACCTTTTTGATGAAAAAATAGTGTATTTGATCTCCCACATATTTCATCAAATCTTCCACCAAATAATAAAATACTAATATGTCACCATTTCACCATATTACACCATTTATAAAGATATAATTTGGTTTGGTCTCCCATGATATTTCACCAAATATATCACAAAATTATAAATTTAATGTTAATCATAATTTTGGTCTATTTTATTTCCAAAATATTGATTATAGATTTGATTTTAAATATTAATTTTCTTAACTATATAATTTCAACAATAATGATAAATTTCAAAAAACTATTTCAACATGAAAGTAAATCAACTTAAATTATAATACATATAATTAAATCACACATAAACAATAATTTCATAAATTATTGCATAAAACATTACAACATAAATTAATCATAAAAATATTACAACATGATAACGTTACAATATGAAAGAAAATTAACTCAAATAAATAACGTTACAACATATATTAATCTAAAATCATAAAGAAAATCTCATTCATCATCATCATCATCATCATCATCATCGATTTGACCACGTTTGCCCCACAAATGTGCTATCAATCTTCTTCTTAGTTCATTATGCTCTCCTTAATTTATCAGATTTTGATGTCGACCAAAAAAACTAACATAATTCGTATTATTACAATCTCTTGAAAACTCAGCAAACGAGATAGTGGGTGAACTTTCATAGTTAAGGTTGGCGTTTTGATATTCACTACGTTCTTCCTCGACTATCATATTGTGCATAATAATGCATGCAAACATGACTTCATGTAAGTCTTTTTTCTTCCAAAATCGAGCCGCTCCTCTAATAATTGCAAACCGAGCTTGAAGAACTCCAAATGTTCGTTCTACATCTTTGCGATATGATTCATGTTTCTGTATGAAATAGTTTTCTTTGACACATTTGGGCACATTAATGGCTTGTACTAAAGTTGATCATTTAGGATAAACTACAGTGCATGCACTGTAATCTAGGCTCCCCAACATCCCAGAAAAACCACGAGATTTTGCAACTTGTAACAACTTTGCAATGTCTTCCGCATTTGGATTTATTAGATAAATTTCACCAAATATCGTGACGATATCTCGGCAAAATTCTTTAACAAATCTAATTAAAGTTGACTCAAACGAATCTTTAACAAATCTAATTAAAATATTGATCAAACGAATCAGCAGAAGTACCATAATTAGGCCAACCAAGGTTTTAACGATGTCCCTTTGAATCAACATTTTTTGGCAAAAAAAAGCAAGATTATTAAGTAGTTTATGAGTTTTTCATTTATGTAATTTATCTTTTAGTTTAATATGTTACTCAAATGTATTATGTTTTTGTTCATTTATGATAGTAAATGTATTTATCGTTTTAACCTATAATTTATTTTAACTAATATTATTATATTTATTAATTAATTTAAATATATTTAGTTAAAATAAATTATAGGTTAAAACGATAAATACATTTACTATCATAAATGAACAAAACATAATACATTTGAGTAACATATTAAACTAAAAGATAAATTACATAATGAAAAACTCATAAACTACTTAATAATCTTGCTTTTTTTTGCCAAAAAATGTTGATTCAAAGGGACATCGTTAAAACCTTGGTTGGCCTAATTATGGTACTTCTGCTGATTCGTTTGATCAATATTTTAATTAGATTTGTTAAAGATTCGTTTGAGTCAACTTTAATTAGATTTGTTAAAGAATTTTGCCGAGATATCGTCACGATATTTGGTGAAATTTATCTAATAAATCCAAATGCGGAAGACATTGCAAAGTTGTTACAAGTTGCAAAATCTCGTGGTTTTTCTGGGATGTTGGGGAGCCTAGATTACAGTGCATGCATGCTGTAGTTTATCCTAATGATCAACTTTAGTACAAGCCATTAATGTGCCCAAATGTGTCAAAGAAAACTATTTCATACAGAAACATGAATCATATCGCAAAGATGTAGAACGAACATTTGGAGTTCTTCAAGCTCGGTTTGCAATTATTAGAGGAGCGGCTCGATTTTGGAAGAAAAAAGACTTACATGAAGTCATGTTTGCATGCATTATTATGCACAATATGATAGTCGAGGAAGAACGTAGTGAATATCAAAACGCCAACCTTAACTATGAAAGTTCACCCACTATCTCGTTTGCTGAGTTTTCAAGAGATTGTAATAATACGAATTATGTTAGTTTTTTTGGTCGACATCAAAATCTGATAAATTAAGGAGAGCATAATGAACTAAGAAGAAGATTGATAGCACATTTGTGGGGCAAACGTGGTCAAATCGATGATGATGATGATGATGATGATGATGAATGAGATTTTCTTTATGATTTTAGATTAATATATGTTGTAACGTTATTTATTTGAGTTAATTTTCTTTCATATTGTAACGTTATCATGTTGTAATATTTTTATGATTAATTTATGTTGTAATGTTTTATGCAATAATTTATGAAATTATTGTTTATGTGTGATTTAATTATATGTATTATAATTTAAGTTGATTTACTTTCATGTTGAAATAGTTTTTTGAAATTTATCATTATTGTTGAAATTATATAGTTAAGAAAATTAATATTTAAAATCAAATCTATAATCAATATTTTGGAAATAAAATAGACCAAAATTATGATTAACATTAAATTTATAATTTTGTGATATATTTGGTGAAATATCATGGGAGACCAAACCAAATTATATCTTTATAAATGGTGTAATATGGTGAAATGGTGACATATTAGTATTTTATTATTTGGTGGAAGATTTGATGAAATATGTGGGAGATCAAATACACTATTTTTTCATCAAAAAGGTGAAATAAGAAAATTGGGTGCTACTGATGAGAGATAAACCCATTTTTTCACCACAAAAAATGGGATCTGATGAAAAAATGGTGTCAACGGTAGGAGATGCTTTTAGTTTCCTTTAATAGAATAACCATCTACATGACATTATTTGTTGACAAGGTGTGTTAATGAAATATATATACAAAAAAGAAATCAATTTATATATATACATATATATAATCCAACATTAAGAAGAATTAAAATTATACTTTATCAATAATAATCAAAAATTCATAGCACGACGTGAGTTAAACGTGTAGATTAAGCATAGAGTAAAAAATTTATATTTGTAATTTACTAAATATACTATAGTAAAACACTCTTTAAAAAAAATTAAATTAAAAACAAATTGTATTTTTACGTGACGTTTGTATTTTAAAGGTCACGTTTGTATTTTAAAGGTCACGCGGGCCAATATAAATAAATTAAATAAGACAAATAATATGACTGCTAAAATGTCTACCAAGTAAACATGTACTTTTATCTAAATATAATGATTTTTTTATAAAATTATATCACAAATTTAATTTTACAAGATAAATCAACTTATAGAAAAACTCACAAAATAAAGGTTAATTTATTAAAAGTGGTTGGGAAGTTTGGATTGTAGGTGGTGGATCTGCCTCAATTATATTGTAAAATCATTTCAAATCAGTGTTTTGTGATTTTATTTATTGTTATAAACAACTAAAATTGTAAATTTTTGGAAATGTTTGGAATTTGACAAAATTTTGGTGTAATATCCAACCCGGACCACACGTTCGCACGTGTTCCTACGCGTCTAGGTAGGTGCACGCAAACTCACCCAAATTCGCTCATGATGTTATATTTTTATGTTATGTTAAACATATATTTAGTCATACATTTAGACATATATTTTAGTTATATTAGTCACATTTTTTATATATTATATAAATGTATGATTAATATCACAGGTACGAGTAATACCACATAAAGGTATATATATACAAATTGTGTCGAAATTATGATTTTTTGTGCCGAAATTAGGAATTTTTTTGAAAAGAAAAAATATTATATAAAAGATGATTAATATAGCATAAAAATATAATTAAAATAACATAAAAGTCAAGATAAAAAAATAAAAATAAAAATACACGGATCCAGATCGGATTCCACTCGACCCACAATGCATGAATTTAAGATCCATACATCAGTTGCACGCAAATACAACTCTTAGAATTTTTGTTAAAATTGATCATTAGTAATACGTTCTAAAACAAATTAATAAATATTCTCAACTAAAATTTGTTTTTTATACCATAGATTTAGCCCAATGATAAATATTTATCTTCACAAAATCTCAGATTCAAATCCCACAATCCCATTATAACTCAAAAGAAAGAAAGAAAAGAAAGGAAAATACTTGTTTTAGTGGCTTACTAGATTAACCCTACATAAATGTAAATTGTGCCCTTTTAATCCAGTACTAAAATCATGGTGATAAAGCAATTTAATAAAAAATTGTTTATTACCATAAATAATTCTTGAACTCATATTAAACTACTCTGAAAAAGTGAGGAAATATCATACATATTTTACCACATTCTGCCTGATTTTGCACAAGCAAAATGTAGCCAAAAAGTACCAAAACACTTAAATTTACCAACTCTATGTTTACCTACTGCTACTTACATCAACTATTTACCCCTTCTTTTCAAGATCACAAACCCTGCAAATTTCTTTAGACATACTACAAAATTGTAAACACTAATCGCAAAACTTGGAAATGTCGACTTATTGATCAGTTAGACGAAACAGTGTCAACCATGGCCGTAGATGACCACAAGTCGGCCCCATTAGAGTCGGCTACATGAAGTGTGAAATCCACTGGAACGAGGCACAATCCTCTACTTCTCAGATCGTCCTTATGTCTCGCATCCTTCTTCATCTCTGCATTGTCCTGTGAGCAACAGGATTAAGCCATAACTGTATCTAATGCACATGCGATGTTTTTTCTATTAGTTAAGTAACAATTTCAAATTATCACGTGCGAATTCACTTGGCCAAAGCATTGATATACAAGTACTAAAAATCGATAGAACCCCCAAAATTTAGCCACATTAAGGACAGAATGGACAAAATATTGGAAATCATGTGAAACTATGAATGAAAACGTACGTACATGATGGGCGAGTTCAGACGAGGAGGACCGACATTGCAAATATGGAGAACATAGGACCTGCACTTGATCATGCAAAAATCTGATGTAACCTAATGCTTCATGAAGCACTGATGCCGTGTCGTCTGCATCGGCCCGGAATCAATTGTTAGAATTTATGCAATACAGAATTACTTTATTCCACATATAATGCACAATAATCACATGCAATTCAATAGGAAATGCTTTTTCAGGTATGGATAATGGTGTTTTTTTTTTTTTTCGATTTCAGTATAATAACTTGTGTATACTGAAAACGACGCGTTTCGAAAAGGCATAATGAGCTATAATGAATCAACGTTGATCCTCGTTATCTACCAAGTTATAATTTTATATTTCATTTCACATTTTGTGTGTGTGCATATGAAAAAATCACCATTATTCAGTAAACATGGCTAGCTACACTAAATGCATAAATAAACAATAAATTTACTTAGTTATAGCACTCCCAATCCTCATTTGCAAATAGTATTGTCTTATATTTCAATACTTTCATTGCAACATGCGTTTATATTGAAGCATACAATTAACACACGTGTTCTATAAATATACATCAAGAATATGAGATGAAACACTATTTGAAATAGAGGATCACAAATATAAATATAAAGATATCTATTATAGTGTGCAAATGGCATGTAAACGTCAGCCGTCACACCCATTATAGACATGCAATTGGTCTGATCTAGCTAGACACATAACTACATTATTAAATTATTGAACAATAATTAAAAATCAACAATCTCCCAACTCTATATATATAGCAAAGAAGAAAAATGTATAGTAGCCATCAGAAATTGACCTTGCAAATGGCGAAACAAGTTGTTGCAACGCTGTAATTCTTTCACCAAGCTTCTCTTTCTTAACAACCTAAATAAATTAACAAAACCACATAAATATAATTCTAAATAAAAATACATAATAAAAAAAATAACTCATCAAAAGATGCAAACTAAATTCACCTTTGCATGGCCGCCAACATTAGAATTTTCCGACCTGGGCTTCTTACCATTCCGATTACTTCTGGTCGGGGCTCCGACACACTCCCCCGGGTTCTGAATACCCGACCCGTTTCTCTTCTTCTGCAACATCAAAAAGAAACATGAAAAAACAAGTAATGGAGAGCCAGAGAGAGAATAGAGTCAGTTATCACTATACTGACATTGCATTTTTGGTTGAATAGTCCATGCATGTGAACCCGGTTTCTGACCCGTTTTCTTCCCATTTTCGACATTATTACACTGCTTCGCATAATCACCAAAACCAGCATCTTGGGAGTGGTAATAACATTACCATTAACATTGTTATCAGACGAAAACGAAGAAGTGAACCGAATAACCCATCTGTTCGTGACACGAATTCTCATCGCTGAAAGAAGCTGCGAATAGCACCCGGGTGCCAACGGGTCATCCCCGAACCGCCATTGCCCGCCATTGAGAGAGAAAATGTAGAGAGAGAAGATGGTGTGCTATCTTATCTATGGGAGTAAAACAACGGAAGCTTCTTTTTAGAGAGAGAGAGAGGGAAAAAGGGAGAGAAAAAACAGAGGCTAGACTGAGTAGGGAAGCTATCCTATGTATGTGTTGTGTTTTTCAACTGCTGTTCCAGCACTCTCTCTCTCTCTCTCTCGAAACAGTAGTCGCTTTTCTCTCTCTAAATGTGCATACGAAACGTGAGGAGTGTGTGTTTTGTGGAGAGAGAGAGAGAGAAGAGGGCTTTGGTATTGTCGTCGTCTCACAGTCAAAGTTCCAAGGCCACCCGAGAAAACCGTGCTTTATTTATCCAACGCAGAATGGCAAACCCGACCCGGAAACCCGGTCCGGACCCGGTTTCCATTGGAGGGCGTGGCGGTAGCTCTGGTTGAGTTCAGTGAATGTGGCCCACTCGTCTTGCATGCATGGTCTGAGTCATCCACAAGAAATCTGTGTTCTAGGCTTCTAGCATTCTTATATATATATATATATTAGAAAATATTGGGAAAAGAAAAATACATATTTTGCAACTTTGCAAATGAACTTTATTAGTAAAAAAAAAAAAACGTTGAGATTTAATTTTATTATACAATTCAAATCATCAGTAATTTTTATTAAAAGAAATATTATTGGATGTATTCAATTGATTGTTATGTTGTCAAATAAAACTTAAAATTAACTATTATTAACTATGAAAAAATAACATCGTTTTGACATCATCAAAATTATTATTGAATGAAAGATTCTAGCTGATTGTTTAGTATAATGTAATTTCCTTAAACCCATAAGCTGTAATGATAAAAAATTCACAATTTATTCCTACTTACTTTGAAAATTGATATAAAATACAATTTTTAATTTTTTTTATATTTTTTCTTCTTTCAAATTAAGCCCATTGACAATGTCATTCTTTTTACCTAATATTATATCAAATATATACGTGTTGATCGTTTTGTTTAGGGTGAATTAATCATTTAGAACTTAATTTTTTTTAAAATCACAATCTATACTATATTTTTTCGATTTTACAACTTTTAATAATAAATTCTAATAAAATCACACGTAATTTGCACATGAACAACTGAATGATAGTCTTTTTTTTATTTTATATGCAAGAGAGCTTAAAACAACTCTTAAAAAATCTGTCAATAGATTTTTAAACAATTTCAAGCATACAAACAGTTTGTAATTTAGCATTTCTTTTTTATTTAAACTTTTATTTTGAAGATGAGTTCTCATAAAATATGGTGGAACTTTCTAAAAGTTAAATAAAAATTACTCTAGAATGTAAAAAAAGAGGGACACGTGTGGTAAAAAAGCGGAGAAAGCGTAACAAGTGTGGAGGGGAGAGAGAGAGAGAGAGAGAGAGAAGTCCTTTCATAATTAATAATTTTCATTAAATAAGGATTGCATTAGCAGACATCTTTGGTACATGCCCCTATGTCCATTTCCCCAACACACACTCTTCCTCGTTCATCTTCTCTCCAACTTCCAATGCAATATGTATTTGACCACATTTTTTATGGTTTTACTACTTTCTTTGTTCCCTAATTAATATAAAATGTTCTGTATTTTGTTTTCATTTTTTATATGTTTTATTTGGATATGAAGCATACGATTTTTTATACATTATTAATAATACATTTTCTTATCAATTTAAAGTACCACAGATAGTGAATTATCAGTTCAAAACTTGAAAATGAAAAAAACTATTAACTCAATATCTAATTGTCAATGTTTTGCTTAACTTACTGCGATTCCTGATTATTTCAAAATATTTTTAAAATGATAATTCCAATGTACATGATAGATAAAATTTACATACATGAAAAAAATATAACAAATTAATGAATATGTACTAATAATAACAACAACAACAATAATAATAATAATAATAATAATAATAATAATAATAATAATAATAATAATTTGAGATCTCAAACATAAGGGTCTTATATCATAAATTTATTTTTTGGATTCCAAATCAATAATTTTAATTGAGTACAAATTGATATTCAATCAATTTTTCAAGTCTTGAACTGATACAACTTCTGTTAAATAAACATATGAATATTAGATTATTAGAGAATAAAAGTGCATTTATGTCCAATATTCACACATTCTTTTAAGTTTTTAAATAAAACTTCCGTTTGATTTTAGCAAAAATGTCTTTTTGCTTGGATAAGACAAATAAATAAATATATATCACTAGTTGTGACTTGTGATCATTCAAACCGATCACATTTTTGAGGCTCGTGGTAGACTGGTCGGTTATTTATTTATTTAATTTGTGTATTTTTACGATCTTGATATACAATTTTCACAATAATTTAGAATAAGGAAAAAATCAAACAAATATTTACTTTAATAGTATCTATGTATAAAAAACTAACTAATTTAGTACTGTCCATATATATAACTTTTTTCTGAGCAATTTCTACACTAACTTTATTGTGACAGTGAAAATTGTTGGGCGTGCAGCTTGGACCCAAGCTGCACGGCATATTGCACCTGGACGGCCTAATAAAAGTTCTCAATTCAATTGATCGGCCAGGATGATACAGCGGACGTCCAACCCTATAGACCGTCCAGAATGGCCGGCCAATGCCAGTACGGCCGCCCAGGTAGCAGCCAACCACCAAAAGATCATGGGTGACAAGACCGCCAAATGCCACGTAAATAGGCGAAAATCAAGGAGAAAGTGGGCTTAACTTCCACAACCTCCCGATCTCTACCACTTAGGTTATTTTTTCAGCAGATGTAATTTCAACTTGTAAAGGGATCTGAATCCTTATTCTGTAAAAAAGCACTAGAGAGCTGATTTCTCTAAGTTAATGCTATAAGATCCTGTCCGTCACTTAACTGTCAAGGATCAGCCGAGCAACATTGCCCGAGTAGGCTCCGGGCCAGTCTTTTTTCATACTTTTCATTTTTTCTTCAGTACATTTGGGTGTTAGACTAGAAATTACCTTTCAACAAATTCCGACGTCAACAAAAACAATTACTTGAATATATTTTTATTCATAATACACGATATTTTTGTATTTGAAAACTTAATTTAAAATAAATATTCTACCCGCTAACCTAAAAAAATAAAGGAAATGATTAGAGAATACAATAACCATTCTTCTTCCCATAAAACAAAACCAAATATTTCTTTTATCAGTTTCTATACATATTCCCAAACCTTAATTATATATATTTCTTAGAAATATTAGTTTCATTTTCTATTTTGTAAATTATTTTGGACTTCACTAACGGCAACAAAATATCATCGATCAAGATTTATTGGTGCACCCATGGCCCATAAACTTTGGCCAACCTAAGGTATAATTCTCATTTCAAGTAGGATTTTGTGATCGATCTCAATCCCTATTATCACACACACATATATATATATACATATATATATAATTATTGTATATATATATAATTATTGAAATATTTTACACTTATCACAATGCATTAATATTATCAATGCTTCAATAATAAATGCCTCCAACAATGTGTAAGACAATATTTCCATGGAGATTTATGTTGACCCTTAATTTCATTCATTAAAATCAACATGTTGGATTAAAAAATCAACAATTTGACCCTATCAAAGCAGAAGAAAATTAAACAAAATTTCAAACCATAATTAAGATACCTATCTAAAATAACATAACAGTAGTTCGGTGTTCAGTACCGGATATCTTAATTATGAAAACATAATTGAATTTTGACAATCGACTATTTAAAAAACACAAAAATTTATATAAGATGGTCTCACGAATAACTAACGTGAAATACATTTTATTATCAACAAATAAAATTTATTATCATAACTTCATACACGATCAAGTGTGAGTTGTAGGTTGACCAGTAACTAGATTTGTGAGATAATCTCACATAAGAATTGCTTTCAGGAAAATAAATTGAAATCAAACTGAAATTTTAAAATATCACACCTTTTCAATTCAGTTTCGATTTCTACTGAATTACTCTCCCCGTCCCACCTTATTTTGTCTACTTTCCATTTTTGCTTGTCCCAACTTATTTTGCCAGCCCAAAAATGACAAAAAAAAAGCATAAAGTTAAACATTCAATCAACAATCAACTGTATTTTCTTAGAATCCGTACCGGTCAAAGTAGGCAAAATAGCTCGGGACGGAGGGAGTATTATGTATAGATGACCCAATGTGGTTGCTTTTGTATGAAAAATAAAACTAAACCTGCGCAAAAATAAAAGACCGTTCTGTCCATTGCAGAGCGAGTAAATGAAGTCCGAGCCCTAAATTACTGATTTTCCCCCAATTCCGCTCAAAGCAACAAGAATGGCTTGGCGAGGTTCTATTTCTAGATCTCTCATGTCCTCCACTAGGGCTTCCACATTCCGCTCATCGCCCTCTTTGTGCGCCCCCAGCCGCCTCCTTCATTCTCCACTATCTACCCCCTCGCCTCCAACGCCGCCGCCTCTCCTTCTCCAACCTCAGGTCTGATTTTCTGCTTTCAACTATATGTTTTCTATCTCTGTTAGCATGCTAAGTAAGTGTAAGCGGATTTGCAAATAGTTTTTATTCATTTATTTACTCCGTGTTTTCAAACTGTTCCATTTGGTTGAATTGTTGTTGTTTTAATGTGAGTTGTAATGGCCTGTTGAGATTAGATTCTCTGTATTTGGTAGGGGGTAATTATACTTAATTAGTATGCAGATAAATTGCAAGTTTAAAATCTAACATGTACAATTTATTTAGGCTATAGTTTATGGCTAGCTTATTCTCTATTGATGTTACAGGACAATGGGGGAATTGGGATGCGCTCAATCATTGATGCCACTGCTTAGCACGGTGGCACAAACTTCACATTTGTCAGTCAATGTGCGGGCTTTCCGTGAGCTGTCCCATGGTACCTTCCACCGTTCTTGTCAAGATCGCTAGTAGTTTCTTTGTGAGTCTGATTCTGATGTTTGAGGATAATTTTGATGATTAATGCTCCTTAAAGGAACTGAAAACTTTGATTTTATAAATTATATATAGTTATTAATTAGCTAATATGATCACCCGTGAGATTAGGGTTGAGGTAATTGAGATTGAACCATCTTTAAGCTTTGTCAAATTTAGTTGATAAAGAGAGTTGAAATTATTGGGATTGATAGGGTGGAATGGAAAAGATGGGTGACATATGCAGCGCTTTCAACAATCAAAGGCAGGACCCCTGACACTGCATTGTAGGTTAAACATTTTCTTTCTTGAAATTGTAGTTCGAAATAGTGTGAACTTTTGTGAACTAACAGAAGTGAGTACTATACTTTTGAGATTTTGTGTTCTTTGGAATATATATGGTAGCCCTGATTATGAAAAATGACTAATATATATCTGCTGTTCATTTAGCACTGATCTTCCTAAAAACTGTATCACTGGTTTGACCTTATGATTATAAGATTTATATGTGCCATGTGAGAATTATGCCTGTTTTTTCATTCTTTGTTTTCCATTTGGAACTTTACAAATATTAAGGAATCAATCTAACAACTAAATGAGAAGTTTAACATGCATTAACTGCCACCTCTTTTTTTTTTTTTTTTTTTGTTTATTTTTTGGTCCTTTCAATAAAAAATATTCTGGAGAAAGTAGGAGATTGCAGTCTTTTAGAAATTAAAGCAAAATTTAGATGGTACATTTCGCTTCTTTGACTCACACACATTAATTGGCTTACCCATGTTGGCTGCTAGTCTTTCCTTCCTATGGAAGCCTGCTGTATGGAAAAATCTTCTTAATTAGCCTACAGAAAACCAATTCACTTTGCCCTAGTTTGAGCCCAATTTATGCGGGTAAAAGATAATTAGACCTAGAGACAAGGAATGCCATGCTTGTTCCATCACTTGCATAAGATGGGAAGTCAGTTTTATGAGAACAATTTTTATTAGATAGGAGTTTTGTTGTCACTTTCACGATGTCTGTTTTGTGCCCACTTATTAGTGCACAAGAAATGTGTGGCTGTATACATGGTAATGCTCCTCAAAGTGATTGACAACTCACCAAACGTATTATGAGTAGATTTAGCTTAATTTTCTTATATACTCAATCCATATATATAAGATAAACACAGTTTCAAATTGTTCCTCAGCAATTGTCTGTTCCTCATTTTACATCATGGCAGGTAGTTGAATGTATTGTGGGAAGGTGCTCAAAGATCAGGATCTTGGTCAATAGGCGTCTCTTGCTGGAGTTCTATCACTGGAAATTATAATAAAAACAATGAAGATAGATAATTCCTTTCATGCTTTTATAGACAGTTGGAATTCATGTGTCACATTCTTGACTTGTTCATGGGAGCTCGATTTTGTAATGCTCTTGCCACCTTTTCATTTATCATTTATAATAGAGTGGTCTTAGTTGACATTTCCTATTTATTTTGAAGTGTTACTATACATGCATATAACTAGTGTCTTGAGCTGCAGTTTTTTCATCACCAGCTTAGACATCCTCTCCTTGGTGAATGGTTGGGTTTGACTCACTGCACCCACTAGTAAAGGTTTGTTTGAATATCATTTTCTGCGATAAATAAGTTGTGTAATTAATGTCCCCTTTCGAAGCTTAATTTTGATCCATTACCTTCTGTTGCATGTAAAGTTTCGGCGTTTTAAGTGCCTTCTACATACTAGCTGGCTTTAACTTAACATTTCAAGCATTACCCTTTTTATTTGAATGATGGAAAACTAATTTATTCTTGCGATACTTAGCATTTTTATGTGCATTATGTGATGAGGAACTGATCTGAATCTTTATGGAAAAAGTTAAATTCACCAAAAAGGGTCTAAGTACTCTTTGCAACTTTTGTTAAGTGGCCTTTTCATGTGCTCTAGAGGCTGTTTTTCTAGTTCCCCCAATTATTGTGGTATAAAATGCTTGATTTGAAGTTTTTTAACCTATTCTTGGAGAGGTATCAATATTCTACTGTCACCATCATCATCTAATGGTGGTGGTATTGCAATGTAGTAACAATGCCCTAAAAGACGAGAGGGGTAGACGTAGATGAGGTATTATAGAACAGCTGTGCCAATTGGGCAGCAGATTGAGGTCTAGTTCCTAAGTGGATGATTATTGACGTGTAGCACCTAGACTGGGCTTTTTAGAACACTTAACAGTATTAACAAGGAGAAAAGCTCCTCCTAAGACTATATTCTATGGTATAATACTTGTTTATTTACTTTTTTATTATGTTTCAATTGATTTATGAAGTTTATGGGTACAATAACAATAGATTGATAAGATATAAACATTTTTTTCTATAGTTATAACATTTCATTATTTTTGATAAAATAAAACCTTAAACAATATGGAATAGAGAAATTGAGCTGCTGTTATGCATCCTCATATATGTACATCAGGACTTGATAGGATATTTGACTTATTGGACAGTGCATGTGTTTTGGTCTTTCAATGGTGTAAACTAGACTATTCTTGGTGCTTGAATATATGAACATTGTCGTTTAGTTTCAGTCCATGGGAAGTAGTTGTATGGGCCTAACATGAATCCCATTAATATCGTTGATATTTATATAATTTACAATTTTACGAAAAATCCTTTTAATAGTTTGTATTTTATAATTCACAAAACTCACTTGACATGGTTTTAAGATTTTAAGATTATGTCGGAGGGGTGTAGCTTCACAATTTATATATATATATATATATATATATATATATATATATATATATATATAGACACACACGAGTGTGTCACATGTGTTGTATGTAGAGATTAATTCAAATTAAAAAATAAATAATATAAATATCTAATATATAATATTTTGATATTAGAATTCTAATTATACTAAGATTTTATAAGATTTTGAATTAACTAAAATTTTAATATAAAATTTTTAAGTATGAAAAATTTAAATTACTATTATAATCTTAAATAATAATATTTAATAAGGATATATTCGATAATTTATATTTTGTAAGAAATATTCACATTTTTATATTTTGACAATTTATCTTGTTTGTTGATTCATAGCACGATCTTCAAGAATTCTAATCTTTATAGATTGTTTATGTTGGAAAATGCTAAAATACCTATCGTGAACAATTTTTAGTATGTCTATCGATTACGTTTGATTATACCATTTCATTGTTATATGAAAAATGAAATTAATAGATTTATTAGATTTTTGATATATCAATCATGGAACATATTAATATGCCCCCAACGATGGATAAGATAGTAGAACTGTGTATATGCTTAAAAATGATATGGTAAAACAATACATAATTTTAGAATGTTTGGTTAAATATTTATATTTTGTAAACTCACATAACAACTCGAAATAAATCATTGTCTATTTCATTACTTTATGCATCTTATATTATATTCATCTAATTGTAGAATATTTACATACTTCTTTTTTTCTCTCTCTCTCTCTATGTGAATCCTTATATTTTAAGATTTGCAAACTACCTCACAACGTTCGTCATTGAAAAGTTTTCAAAGAATCCTCTGTTTAAAGTTTAAACAAGTAACTAGAAAGGAACTTTAAATCATACAAACTTGGAAGTTGGAATCTTTACCAAATATTAGCAAACTAACATTTGTATATTCTAATAATATTTCATCTTGTAATTTAGTGTATCAATTTATATACAAATAATCATTTTATATATAACATACTTGATGCAATATATATATATATATATATATATATATATATATATATATCATTCTACAACAAAATATAGATTGTGGTAAAATCCAAGAAGGTGAATGGCAATAGCTGTCCCTAATTAATTAGATATCTGGAATCGCGTACTAAAAGAGTTGTTCTTTTGGCTTTGGAGATTCTTTGTTCTAATTTAACTTTCGTTTTCACTCTCCATTCTTTCATGTATAGCTTTACTCTCTAAATACTCAAATCCAATCACAATGTTATTGAAAAAATGACCGAATTTGGTGTTTTTGCAGTGTCATGTACGTTTGTCTGAATGTATAATATATGAACAAACGTTCAATAATCACTCACTATATTTGTAACTTAAAAGAAGCAAGAAGCAAGAGAAGAATTGCAATTATTTAACAAAAGGAAGTACTTTCCTTTGATTACCCATCTTAGTAAAATAATATCATTTTCATGTGCGTTTGTCTGAATGTTTAATATAGACAAACTTTCAATAATCACTCATACTATATTTGAAATATGGTAAAAAGCAGCAAGAAGGCACAAGAAGAATTACAATTATTTGAGAAGAGAAAGTACTATCCTTCACTTAAATCCATAGATCAACATAGTACTAACACTATAACACTAACTATAGAATAAAGATATTAATCCATTATGGTGGTGGTGCTAACTCATGGTGGGACAACTAGATTTTCTTATTCTTATCATAGCATATGATGCAACTAATTTGGGGTCCATCATATTTGCAATCATGTCCACATGTGATATATATCTAAATATAATTGCTTTTTTTAATAGGTCAACATCAATTCTTTTTAGCTAATTAATTTCAACTTGGTTGATCACTTAAACATTTTTTATACATCCGAACAAATAAATACACTTCTTTCACAATACCAACTTTCTTGCTAATAAATTCATTGTTTATGTAATCTAATTTTAGTGTGTTCAAACATTTGTCTCAATATTCCCATTTCTACCTTCCTAATTTAACTTCATTTACCTGGACATAAGATGCCAAACCCACGGTTAAAATGATGATTTACTGCCCATAAACACTAATCTTCTCGTGAGACAAATTCACAAATTTAATTCTATAAATTTGGTCAATCTATAACTAATAACCTTCTAAATAGAGATTTACTTGTAAAATAAATTTAAATCGTGAATTTTGAAGTTTGATCTCATAAAATTTTATCTTAAAATAATTTCATATAAAAAAAAAATTATGCACCACAAAAGTAGAACTGCAAGAAGCTATCTATCATGAAGACATCCTCAGAGATCCTCATGTTTCCACAAAAGACCCAAATGAAATTTGTTGAGATACCCCACAACTCTTTTTTTATTATATTTTTATAAGGATTTGTGGCATTGGGCCATTTTTTCTTTATTTTATTATGATTATTGCCAATTCTCAGTACAACACCATTGCCACTAGACTTAGCATCAAAATCCAAACACAAAAATAATGATATAATTCTGAGACCACTACCACCTCGATCCTAAATCTATATTCTGACATTGAAGCTTATCATTCATTCACATTATTTTATTTTACTTGTCATATTATTCTTAAATGGGCTCCATCTTTATTAAAATATAATAACTACTTGAACTGAAACATTCCACAACAATTTCAGAAAGCAAATAACAATCTGTAATTAATACTTATATATAATATATATATAGACATATGTCCAATAACTAAAGCACATAAAAGGTTAGAAGTTGACACAGAAAGCCTAGCAAAAAGTAGGAAGTGATTATAAACTTTAAGTAGGCAAGAATCATGGCAGGCATGAGGCATTATTAACAAATTTGTGACTTTGATTTGACTACAAATAGAATTGTCCATGGTTGCAACCTTTACTTTTTTAAACACCTCCAATCAAGAATAATAGAATTATGTGTGGTTCCAATAAATAAGAAGAAGACAACAAATCAGATCACTTGTATCAAAAATCTATATCTCATTCTTGCACTACATTATGCAAACTAAAATACTTTGATTTATTTGATATTATGTAATTTTGATGTGGGACAGAGATACTGTTACGGAAGATCCAAATTGAAAATATAACAAGTGGAGAATTTCAGACTTGATGCATACGACAATGAAAGATGATGTAAGCATTCGCCTTTCGGAAAACCAAGCATCACTTGGTGGGACAATGAACAAATCAATGATAGATCATTTAACCATACCTTATATCTTCATCTTGTCATTCTCAATTGATTCAACATATCTCTCTCCAACCATTTCTCATTATAATTAAGTTGGAAGCTCAAACACGATGCAAAGTAAAGAACATGGTCAACATGGATCAGAGTGGTTGACTTTGAGCGTCGGAACAAACCCATCGCAGGTGTCGAACGAGGCAGAATCACAAATGAGACGTGTCTCACCAAAGATCTTCCCATGTAACTTTTGCCAGCGTAAGTTCTATAGCTCACAAGCATTGGGAGGACATCAAAATGCTCATAAAAGAGAGAGAGGTGCAGCTAGGCCTTACCATGGAGCCATGTCAAGATCACTTGGTCTCAAACCTCACTCATACATACACAAACCTAGCATAGATCATGGAACTGCTATGTTGTCAAGATTTGACGAGCCTAATACGAGAGTTGGTTATGAATCACTCGATGAAACACCATACTTCCAATGGCCCGGAAGTTTTCGCCTCGACTCTCAACAACAAGAACAAAAGCTGTCCAATTCAGACATGATTGATCTGAATCTTAAGCTTTAGTTATTTTGTTTGAGTGTTATTTATGAAGTACAATAAACTTTATTTTCTTATATTTTGGTAGCACAGAACACCATTGGTGCGATCATCAAGAATCCCAACAACAATCATTTGATCAAATAATCACTGTTTGTATCTTCATTTTCTTACATTTCCATTGTTGTCTCCTTAAGCTATTGCAATTTTCAGCAAAGCCGCTCCCCCTGCAATTTTGATTTAATAATGGCTTTAATCTGCAAAATCCAATTTTTTTTACTAATCCGACTTAGTAAGATACAAAGAATTAATGAAATTTTATATTAGCAAGTTGATAAGTTGAGCCATATTTTATTAGCAAATTGAAGCACACCTTACAAAAATATCAAATTTTTTTTTTTAATTATTAGTCGGTTAAGCAACACTTCAAATAAGTGGAGTTTTAGTCTTATAACTTAAATCATCAAATCATCATTATACCTAAAATTATAATGATTTGGATTTAATTTCTCATTTGGATCAAACCCTATATCACCAAAATCTCAAATCCTATATTTTCACCAAAAAAAAGAATTTTAATCTCCCACCTTACCACCATTTTAACATAATTTTCACCAAATCTTATTTTTCCTATCAAATATAGGATTGAAAGGATTTGGTATAATCACCACCATTTTTTAATTAACATATAAAATGATTATATTAACTAATTTCATGTGATTACCAACTTATTAACATATTTTTTGAAAATATATTAATGTTGGTTAATGGATTTGTTTTTCAATAAATAAATATATTTATTATTATTAATAAATTAATTAATAAATATAAATATATTTAGTTAAAATAAATTATAGGTTAAAACGATAAATACATTTACTATCATAAATGAACAAAAACATAATACATTTGAGTAACATATTAAACTAAAAGATAAATTACATAAATGAAAAACTCATAAACTACTTAATAATCTTGCTTTTTTTTGCCAAAAAATGTTGATTCAAAGGGACATCGTTAAAACCTTGGTTGGCCTAATTATGGTACTTCTGCTGATTCGTTTGATCAATATTTTAATTAGATTTGTTAAAGATTCGTTTGAGTCAACTTTAATTAGATTTGTTAAAGAATTTTGCCGAGATATCGTCACGATATTTGGTGAAATTTATCTAATAAATCCAAATGCGGAAGACATTGCAAAGTTGTTACAAGTTGCAAAATCTCGTGGTTTTTCTGGGATGTTGGGGAGCCTAGATTACAGTGCATGCACTGTAGTTTATCCTAAATGATCAACTTTAGTACAAGCCATTAATGTGCCCAAATGTGTCAAAGAAAACTATTTCATACAGAAACATGAATCATATCGCAAAGATGTAGAACGAACATTTGGAGTTCTTCAAGCTCGGTTTGCAATTATTAGAGGAGCGGCTCGATTTTGGAAGAAAAAAGACTTACATGAAGTCATGTTTGCATGCATTATTATGCACAATATGATAGTCGAGGAAGAACGTAGTGAATATCAAAACGCCAACCTTAACTATGAAAGTTCACCCACTATCTCGTTTGCTGAGTTTTCAAGAGATTGTAATAATACGAATTATGTTAGTTTTTTTGGTCGACATCAAAATCTGATAAATTAAGGAGAGCATAATGAACTAAGAAGAAGATTGATAGCACATTTGTGGGGCAAACGTGGTCAAATCGATGATGATGATGATGATGATGATGATGAATGAGATTTTCTTTATGATTTTAGATTAATATATGTTGTAACGTTATTTATTTGAGTTAATTTTCTTTCATATTGTAACGTTATCATGTTGTAATATTTTTATGATTAATTTATGTTGTAATGTTTTATGCAATAATTTATGAAATTATTGTTTATGTGTGATTTAATTATATGTATTATAATTTAAGTTGATTTACTTTCATGTTGAAATAGTTTTTGAAATTTATCATTATTGTTGAAATTATATAGTTAAGAAAATTAATATTTAAAATCAAATCTATAATCAATATTTTGGAAATAAAATAGACCAAAATTATGATTAACATTAAATTTATAATTTTGTGATATATTTGGTGAAATATCATGGGAGACCAAACCAAATTATATCTTTATAAATGGTGTAATATGGTGAAATGGTGACATATTAGTATTTTATTATTTGGTGGAAGATTTGATGAAATATGTGGGAGATCAAATACACTATTTTTTCATCAAAAAGGTGAAATAAGAAAATTGGGTGCTACTGATGAGAGATAAACCCATTTTTTCACCACAAAAAATGGGATCTGATGAAAAAATGGTGTCAACGGTAGGAGATGCTTTTAGTTTCCTTTAATAGAATAACCATCTACATGACATTATTTGTTGACAAGGTGTGTTAATGAAATATATATACAAAAAAGAAATCAATTTATATATATACATATATATAATCCAACATTAAGAAGAATTAAATTATACTTTATCAATAATAATCAAAAATTCATAGCACGACGTGAGTTAAACGTGTAGATTAAGCATAGAGTAAAAAATTATATATTTGTAATTTACTAAATATACTATAGTAAAACACTCTTTAAAAAAAATTAAATTAAAAACAAATTGTATTTTTACGTGACGTTTGTATTTTAAAGGTCACGTTTGTATTTTAAAGGTCACGCGGGCCAATATAAATAAATTAAATAAGACAAATAATATGACTGCTAAAATGTCTACCAAGTAAACATGTACTTTTATCTAAATATAATGATTTTTTTATAAAATTATATCACAAATTTAATTTTACAAGATAAATCAACTTATAGAAAAACTCACAAAATAAAGGTTAATTTATTAAAAGTGGTTGGGAAGTTTGGATTGTAGGTGGTGGATCTGCCTCAATTATATTGTAAAATCATTTCAAATCAGTGTTTTGTGATTTTATTTATTGTTATAAACAACTAAAATTGTAAATTTTTGGAAATGTTTGGAATTTGACAAAATTTTGGTGTAATATCCAACCCGGACCACACGTTCGCACGTGTTCCTACGCGTCTAGGTAGGTGCACGCAAACTCACCCAAATTCGCTCATGATGTTATATTTTTATGTTATGTTAAACATATATTTAGTCATACATTTAGACATATATTTTAGTTATATTAGTCACATTTTTTATATATTATATAAATGTATGATTAATATCACAGGTACGAGTAATACCACATAAAGGTATATATATACAAATTGTGTCGAAATTATGATTTTTTGTGCCGAAATTAGGAATTTTTTTGAAAAGAAAAAATATTATATAAAAGATGATTAATATAGCATAAAAATATAATTAAAATAACATAAAAGTCAAGATAAAAAAATAAAAATAAAAATACACGGATCCAGATCGGATTCCACTCGACCCACAATGCATGAATTTAAGATCCATACATCAGTTGCACGCAAATACAACTCTTAGAATTTTTGTTAAAATTGATCATTAGTAATACGTTCTAAAACAAATTAATAAATATTCTCAACTAAAATTTGTTTTTTATACCATAGATTTAGCCCAATGATAAATATTTATCTTCACAAAATCTCAGATTCAAATCCCACAATCCCATTATAACTCAAAAGAAAGAAAGAAAAGAAAGGAAAATACTTGTTTTAGTGGCTTACTAGATTAACCCTACATAAATGTAAATTGTGCCCTTTTAATCCAGTACTAAAATCATGGTGATAAAGCAATTTAATAAAAAATTGTTTATTACCATAAATAATTCTTGAACTCATATTAAACTACTCTGAAAAAGTGAGGAAATATCATACATATTTTACCACATTCTGCCTGATTTTGCACAAGCAAAATGTAGCCAAAAAGTACCAAAACACTTAAATTTACCAACTCTATGTTTACCTACTGCTACTTACATCAACTATTTACCCCTTCTTTTCAAGATCACAAACCCTGCAAATTTCTTTAGACATACTACAAAATTGTAAACACTAATCGCAAAACTTGGAAATGTCGACTTATTGATCAGTTAGACGAAACAGTGTCAACCATGGCCGTAGATGACCACAAGTCGGCCCCATTAGAGTCGGCTACATGAAGTGTGAAATCCACTGGAACGAGGCACAATCCTCTACTTCTCAGATCGTCCTTATGTCTCGCATCCTTCTTCATCTCTGCATTGTCCTGTGAGCAACAGGATTAAGCCATAACTGTATCTAATGCAACATGCGATGTTTTTTCTATTAGTTAAGTAACAATTTCAAATTATCACGTGCGAATTCACTTGGCCAAAGCATTGATATACAAGTACTAAAAATCGATAGAACCCCCAAAATTTAGCCACATTAAGACAGAATGGACAAATATTGGAAATCATGTGAAACTATGAATGAAAAACGTACGTACATGATGGGGCGGTTCAGACGAGGAGGACCGACATTGCAAATATGGAGAACATAGGACCTGCACTTGATCATGCAAAAATCTGATGTAACCTAATGCTTCATGAAGCACTGATGCCGTGTCCGTCTGCATCGGCCCGGAATCAATTGTTAGAATTTATGCAATACAGAATTACTTTATTCCACATATAATGCACAATAATCACATGCAATTCAATAGGAAATGCTTTTTCATGTATGGATAATGGTGTTTTTTTTTTTTTCGATTTCAGTATAATAACTTGTGTATACTGAAAACGACGCGTTTCGAAAAGGCATAATGAGCTATAATGAATCAACGTTGATCCTCGTTATCTACCAAGTTATAATTTTATATTTCATTTCACATTTTGTGTGTGTGCATATGAAAAAATCACCATTATTCAGTAAACATGGCTAGCTACACTAAATGCATAAATAAACAATAAATTTACTTAGTTATAGCACTCCCAATCCTCATTTGCAAATAGTATTGTCTTATATTTCAATACTTTCATTGCACATGCGTTTATATTGAAGCATACAATTAACACACGTGTTCTATAAATATACATCAAGAATATGAGATGAAACACTATTTGAAATAGAGGATCACAAATATAAATATAAAGATATCTATTATAGTGTGCAAATGGCATGTAAACGTCAGCCGTCACACCATTATAGACATGCAATTGGTCTGATCTAGCTAGACACATAACTACATTATTAAATTAATTGAAACAATAATTAAAAATCAACAATCTCCAACTCTATTATATATAGCAAAGAAGAAAAATGTATAGTAGCATCAGAAAATTGACCTTGCCAAATGGCGAAACAAGTTGTTGCAACGCTGTAATTCTTTCACCAAGCTTCTCTTTCTTAACAACCTAAATAAATTAACAAAACCACATAAATATTAATTCTAATTAAAAAATACATAATAAAAAAAATAACTCATCAAAAGATGCAAACTAAATTCACCTTTGCATGGCCGCCAACATTAGAATTTTCCGACCTGGGCTTCTTACCATTCCGATTACTTCTGGTCGGGGCTCCGACACACTCCCCCGGGTTCTGAATACCCGACCCGTTTCTCTTCTTCTGCAACATCAAAAAAGAAACATGAAAAAACAAGTAATGGAGAGCCAGAGAGAGAATAGAGTCAGTTATCACTATACTGACATTGACATTTTTGGTTGAATAGTCCATGCATGTGAACCCGGGTTTCTGACCCGTTTTCTTCCCATTTTCGACATTATTACACTGCTTCGCATAATCACCAAAACACAGCATCTTGGGAGTGGTAATAACATTACCATTAACATTGTTATCAGACGAAAACGAAGAAGTGAACCCGAATAACCCATCTGTTTCGTGACACGAATTCTCATCGCTGAAAAGAAGCTGCGAATAGCACCCGGGTGCCAACGGGTCATCCCCGAACCCGCCATTGCCCGCCATTGAGAGAGAAAATGTAGAGAGAGAAGATGGTGTGCTATCTTATCTATGGGAGTAAACAACGGAAGCTTCTTTTTAGAGAGAGAGAGAGGGAAAAAGGGAGAGAAAAACAGAGGCTAGACTGAGTAGGGAAGCTATCCTATGTATGTGTTGTGTTTTTCAACTGCTGTTCCAGCACTCTCTCTCTCTCTCTCTCGAAACAGTAGTCGCTTTTCTCTCTCTAAATGTGCATACGAAACGTGAGAGTGTGTGTTTTGTGGAGAGAGAGAGAGAGAAGAGGGCTTTGGTATTGTCGTCGTCTCACAGTCAAAGTTCCAAGGCCACCCGAGAAAACCGTGCTTTATTTATCCAACGCAGAATGGCAAACCCGACCCGGAAACCCGGTCCGGACCCGGTTTCCATTGGAGGGCGTGGCGGTAGCTCTGGTTGAGTTCAGTGAATGTGGCCCACTCGTCTTGCATGCATGGTCTGAGTCATCCACAAGAAATCTGTGTTCTAGGCTTCTAGCATTCTTATATATATATATATATTAGAAAATATTGGGAAAAGAAAAATACATATTTTGCAACTTTGCAAATGAACTTTATTAGTAAAAAAAAACGTTGAGATTTAATTTTATTATACAATTCAAATCATCAGTAATTTTTATTAAAAGAAATATTATTGGATGTATTCAATTGATTGTTATGTTGTCAAATAAAACTTAAAATTAACTATTATTAACTATGAAAAAATAACATCGTTTTGACATCATCAAAATTATTATTGAATGAAAGATTCTAGCTGATTGTTTAGTATAATGTAATTTCCTTAAACCCATAAGCTGTAATGATAAAAAATTCACAATTTATTCCTACTTACTTTGAAAATTGATATAAAATACAATTTTTAATTTTTTTTATATTTTTTCTTCTTTTCAAATTAAGCCCATTGACAATGTCATTCTTTTTACCTAATATTATATCAAATATATACGTGTTGATCGTTTTGTTTAGGGTGAATTAATCATTTTAGAACTTAATTTTTTTTAAAATCACAATCTATACTATATTTTTTCGATTTTACAACTTTTAATAATAAATTCTAATAAAAATCACACGTAATTTGCACATGAACAACTGAATGATATTCTTTTTTTTATTTTATATGCAAGAGAGCTTAAAACAACTCTTAAAAAATCTGTCAATAGATTTTTAAACATATTTCAAGCATACAAACAGTTTGTAATTTAGCATTTTCTTTTTTATTTAAACTTTTATTTTGAAGTTGAGTTCTCATAAAATATGGTGGAACTTTCTAAAAGTTAAATTAAAATTACTCTAGAATGTAAAAAAAGAGGGACACGTGTGGTAAAAAAGCGGAGAAAGCGTAACAAGTGTGGAGGGGAGAGAGAGAGAGAGAGAGAGAGAAGTCCTTTCATAATTAATAATTTTCATTAAATAAGGATTGCATTAGCAGACATCTTTGGTACATGCCCCTATGTCCATTTCCCCAACACACACTCTTCCTCGTTCATCTTCTCTCCAACTTCCAATGCAATATGTATTTGACCACATTTTTTTATGGTTTTTACTACTTTCTTTGTTCCCTAATTAATATAAAATGTTCTGTATTTTGTTTTCATTTTTTATATGTTTTATTTGGATATGAAGCATACGATTTTTTATACATTATTAATAATACATTTTCTTATCAATTTAAAGTACCACAGATAGTGAATTATCAGTTCAAAACTTGAAAATGAAAAAAACTATTAACTCAATATCTAATTGTCAATGTTTTGCTTAACTTACTGCGATTCCTGATTATTTCAAAATATTTTTAAAATGATAATTCCAATGTACATGATAGATAAAATTTACATACATGAAAAAAATATAACAAATTAATGAATATGTACTAATAATAACAACAACAACAATAATAATAATAATAATAATAATAATAATAATAATAATAATAATAATAATTTGAGATCTCAAACATAAGGGTCTTATATCATAAATTTATTTTTTGGATTCCAAATCAATAATTTTAATTGAGTACAAATTGATATTCAATCAATTTTTCAAGTCTTGAACTGATACAACTTCTGTTAAATAAACATATGAATATTAGATTATTAGAGAATAAAAGTGCATTTATGTCCAATATTCACACATTCTTTTAAGTTTTTAAATAAAACTTCCGTTTGATTTTAGCAAAAATGTCTTTTTGCTTGGATAAGACAAATAAATAAATATATATCACTAGTTGTGACTTGTGATCATTCAAACCGATCACATTTTTGAGGCTCGTGGTAGACTGGTCGGTTATTTATTTATTTAATTTGTGTATTTTTACGATCTTGATATACAATTTTCACAATAATTTAGAATAAGGAAAAAATCAAACAAATATTTACTTTAATAGTATCTATGTATAAAAAACTAACTAATTTAGTACTGTCCATATATATAACTTTTTTCTGAGCAATTTCTACACTAACTTTATTGTGACAGTGAAAATTGTTGGGCGTGCAGCTTGGACCCAAGCTGCACGGCATATTGCACCTGGACGGCCTAATAAAAGTTCTCAATTCAATTGATCGGCCAGGATGATACAGCGGACGTCCAACCCTATAGACCGTCCAGAATGGCCGGCCAATGCCAGTACGGCCGCCCAGGTAGCAGCCAACCACCAAAAGATCATGGGTGACAAGACCGCCAAATGCCACGTAAATAGGCGAAAATCAAGGAGAAAGTGGGCTTAACTTCCACAACCTCCCGATCTCTACCACTTAGGTTATTTTTTCAGCAGATGTAATTTCAACTTGTAAAGGGATCTGAATCCTTATTCTGTAAAAAAGCACTAGAGAGCTGATTTCTCTAAGTTAATGCTATAAGATCCTGTCCGGTCACTTAACTGTCAAGGATCAGCCGAGCAACATTGCCCGAGTAGGCTCCGGGCCAGTCTTTTTTCATACTTTTCATTTTTTCTTCAGTACATTTGGGTGTTAGACTAGAAATTACCTTTCAACAAATTCCGACGTCAACAAAAACAATTACTTGAATATATTTTTATTCATAATACACGATATTTTGTATTTGAAAACTTAATTTAAAATAAATATTCTACCCGCTAACCTAAAAAAATAAAGGAAATGATTAGAGAATACAATAACCATTCTTCTTCCCATAAAACAAAACCAAATATTTCTTTTATCAGTTTCTATACATATTCCCAAACCTTAATTATATATATTTCTTAGAAATATTAGTTTCATTTTCTATTTTGTAAATTATTTTGGACTTCACTAACGGCAACAAAATATCATCGATCAAGATTTATTGGTGCACCCATGGCCCATAAACTTTGGCCAACCTAAGGTATAATTCTCATTTCAAGTAGGATTTTGTGATCGATCTCAATCCCTATTATCACACACACATATATATATATACATATATATATAATTATTGTATATATATATAATTATTGAAATATTTTACACTTATCACAATGCATTAATATTATCAATGCTTCAATAATAAATGCCTCCAACAATGTGTAAGACAATATTTCCATGGAGATTTATGTTGACCCTTAATTTCATTCATTAAAATCAACATGTTGGATTAAAAAATCAACAATTTGACCCTATCAAAGCAGAAGAAAATTAAACAAAATTTCAAACCATAATTAAGATACCTATCTAAAATAACATAACAGTAGTTCGGTGTTCAGTACCGGATATCTTAATTATGAAAACATAATTGAATTTTGACAATCGACTATTTAAAAAACACAAAAATTTATATAAGATGGTCTCACGAATAACTAACGTGAAATACATTTTTATTATCAACAAATAAAATTTATTATCATAACTTCATACACGATCAAGTGTGAGTTGTAGGTTGACCAGTAACTAGATTTGTGAGATAATCTCACATAAGAATTGCTTTCAGGAAAATAAATTGAAATCAAACTGAAATTTTAAAAATATCACACCTTTTCAATTCAGTTTCGATTTCTACTGAATTACTCTCCCCGTCCCACCTTATTTTGTCTACTTTCCATTTTTGCTTGTCCCAACTTATTTTGCCAGCCCAAAAATGACAAAAAAAAAGCATAAAGTTAAACATTCAATCAACAATCAACTGTATTTTCTTAGAATCCGTACCGGTCAAAGTAGGCAAAATAGCTCGGGACGGAGGGAGTATTATGTATAGATGACCCAATGTGGTTGCTTTTGTATGAAAAATAAAACTAAACCTGCGCAAAAATAAAAGACCGTTCTGTCCATTGCAGAGCGAGTAAATGAAGTCCGAGCCCTAAATTACTGATTTTCCCCCAATTCCGCTCAAAGCAACAAGAATGGCTTGGCGAGGTTCTATTTCTAGATCTCTCATGTCCTCCACTAGGGCTTCCACATTCCGCTCATCGCCCTCTTTGTGCGCCCCCAGCCGCCTCCTTCATTCTCCACTATCTACCCCTCGCCTCCAACGCCGCCGCCTCTCCTTCTCCAACCTCAGGTCTGATTTTCTGCTTTCAACTATATGTTTTCTATCTCTGTTAGCATGCTAAGTAAGTGTAAGCGGATTTGCAAATAGTTTTTATTCATTTATTTACTCCGTGTTTTCAAACTGTTCCATTTGGTTGAATTGTTGTTGTTTTAATGTGAGTTGTAATGGCCTGTTGAGATTAGATTCTCTGTATTTGGTAGGGGGTAATTATACTTAATTAGTATGCAGATAAATTGCAAGTTTAAAATCTAACATGTACAATTTATTTAGGCTATAGTTTATGGCTAGCTTATTCTCTATTGATGTTACAGGACAATGGGGGAATTGGGATGCGCTCAATCATTGATGCCACTGCTTAGCACGGTGGCACAAACTTCACATTTGTCAGTCAATGTGCGGGCTTTCCGTGAGCTGTCCCATGGTACCTTCCACCGTTCTTGTCAAGATCGCTAGTAGTTTCTTTGTGAGTCTGATTCTGATGTTTGAGGATAATTTTGATGATTAATGCTCCTTAAAGGAACTGAAAACTTTGATTTTATAAATTATATATAGTTATTAATTAGCTAATATGATCACCCGTGAGATTAGGGTTGAGGTAATTGAGATTGAACCATCTTTAAGCTTTGTCAAATTTAGTTGATAAAGAGAGTTGAAATTATTGGGATTGATAGGGTGGAATGGAAAAGATGGGTGACATATGCAGCGCTTTCAACAATCAAAGGCAGGACCCCTGACACTGCATTGTAGGTTAAACATTTTCTTTCTTGAAATTGTAGTTCGAAATAGTGTGAACTTTTGTGAACTAACAGAAGTGAGTACTATACTTTTGAGATTTTGTGTTCTTTGGAATATATATGGTAGCCCTGATTATGAAAAATGACTAATATATATCTGCTGTTCATTTAGCACTGATCTTCCTAAAAACTGTATCACTGGTTTGACCTTATGATTATAAGATTTATATGTGCCATGTGAGAATTATGCCTGTTTTTTCATTCTTTGTTTTCCATTTGGAACTTTACAAATATTAAGGAATCAATCTAACAACTAAATGAGAAGTTTAACATGCATTAACTGCCACCTCTTTTTTTTTTTTTTTTTTTTGTTTATTTTTTGGTCCTTTCAATAAAAAATATTCTGGAGAAAGTAGGAGATTGCAGTCTTTTAGAAATTAAAGCAAAATTTAGATGGTACATTTCGCTTCTTTGACTCACACACATTAATTGGCTTACCCATGTTGGCTGCTAGTCTTTCCTTCCTATGGAAGCCTGCTGTATGGAAAAATCTTCTTAATTAGCCTACAGAAAACCAATTCACTTTGCCCTAGTTTGAGCCCAATTTATGCGGGTAAAAGATAATTAGACCTAGAGACAAGGAATGCCATGCTTGTTCCATCACTTGCATAAGATGGGAAGTCAGTTTTATGAGAACAATTTTTATTAGATAGGAGTTTTGTTGTCACTTTCACGATGTCTGTTTTGTGCCCACTTATTAGTGCACAAGAAATGTGTGGCTGTATACATGGTAATGCTCCTCAAAGTGATTGACAACTCACCAAACGTATTATGAGTAGATTTAGCTTAATTTTCTTATATACTCAATCCATATATATAAGATAAACACAGTTTCAAATTGTTCCTCAGCAATTGTCTGTTCCTCATTTTACATCATGGCAGGTAGTTGAATGTATTGTGGGAAGGTGCTCAAAGATCAGGATCTTGGTCAATAGGCGTCTCTTGCTGGAGTTCTATCACTGGAAATTATAATAAAAACAATGAAGATAGATAATTCCTTTCATGCTTTTATAGACAGTTGGAATTCATGTGTCACATTCTTGACTTGTTCATGGGAGCTCGATTTTGTAATGCTCTTGCCACCTTTTCATTTATCATTTATAATAGAGTGGTCTTAGTTGACATTTCCTATTTATTTTGAAGTGTTACTATACATGCATATAACTAGTGTCTTGAGCTGCAGTTTTTTCATCACCAGCTTAGACATCCTCTCCTTGGTGAATGGTTGGGTTTGACTCACTGCACCCACTAGTAAAGGTTTGTTTGAATATCATTTTCTGCGATAAATAAGTTGTGTAATTAATGTCCCCTTTCGAAGCTTAATTTTGATCCATTACCTTCTGTTGCATGTAAAGTTTCGGCGTTTTAAGTGCCTTCTACATACTAGCTGGCTTTAACTTAACATTTCAAGCATTACCCTTTTTATTTGAATGATGGAAAACTAATTTATTCTTGCGATACTTAGCATTTTTATGTGCATTATGTGATGAGGAACTGATCTGAATCTTTATGGAAAAAGTTAAATTCACCAAAAAGGGTCTAAGTACTCTTTGCAACTTTTGTTAAGTGGCCTTTTCATGTGCTCTAGAGGCTGTTTTTCTAGTTCCCCCAATTATTGTGGTATAAAATGCTTGATTTGAAGTTTTTTAACCTATTCTTGGAGAGGTATCAATATTCTACTGTCACCATCATCATCTAATGGTGGTGGTATTGCAATGTAGTAACAATGCCCTAAAAGACGAGAGGGGTAGACGTAGATGAGGTATTATAGAACAGCTGTGCCAATTGGGCAGCAGATTGAGGTCTAGTTCCTAAGTGGATGATTATTGACGTGTAGCACCTAGACTGGGCTTTTTAGAACACTTAACAGTATTAACAAGGAGAAAAGCTCCTCCTAAGACTATATTCTATGGTATAATACTTGTTTATTTACTTTTTTATTATGTTTCAATTGATTTATGAAGTTTATGGGTACAATAACAATAGATTGATAAGATATAAACATTTTTTTCTATAGTTATAACATTTCATTATTTTTGATAAAATAAAACCTTAAACAATATGGAATAGAGAAATTGAGCTGCTGTTATGCATCCTCATATATGTACATCAGGACTTGATAGGATATTTGACTTATTGGACAGTGCATGTGTTTTGGTCTTTCAATGGTGTAAACTAGACTATTCTTGGTGCTTGAATATATGAACATTGTCGTTTAGTTTCAGTCCATGGGAAGTAGTTGTATGGGCCTAACATGAATCCCATTAATATCGTTGATATTTATATAATTTACAATTTTACGAAAAATCCTTTTAATAGTTTGTATTTTATAATTCACAAAACTCACTTGACATGGTTTTAAGATTTTAAGATTATGTCGGAGGGGTGTAGCTTCACAATTTATATATATATATATATATATATATATATATATATATATATATATATAGACACACACGAGTGTGTCACATGTGTTGTATGTAGAGATTAATTCAAATTAAAAAATAAATAATATAAATATCTAATATATAATATTTTGATATTAGAATTCTAATTATACTAAGATTTTATAAGATTTTGAATTAACTAAAATTTTAATATAAAATTTTTAAGTATGAAAAATTTAAATTACTATTATAATCTTAAATAATAATATTTAATAAGGATATATTCGATAATTTATATTTTGTAAGAAATATTCACATTTTTATATTTTGACAATTTATCTTGTTTGTTGATTCATAGCACGATCTTCAAGAATTCTAATCTTTATAGATTGTTTATGTTGGAAAATGCTAAAATACCTATCGTGAACAATTTTTAGTATGTCTATCGATTACGTTTGATTATACCATTTCATTGTTATATGAAAAATGAAATTAATAGATTTATTAGATTTTTGATATATCAATCATGGAACATATTAATATGCCCCCAACGATGGATAAGATAGTAGAACTGTGTATATGCTTAAAAATGATATGGTAAAACAATACATAATTTTAGAATGTTTGGTTAAATATTTATATTTTGTAAACTCACATAACAACTCGAAATAAATCATTGTCTATTTCATTACTTTATGCATCTTATATTATATTCATCTAATTGTAGAATATTTACATACTTCTTTTTTTCTCTCTCTCTCTCTATGTGAATCCTTATATTTTAAGATTTGCAAACTACCTCACAACGTTCGTCATTGAAAAGTTTTCAAAGAATCCTCTGTTTAAAGTTTAAACAAGTAACTAGAAAGGAACTTTAAATCATACAAACTTGGAAGTTGGAATCTTTACCAAATATTAGCAAACTAACATTTGTATATTCTAATAATATTTCATCTTGTAATTTAGTGTATCAATTTATATACAAATAATCATTTTATATATAACATACTTGATGCAATATATATATATATATATATATATATATATATATATATATATCATTCTACAACAAAATATAGATTGTGGTAAAATCCAAGAAGGTGAATGGCAATAGCTGTCCCTAATTAATTAGATATCTGGAATCGCGTACTAAAAGAGTTGTTCTTTTGGCTTTGGAGATTCTTTGTTCTAATTTAACTTTCGTTTTCACTCTCCATTCTTTCATGTATAGCTTTACTCTCTAAATACTCAAATCCAATCACAATGTTATTGAAAAAATGACCGAATTTGGTGTTTTTGCAGTGTCATGTACGTTTGTCTGAATGTATAATATATGAACAAACGTTCAATAATCACTCACTATATTTGTAACTTAAAAGAAGCAAGAAGCAAGAGAAGAATTGCAATTATTTAACAAAAGGAAGTACTTTCCTTTGATTACCCATCTTAGTAAAATAATATCATTTTCATGTGCGTTTGTCTGAATGTTTAATATAGACAAACTTTCAATAATCACTCATACTATATTTGAAATATGGTAAAAAGCAGCAAGAAGGCACAAGAAGAATTACAATTATTTGAGAAGAGAAAGTACTATCCTTCACTTAAATCCATAGATCAACATAGTACTAACACTATAACACTAACTATAGAATAAAGATATTAATCCATTATGGTGGTGGTGCTAACTCATGGTGGGACAACTAGATTTTCTTATTCTTATCATAGCATATGATGCAACTAATTTGGGGTCCATCATATTTGCAATCATGTCCACATGTGATATATATCTAAATATAATTGCTTTTTTTAATAGGTCAACATCAATTCTTTTTAGCTAATTAATTTCAACTTGGTTGATCACTTAAACATTTTTTATACATCCGAACAAATAAATACACTTCTTTCACAATACCAACTTTCTTGCTAATAAATTCATTGTTTATGTAATCTAATTTTAGTGTGTTCAAACATTTGTCTCAATATTCCCATTTCTACCTTCCTAATTTAACTTCATTTACCTGGACATAAGATGCCAAACCCACGGTTAAAATGATGATTTACTGCCCATAAACACTAATCTTCTCGTGAGACAAATTCACAAATTTAATTCTATAAATTTGGTCAATCTATAACTAATAACCTTCTAAATAGAGATTTACTTGTAAAATAAATTTAAATCGTGAATTTTGAAGTTTGATCTCATAAAATTTTATCTTAAAATAATTTCATATAAAAAAAAAATTATGCACCACAAAAGTAGAACTGCAAGAAGCTATCTATCATGAAGACATCCTCAGAGATCCTCATGTTTCCACAAAAGACCCAAATGAAATTTGTTGAGATACCCCACAACTCTTTTTTTATTATATTTTTATAAGGATTTGTGGCATTGGGCCATTTTTTCTTTATTTTATTATGATTATTGCCAATTCTCAGTACAACACCATTGCCACTAGACTTAGCATCAAAATCCAAACACAAAAATAATGATATAATTCTGAGACCACTACCACCTCGATCCTAAATCTATATTCTGACATTGAAGCTTATCATTCATTCACATTATTTTATTTTACTTGTCATATTATTCTTAAATGGGCTCCATCTTTATTAAAATATAATAACTACTTGAACTGAAACATTCCACAACAATTTCAGAAAGCAAATAACAATCTGTAATTAATACTTATATATAATATATATATAGACATATGTCCAATAACTAAAGCACATAAAAGGTTAGAAGTTGACACAGAAAGCCTAGCAAAAAGTAGGAAGTGATTATAAACTTTAAGTAGGCAAGAATCATGGCAGGCATGAGGCATTATTAACAAATTTGTGACTTTGATTTGACTACAAATAGAATTGTCCATGGTTGCAACCTTTACTTTTTTAAACACCTCCAATCAAGAATAATAGAATTATGTGTGGTTCCAATAAATAAGAAGAAGACAACAAATCAGATCACTTGTATCAAAAATCTATATCTCATTCTTGCACTACATTATGCAAACTAAAATACTTTGATTTATTTGATATTATGTAATTTTGATGTGGGACAGAGATACTGTTACGGAAGATCCAAATTGAAAATATAACAAGTGGAGAATTTCAGACTTGATGCATACGACAATGAAAGATGATGTAAGCATTCGCCTTTCGGAAAACCAAGCATCACTTGGTGGGACAATGAACAAATCAATGATAGATCATTTAACCATACCTTATATCTTCATCTTGTCATTCTCAATTGATTCAACATATCTCTCTCCAACCATTTCTCATTATAATTAAGTTGGAAGCTCAAACACGATGCAAAGTAAAGAACATGGTCAACATGGATCAGAGTGGTTGACTTTGAGCGTCGGAACAAACCCATCGCAGGTGTCGAACGAGGCAGAATCACAAATGAGACGTGTCTCACCAAAGATCTTCCCATGTAACTTTTGCCAGCGTAAGTTCTATAGCTCACAAGCATTGGGAGGACATCAAAATGCTCATAAAAGAGAGAGAGGTGCAGCTAGGCCTTACCATGGAGCCATGTCAAGATCACTTGGTCTCAAACCTCACTCATACATACACAAACCTAGCATAGATCATGGAACTGCTATGTTGTCAAGATTTGACGAGCCTAATACGAGAGTTGGTTATGAATCACTCGATGAAACACCATACTTCCAATGGCCCGGAAGTTTTCGCCTCGACTCTCAACAACAAGAACAAAAGCTGTCCAATTCAGACATGATTGATCTGAATCTTAAGCTTTAGTTATTTTGTTTGAGTGTTATTTATGAAGTACAATAAACTTTATTTTCTTATATTTTGGTAGCACAGAACACCATTGGTGCGATCATCAAGAATCCCAACAACAATCATTTGATCAAATAATCACTGTTTGTATCTTCATTTTCTTACATTTCCATTGTTGTCTCCTTAAGCTATTGCAATTTTCAGCAAAGCCGCTCCCCCTGCAATTTTGATTTAATAATGGCTTTAATCTGCAAAATCCAATTTTTTTTACTAATCCGACTTAGTAAGATACAAAGAATTAATGAAATTTTATATTAGCAAGTTGATAAGTTGAGCCATATTTTATTAGCAAATTGAAGCACACCTTACAAAAATATCAAATTTTTTTTTTTAATTATTAGTCGGTTAAGCAACACTTCAAATAAGTGGAGTTTTAGTCTTATAATGTAAATTAGAGTGTAGTGTTCAACAAAAATGACTTTGAGTATCCCTCGACTCATCAATCTAATTTTGTAGAATAAAATTGTGAAATGAATAAGCGCATAACTCATAAAACAGTGGAATTCATTCACGAAACTATATTATAAGATGATCAGATATAAATTTTTCCAAAAAATTTTAGGTTGTGTTTGGATTGAGAGATTAAATTACAAAAAATAAAATAATTTTTTTAATATAAAAAAATGTTAAAAAATATCCACCTAGAGTATTGATATTTTTTTAATAGAATTAATATAAAATATTTAATTCAAATTTCCTCATTTTCATTGATATCAAATTATATTAGTATATTATAAGTTTTAAGGAAGTCATATTTTATTATATTAACTTAACACAATTTATTACATTTTTCTTTATAATATAATAGAATCTATATAAATTCTTTACAATTTAGAAAGAATGCAGCTTTTCCTTTTATGTTGAGAAAATGTGATAAAATTGAAAGATAATCAGAGTATTAATCAAATTATCATTATTATTATTATTATTATCGTTTACACTAAATAATGCTCATTTAAAGAAAAGCTTGTGAGAATTATTCTACGTAATGATGTAAATTTCTAATTCACGTTCAACCCAAAAAGAAAAGCTGTACTAATCAAACCTGAGATTCCAATTGGGCCCAGGCCCAACTCATGAAAATCTGCTGTTACATTTGAGTATTGACCCGTTAGGTTGGCAGTCTTAATTGTGGGCCAGCTCATAAGCAATAGTTTTGCATTCCTAATTATAATTCTATTGAAACAATTAACTATTTTTTAGCTGATTGAGATATTTTTTTTAACACTTATTATTAGGCATCTTATTTAACACTTTGCTATTATAAAAAATAATATTTTAATTAATTACCTTCATAGATAATTTAATGTCAATAAAATTAGCATATTACTCACCAAATCTTTCTTGATGTATAAAATTACTCATAAATATATGTAAATTGTTAGAATTCTGCGCTTTTAACCCGCAAAATTTTCAAAATATCATTCAAAAATATATTTTATTTGAAGTAATAGAATTCAAATTATAATTCTATTTTGTCAAATTTTTTATCTAATTTGTTCTAAATATTTTAATTAAAATTATTAAATTTTATTTTATTTAATGTGTTTATTAATTTCAATCTGAGGAAATGAGATATTTATACATGTGGAGTGGAGATATTGAGTTATGGCCATAGTGGACATGTGCCTATTTTCTTATAATTTTAATTTGTTTAATAAAGTAAAAAAATAAAATACTCTTGTAAATTTAATTTTATTACGTTGAACGAGTTAAATAGATATTTTTAAAAATAAATTTTAATTTTAATTTAATAATTCAAAAATAGATTGATTTAGAAAAAATATAATTTTAAAATATTAATTTAATATGTGGAATAAAATATTTTGCTCTCGTAAAGTAATTTGTGAAATTTAAGAACTGATAAGACAAGTTGCAACAATTTACATAATTTAGTGTGGTACATAAAAATTGTGATCAAAAGAGTTCGATAGATAAAGTACAATAGTACAAATATTTGAATAATTTAAAGGAATTGGAGTGTGCAACGTGTGTATGAGAGAGAGATATTTCTTGAATTTTAATGTTAGTTTAATGTTTTTGGAGTCTTTAAACCAAGACTTTCCTACAATTGTGTACATCTTATATATATAAAGATTTTATTTTTTTAAATATACTAATTTAAAATCAATTAATTATATTAAATTTGTAATAAATTAGGAATGGATCCATCAATATGTATGTGCGATCTGTTTGAACTAAAAACTTTTCTAAGATATACGACATATATAGTCTAATGTGTGGTGGGGCTAAACCAAAGAATACACTTTTTGCCAACATCGTTTTGGAATGGGTTTTATGTGAGACGGTTTTACGTGAAATCTTAAATAAGATGGAGTTTATATGAATTAATGAGACGAGTCAGCCCGTTCAATTTGATCAATTTCGATCTCACATAAAACTATTAAAACTTTATCTCACGTAGGGTTGTAAAAAAATCGAACTTTTTTGATTCGATTCGATATTCGTATTCGAATATAGTGATTCGAATTCGAAAAATACTAATAAGAATCCGAATAAGAATACCTTTTCAGATTCGAATATTATCCGAATACGAATACGAATATGACCATATTCGATTCGAATATTCGTGAATATATTCGAATAATTATAATTATATATAATTTATACATATATATATATATCCAAAAAAAATGCTAACCACTAGGATCGAACCCTGAGCTATACAAAGGAATTGAAATAATTGTTGCATATTAGTATATTTATTAGAAATATTCAGAGATAAACTAAAATTAGAATATGTAAATGGGGAAATCGATCTCCTTCCCTAAATTAATTTGCAATTGGAATCTTGAATGTTAATTTGCAATTGGTTAATGAATTATTATATTAGAGTTGATGAATTTTATTGATGAAATTAGAGTTGATGAATTTTATTGATGAATTTTATTGTTTACTAAGTACTATGTAGATATATTAATTTGGAAATAAATATGTTTTTGAATTTTTTTTTAAATTTTAAGTTTAAAATTTTTGAATACGAATATTCGAATATTCTCGAATATATTCGAATAGTTTATTCGAATCTGAAAGTCCTGCGTGGATTATATAACTGAAAATTTCGATCAGAGAACCTGGTGTTGTCGATCAGAGAACCTGGTGTTGTCACCGGGAAAACACAGCGGAATAAATATTAAAAACGAAAACGAACAGAGATAAAATTTATCCACGAGTACAAATATACTCGTGGACTGCCACACGGCGAAAAGCTCCTTTATAATAAGAATTTTGGTACAAGGAGAACGAAAAACAATACGTCCTAATACTATGATCAATTGGACGTATACAAAGAATTAAAAGATCACAATATGTGATACAAGAAGACTCAAATAATAAGACTCGAAAGCTCTCTTATCTATGGTCTTCAATCTCTGTTTTTCTTGATGTAGATGTATGAATCTTCAAGAGCTTCCTTCTATTTATAGAGATGGTTGAAGACTCCATGATCTTCCATGATCTTCACGTGTCCACTCTTTTGAAATCAACTCCATGATCTTCACTTCACGTTCATCTCCTTTCTCTTTCCACGTTCTTCTTCTCACGTTCTTGAAATCACGTTCTTTTCTTTTTCTTGAATCCTATAATAAAAAAAAAAAAACAAATCCTAAAAGATAGGAATAAATGGTTAGATAAAATAATCCTCAAGATAAGGAATCAAATAACAACCAAATCCTATAAACACTCAAAACCCTAACAAATCTCATTTTAAATAAAATAAATGATTTTGAAAATAATGAAAAAGGAAAAATTATTAAGTTGGAAAATCCAACGTTAATAATCTCCCCATTTTTTGCTTTTTCAGCTCAAAACCAAAAATCATTCATTTTCTCCCTTAATCAAAAATCTCCCCCTTAATCAAAGAATTCTCCCCCTTAATCCTGCACAACACAATCAAACTCAAATGACAAATAATTAATGCAAAATCAAAATAATTAAGCAAAAATCATCCATCATTAAACAAATAAAAAACATGCAAGTCTGAATCAAACATGTAAATCTGCCAATATACTTGTTCAACCTAAGCAAACTAAAAAGAATAAATCAGCCCAGCACTTACAGACTTTCTCAAACATCATCAACAGCATTTCCATCCATGTCCATCACCATCCATCTTCTCCACTTCCTTCACCACCTTCACTTCCAACATTATCATCTCCCCCTTTTTGAGCTGAAATTAGGGAGTCCAAATTGTCTCATTATCAAAGGAAGAAGATGTCACAAATGGTTGACAAAATTGTGCAAGTCGGCAGCAGAATGAGAAGGTGATCAGTCCATGGTAATGACAAAGAAATTAGGGCACACAATTTTGGGGAAAATTGGAGAAAGAAATTAGGGCACAAGAATTGGGAAAATAAGATAGAGAGAAGTGGAGAAATACGCAGCTTAAATAGGGGGTATTACTTAGGAGATAAAAATGAATTTTTGAGCCTTATCAAAATAGGAAGTATCAAAAAGATTTGGTTTAACAAATTCAAGATTAATCAATCCAACAACCTCCTAAAAATAAGGTGTCATATAAATTCGAAATTCAAAAGAATTAGGGGTTATCCACATGTTAAATATGTCCACTAAAAACCTGGAAAAATTAGCTGCACAAATCTAGGGATGCGTAACAAATGCATAGCAAATTTTCGATCAGTGTTTTCCAAGTGTGATGTGACACTGCGAGGACACCATACAATAATACTTAGGCTCAAAAACAAATTTTTTCGTGCACTTACCAAATTGATATTCACCTGATCCCAACTAATCTTTTGAAAAGATCACACTGTCGTAGCGAGCGCCATGTGTCTAGTTACTCGGTTGTGAGATTAAGCATTGATGCGGTTGTGGTATCTCCTATACCTTTTTACAAGGAAGCATCGTCATAGCGAGTGTCGTGCCCCAAGTTACTCAGTGTAGGTCACACAACACTTTTTAGATTGGTCACTAGGCTGCCTGAAAAGCATCGTCGCAGGGAACGCCGTGCTCCAAGTGCTTTGTGACTTTAATTTTTACCAAAATGTGCACTTCACTAAAACATGAGCCATCGAATGATTAGGCGTCCAAGCAATATCATACACAAGAAACACACTGTCCAGATTCATTCAAGCACACATATGCCTAAAAAGTCCTAGAAAAATAAAAAAGTCAATGGGTGTTGTGCTGGTGTGAACAACATTACTCGTAACACCCGTAAAAAATTCAAATGCAATCAAGCAACACACAAATCGAGAGATTTCTTAAGAGAAGAAAACCTCTCAAAATCTAGGGCCTTAGTAAAAATATCAGCAATTTGATTTTCGGTGGACACATAATCAATTTGAATTACCTCTTTTTCAACTAAGTCTCGAATAAAATGATGTCTTATATCTATGTGCTTAGTGCGTGAATGTTGTACCGGATTCTTTGAAATATTTATTGCACTAGCATTATCACAAAATAGGCTCAAAGATTCAATTTGAAATCCATAGTCGTCAAGCATTTGCCTCAACCATAAGAGTTGAGTACATCCACTATCTTTCTTTTCTCAAAATTCAGCAAACAAATTATTTTCAAACTCCTTACCGTGGTCTGATCTAATGTTCAAAAATTTTGAAGAGTAAGAGGTTTTAATCCTAGTGTATAAAATTTTGAATTGTGAGAAAGTTTCTGATTTTTCACGTAGAAAGAATATCCAAGTAAAACGGAAAAAATCATCTACTATGACATATGAATACCTTTTACCTCCAAGACTCTCGACCTCCATTGGACCCATAAGATCCATGTGCAAAAGTTCAAAATAGTGTATCGTACCTGAGTGTTGTCCCTGGTGTGATGTGACACCATGGGCAACACGGGTCTGTTTACCTTTTAGGCAGTCTCCACAAACTACCTTTGAGATTTGATTCAGCTTCGGCAGACCCTGTACAGCTTCGAACTTCAACAATTTTTGTAGGGTACGAAAATTCACATGGCTTAATTTTTGATGCCATAAAAACGTGTCATCGAAACTAGTCTTGTTGCATGTGACATTTTCTTCAACTAGATAGCAATTGTCATGAGATCTTGAACCTGTAATGATACACATATTAGTTTCATCAAAGACTTCACAAGAGTTTTTAGAAAACTTTACCTCAAGATTATTATCACACAATTGACTTATACTAATCAAATTAGTCATAAGTCCATCAACCAATAAAACATTCTTTAACCTAGGAAAACCTGGAATATTTAGTGTCCCTTTACCGACAATGTTGCTCTTAGCACCGCCTCTATAGGTCACGGATCCACCGGAAAGAGGTACAATATTAGACAAATATTCCTTAGTCCCCGTCATGTGGCGTGAACAACCACTATCGAAGTACCAAGAACCAGAAAGGTTAGTCTTAAGAGCAGTAAACACAACTTTACAGGATTGAGACAACTTTTTCGGAACCCAAATTTTCTTTACGTTTTTTCTGACAGCAGTGTCCTGGGTGGTGTTAGATGACACCGCAGGCAACACCAGGCCACTGGTCAGGTTATGTTTCAAGGCATGACAAAAAGGTTTGATATGTCCTGGATGAAAACAATAATGACATATGTATTTCCTCTTCCTAGGACTTAACTTGGGTGATTTTTGAGACTCTTCCGAATTTTCTTTCACAAATTTAATTTTTGCATGTGTATCTTTGAAAAGATTTGGAAAGACTGACTCAACTGAATTTTCTGATCCAATACCTGATCTGGAGGTACTACCTGATTCAATAAGTTCTTTTGCCTTAGTAGAGCTTGAATTCCATTTTGCAAAGATGGATTCCGTCTCCTCAAATTTTAATTGAACTTTCCCAAGTTCAATATCCTTCTTGGTAAGAGCAGTTTCCAGCTTAGCAACTGAGTTCTTCAGCACATCATTTTTCTTGGAGAGAAATTCCACTTGTTTATATTGTTTTTTCCATTCATCGAGCAAGGAGATGTAAAGAGCTTGGAGCTCATCAATGAATGCATCTTTATCTAAGTCTTCTCCAACTTCAGAATCTGCATCATCACAAACACTATTAAAACAAACATAATCAAAACAAGTCAAATTCGAAAAATTGAAAAAATCAGATTTTTGTGGTGTTGTCTGTGGTGTCGTGACACCATCGGCAACACCAGTAGTCTGTTCATCAACTCTTGCAACCAATGCAGTTTGGCTTTCCGTTTCAGCTTCAGCGTCGTCCTCTTCATCACTCAGGGAAATCCAGTGATTTTTCACTCCATACTTCCTCAAAGTATTAGGGCATTCGTTGGCATAATGACCCCACCCCGAGCATGCATGACATTGAATAGAATCAATATCTTTGGGGGTATATCTACCATGTTCAGAAACTGTTCTCTTGGGGTATTTTTGGGGCTGAGAGGACGATCCTAAAGGCTTGAATTGATGCTGATTTTTCACGACATTTTGACGATCCTTTCCCTTTGGATGTGGCTTCTTGTTTAACTTTCTAACCATGGAATTAAACTTCTTTGTGAGCATGGCCACGTTTGGTCCTTCGGTGATCTCTTCCAACGGCTCATCATCATCCTCGGACTCTTCATCTTCTTGAGCTTGCAAGGCGATATTCTTTCCCTTATTTGATGTTTCTTGTTGACTTAGAAGATTGAGCTCAAAAGTTTGGAAGATGCTCTGCAAAGTATCAAAATCCATAAGAGTAAGATTGTGGGCTTCTTCTACGGCGGACACTTTGATGTTGAACCTTGATGGTAAAGTACGCATGGCCTTTGAAATCAGCTGCTTGCGTCCAATCGGGTCTCCTAGTATTTGGCTTTGATTGGAGATGTCTCTAAGTCGCTCAAAGTAGCTTCCAATATCCTTAGTTTCCTCCATGCGCATGTTTTCAAACTTTGACATCAAAAGTCTCATCTTCGCTTCTTGAACACAACTTGCCCCTTCATATCTTTTTTGCAGGATATCCCACGCTTCCTTAGCAGTGGTACAATTCTGGATCATCTTGAAAACATTAATATCCACAGCCTCGAAAATAATATTGATCGCTCTTTCGTTGAAATTTGAATTGTTGATCTCCTCGATCGTCCATGATTTTTGAGGCTTTGGAACGAAATCTCCATCAACTTCATGGAGTGGTGGAACATAGCCTTCCACAACTACTGTCCAGGCACGTGCATCAATTGATTTGATCTTCGAACGAACACGTATCTTCCAATATGCATAGTTCAAACCATCCAAAATTGGAACACGTCCAAAATTTGGATTGCAATAATCCATGTCTTGCATGACTACCAGAACCACCACTTAGTATGTCAAGTGGGTGGCTCTGATACCAACTGAAAGTCCTGCGTGGATTATATAACTGAAAATTTTGATCAGAGAACCTGGTGTTGTCGCAGTGTTGGGCAACACTGGGAAAACACAGCGGAATAAATATTAAAAACGAAAACGAACAGAGATAAAATTTATCCACGAGTACAAATATACTCGTGGACTGCCACACGGCGAAAAGCTCCTTTATAATAAGAATTTTGGTACAAGGAGAACGAAAAACAATACGTCCTAATACTATGATCAATTGGACGTATACAAAGAATTAAAAGATCACAATATGTGATACAAGAAGACTCAAATAATAAGACTCGAAAGCTCTCTTATCTATGGTCTTCAATCTCTGTTTTTCTTGATGTAGATGTATGAATCTTCAAGAGCTTCCTTCTATTTATAGAGATGGTTGAAGACTCCATGATCTTCCATGATCTTCACGTGTCCACTCTTTTGAAATCAACTCCATGATCTTCACTTCACGTTCATCTCCTTTCTCTTTCCACGTTCTTCTTCTCACGTTCTTGAAATCACGTTCTTTTCTTTTTCTTGAATCCTATAATAAAAAAAAAAAAGAAACAAATTCTAAAAGATAGGAATAAATGGTTAGATAAAATAATCCTCAAGATAAGGAATCAAATAACAATCAAATCCTATAAACACTCAAAACCCTAACAAATCTCATTTTAAATAAAATAAATGATTTTGAAAATAATGAAAAAGGAAAAATTATTAAGTTGGAAAACCCAACGTTAACAGAATCAAATACAATTTGCTTTTTTGATTCGGATAATATACGAATACAAATATTTGAATAGTTAAACGAATACGAATCGAATATCATGATATTCGAATCGATTCGATTCATTTACAACCCTAATCTCACGTAAGGTCTTATATGTGATGGTCTCAATCTCCGTGAGTTTTTACACGTTGTTTTGACTGACTTTAGAAAAAAATACTCATTTTATTTTACATGAATTCACACTTTGTATGGTAACTAATTTTTTTTATTTGAATATAATTATGTGTTTTATATATGTTTAAGAAGTTCAAGGTGCCTTATGACCCTATAATCAAATTAAAAATTCTTAATGATCCAAGTTCATTATCATTCTTAGCTTGAATCTTGAGACCCCCAACATTGAGATTTGATGTTTAAAATTCTGATAAAGTTACCTATGTACTACTATTTTAATCATATGATATTTTAGTCCATCTTTTGTATATTTTAATTTTAAAAAATGAATAAGTAATAAAATTCCAATTTTATACTCGATTTTATCCCAAATCTAAACCAACAATATTATTGGAAAACTGACGGGCTGAGTTTATTGCAGTAATATGAAACTTTTTTTGATTATCTATGTTAGAGAAATAATGCTTTTGATTGAATGTATAATACATAGACACTATATTTGAAACTTAAGAAAAACAAGAAGAAAGAGAAGAATTACAATTAATTGATAGAGAAGATAGTATTTTCCTTTCATTATTCATATTAGCGAAATAATATGATATCAATATACCTTTATCTGAATATATAATATAGATAAAGTTCAACAATCAATTATATTATGTTTGAAATTTAGGAAAAACAAGAAGGCAATAGAATAACTAAAATTATTTGACAAAAGAAAGTAATTTTCTTCACTAAAATCCATATATCAACATAGTACTAACACTTTTAACACTTTTACTATAGAATAAGGATGTTAACCTATTATGGTGGTGGTGATAAACCATGATAACCTATTATAATAAACAAGACCCAAATGAAATTTTGTTGAGATACCCCACTAGACTTTTTTTGGTATCATTCACTCACATTATTTTATTTTATTTTACATCTCACATCATTATTTTAAATGGGCTCCATCTTAATTAAAATATAATAACTACTTGAACCGAAACCTTCCACAACTGTTTCAGAAAGCAAATAAAAATTTATAATTAACACTTATCCTCTATTACTTACATAAATATATATATATATATATATATATATATATATATATATATATATATATATATATATATATATAGCAATCATTGTACCACATGTCACTCCAAGAATGAAAGTTTTACTCCTAATATAAATGTTATTTTCAAATTATTTTTCTTGTTATTAATTACAGTCACCAATAATATATTTGAAAAATATTAGAAAAAGCCCTCTTTGCAATCAGCTTAGATAATATATTAGCAATGAATGTGTATAAATTTTTTTAATCAATTTCTTATTAATTAACAGTTTGAAGATTACAATTAATTCTCTATTTAAGTATATACAATTTTAGCTATTTTTGTTAACGTATTTAAACGATACAAAACAATAACTATATATTTCTATAGTTATATTATCTAAACAAAATTCACTATTTTTTATATCACTAATGTTCATACTCATATATTAAACATCTGTTAAAAGTAACAAATTTAATACTTAATAATTATATGTAAATTTTTCATAAAGTGAGTTCATGTGATCTACAAACTTTTTTTTAAATCAACCAAAATAAGTAACTAATTAAATAATAATAATACTAATAATAATATATTATGATCATAATTATACAAAAACATAATAATATATTTAAAAACATACACACACACATTTATATAAATCACAAAAATCCTCAAAATTATTTATATAATATAAATTTATGTTAATATTAAAAAATTAGAAAAAAAAAACTAAAATAAAAGTGGGGTGATTTAAAAGATTGGTGAAACTTCCAAACCTATATATAATGAAATTGAATAATTTTGTAATAAATTATGGATATTTGTGAAATTTAGCATATAATTGAAATTAATATTTGAGGATCTTTCCTAACTATTATATTTAATATTTTATAAAAAAACATAATAAAAACATTATAAAAGTGGTGAGAGTTAAATAATATTATAGACAACAACATTAAATTTTTTCAACAGAATAAATAAAATTATTAATGTTCATTTACAAATACAATATATAAAATTAACTAATATATTAATCAAATTATGTTATCATCGATGTTAAACTAGAACATATGTAGAACACAAATTATAAAATTTTAAATTTACAAATTACTTTTTCAGTGTAATAATATTTAATTTTTTTTAATTTATCTATTTAATTTTTTCTGACTCATGTATTAAATTCATGGATCCTACATATATATTTCCTCATTTATATATCCAATAAGTAAAGCAAACAAGTGGTTATCAGTTTACAAAAAAATCCTTGCCAAAAGTAGAAAGTGATTATAGACTTTAGTAGACAAGAATCATGGCAGGCATTACTAGAAAATTTGTGACTTTGATTTGATTACCAATGGTGTGAATAAACTGAATCTTAAGCTATAGTTGGTTTGTTTGAGTATTATTTATGAAGTACAATAAACTGTTTAATGCTTCAAAGTTGAATGCATGAGATTATTGCTTCATTGATTTATGTTATTATATTTTGTAGATTAGAGTGAAGTGTCCAACAAAAATAACTTACAGTATCCATCGTTTCATCAATCTGATTTTTGTAAAATAAAATTGTAAAATGGATCGCCACATAATTTATAAAATAGTAAAACTCATTTTATGAAATTGTATTCGTCACATTATTTGATGTAAAATAATTTAAAAGTAAATTAGGTTGTGCTTGCATCGAGAAAATTGAAATATAAGAATTGGAATAAATGAATTTTAAATTCAGAGTGTATTCAAAATTCATCCATATTTCTCAAAAATTAGGTTAAAATGAAACGGTAGATTTCAAATTCATATTGATCCGATAAATATTTATTTTTAGTCATGCTTTAGCACACGTGTCCGATTTTGATCCTATTTTACTTTTTATTTTCAATTTTAGTCATGTAATTACAAATTGGGTTCAATTTTAGTTCCCTTATGTCGGTTTTACAAATTTCGATGATTTTTTCACAAGTGTGATACAATAACAAATATCCTCAATTTGAGAATTTCCGATCACTTAGGGTAATGTGACAATTTTGTGCATAGGTGGCAAATCATTTTACCTTTTTTTTGGCCAAATAATTTTATCCCAATTGCCACATCATTAATGAAGATAAAAAATGAGCGAAGAACACACAATAAATCGTAATCAATTTAAGAACACAATCTCAATTGAAAAACTCACGAAAAATCTTAATCGAGAGCTAAAATTAGCCACCCACCTCAAAATATTGGCTGAAAGTAAATATTTTTCAAAATTTGATCAAATTATCAAATAAAATCTAAGGTTTGTAAAAGTTACATTTAGACATTTAAAAAAAAACCCACCAAATAGTTCAACATGGTCCTGTAGAAATAAATATCAAATCATTTCAAGAATATAATTTCAATTTTTTAAACTGTTTGTATTAATCAAGTTCTATTTTGTAGATACGGTTCTGAGCTAATTTTATTTCATAAATTATAAGTTTGTAACTTCTTTTAGCTTAATAAAAAAAATGTTTTTATTGATATTATATTATAAGTTAAGAAATATATATGTCATTTCATATTTAAAACTCAATTCAATTTAGAAAGAATACAATTTCTCTTTTTATATTGAGAAAATGTGAATAAAATTGAAAGATATTCTAGCAATATTAAATTAACATTATTATTATTATAGTTTACACTAAATAATGCTCATTTAAAGAAAAACTAGTGAGATTTTATGTACAAAATGATGTAAATTTCCAAATTACGAAATTACGTTCAACCCAAAAAGAAAAACTGTACCAATCAAACCTGGGAACCTAATTGGGCCCAGGCCCAGCCCACAAAATTCTGCTATTACATTTGAGTATTGACCCGTTAGGTTAGGTCGTCTTAATTGTGGGCCAAAAGCAATAGGTTTCGCATTTCTAATTATAATTAAATTTCCTATGGAAATTATTAATTATTTTTTAGTTGATTGAAATATTTTTATTTAACACTTATTTTTAGGTATCTTATTTAACACTTTTCTATTATCAATCGAACTTTCATGAAATAGTTTCATTGATAAATTTAATTTTAAGAAAACTAGTATATTTACCCACCAAATCTTCTTTGATGTATATTACTCATGGCCATTGAGTATGTAAATTGTTAGAATTTTGTGTTTTCAACCCTCAAAATATTCAAAATATTATTTAAAAATATAATTTATCTTAAATAATAAAGCAATTTTAATACTTTGAAAGAAATAGATATATATTTTAAAAATATTTGTAATTTAAATTTGAATAATTCGAATAAAACAGATTGATTTTTTAAAATATTTTCTTATAATTTTAATTCACCATCTCGAATGAAATATATTGTTCCCGTAAGGTAATTTAAGAAATTCAAGAACTGACAAGACAAGTTGCAACAATATATATAATTTGATAGATAAAGTACAAAAAATTGAATAATATAGAGAATAATTAAGCACATAAAAATTAAAATAGTATTATGTTTGGTTTATTCGGGTACAATTTGTCACAAATTGACTGCATAGAGTATGGTCTTTTATAGGTGAAGTGGAAATAAAAGCTGATAGGTATGTCACATTAACACCTTTATTGTATATTATTCATTAAATTATTTTTTCTAGTTTTGATTAGACAATCACCTTTAATATTTTTTTTTTCATAAGAGAAATGAAAAATGTAATTCTAATACACGAGGTGAAAAATTGATAAATATCAAAAAAAAAAAAAAAAAGCATAAGGTGTGCATTGTATATCTGATCAAAATTCTAATCATATATATATATACACACTCTAATTATATGGCTCATCAATTTGTATGTATATCTACAAATATATGTATTTGTTTAACACAAATTCTCTTGTGCATTAAATGCATGTATTTAAGATTGATGTAATCTGGGTTACTCAATTTGTATTCGCTAGTTTTTTTATTTTTTTTATTTTTATGTACAAATTCGATTACCTTTATGTACAAATGTTGTGATCTTTATGTATAAATGATGTGACTTTTATGCATTGTAATTTAGAAAAAAAAAAGGAAAAATTTCAGCAAAATTTATACATAGATACCTTTATGTGATATTCATGTGACCTTTATATATAAATATTCATACTTGTATGTAAATGTATGAATATTTGTACATAAAAATATACATAAGGATTACATGAATATCACATAAATGTATATATGTACAAATTTTACTGAAATTCTTTTTTTTTTTTCTAAGTTATTGAATATAAAGGTTATAAAATTTATACATAAAAATCACTGAATTTGTATATAAAAGTTTTGCCTGAAGAAAAAAAATACGCAAATCCAAATCCACCTGAATCGACACAAATTTCATGTGTAAGTGGTGCACATTAGACACACTCTTTATTTAAATACAAATGGATAAATATCTATACATGGGATTTTCACCTCATATAATCAAATTCTTTAAAATATGTAATATGTTACTCTTTTCGACGTCTTAGATATTACATTAGGTGTGGAATATCTATTTTTTTCAATAAATGTGAAATCATATATAAAAAAAGGAAAAAGAAAGATGATACAAGAGGAGAAAGAACAGGTCTTTCACCTATCTCAATAAAGTCTATGATTGGTTTGAAGAACGTCTCGAGATTCAAGCGATTGCGGATGATATAACTAGTAAATATGTCTCGTTAAAACTTCTATACAGCAAAATCGTGTGGGACAAAACTATATAGAGGAAAAAGAGTGTCCTGCACTAAAGAAACCTATAATGGGGTAAAATCATAACGTCTTTAGCAAGAAAACTAGATAAAAATTGGGGCACTGTATCCCACAACTCAAAATCAACCGACCGCTTATCTATCATTATCTATATATTTAAACAAATAAATTATACATATTATCGTATATAAATAAATAACAAATATTGTAATTATATGGACCCAGCCAGTTGTATTTGATGGTCACGGGGGACCAAAGTGTTGTGCCCAAAATTATAAACACTTTGACCATTACAAAGTGAGAGAATAATTATTAATATTAAAGTAGTAAAAACGTGGAAGAAAGGAATTTGAATTTGCTATCATAGTTTCTCAATATTTGTTTTTATCAGTATGAATTTGCTTTTTGAGCAATCACATTAATTGTTTTGTTGGACCTTTTTTTTTTTGATGGATCAAATCAATAGCAATAAAGAAGAAAAGTGCAATTTCTTTTGAAATTGGATAGACTCCCTATATTTCATTAAATGTTTCCTACATGTCACTTTTAGGACACCTAATTGTCGGTTACAATTGGTAATAAAAACGTTGTTTGTCTCACCATATAAACTTTCTAAACTATTTTATAATATGTTTTGAAATTTATGAAATACTTCATTTTATTTATTTATTAAGAATTATGTGTAGAGATAGTTATAAGCCTTTTTTAAAAAGAAATCCTAATGCTATTCAAGAAAAAAAAAATTAAAGAAAAGGAAAGAAAGAAGGAAATCTATCTTATCTCTTGAGAATATGGTTTTAATTGGATAAAATTATACAATTTTGATTATTTTAATTACAATTGTAAAGCTTTATAATCTTATTTTATCCAAATCTTTCAACAATTTACTCTTAAATAGACAATCCTATGGTTTGTTATAAGATGAAAGAATTTATAAAATACTTTAGATAAGGTCAACTTTTATTTTTAACCACTAAACAGTACCATCTATGATGTTATGATATAATTTATACCTTTAAATGGTGGTAAATTAAAGTTATGAACTCTTTAAAATATCTTATAACATGGTTTAGACTTTAAAAAACATATCTTAAAGTATTTCATATTTTCTGTTAGACCCATTTTTTATTCTCTCTTTTATTAAGAAACATTCATTTATTATTTCATAATGGATGAATCAATTAGTAATTGATACATACATTATTTTTTATGTGAAACGACTCTAAGTTCTATTGAAACGTGGAAAAAGTCTACTCATTAGAGATATGGGATCATCTATTCTACTTTATATATCATCATTTATTTAAAAATAATCAAAAAATAACATGTATATCAAATAATACGTAGGTGTAATAAATTACGAGACGAAATGCATATATAATGTCCATGGAAGGAGAAAATGACTTAGATGGTCAAGAGGGTACATCCACAATTAATGAGTGTCTGCTTGAAGTATAGCCCACTAGCAAGCATCCTCAATATATGCCAACATTTAGATTAGATATCATCAACATTTTTTCAGTTTTTCTTGTCGTATAATAGGAAAATAAGGAAAAAGAAGGATAAGTAAAAACTATATTTTTGCAATTTTGGTGTGGATTATTATGGCAAGATATGGAGAAGATTCCTCCTATGTTATATAAGTCCAAATTAATCATGTACTATATTACTTTGGATTCGCAAAACTCACTTGAGGGTAAAATGTATTTTGAAAGTTCTTATAATTAGTAAAATGTATTTTGAAAGTCTAGGAACTTAGTAATATCTTTTAGTAAAACAAATATTAAAAGTAGTTCAAGGATTAAAAATGTACTTTACCATTCTGATTTTATCTTAATTTATAAATTTAAGGGAAATCTTAACTTACATATTTAAAGGTGAATTGCAAAATGGTTTTGTAATTATGGGAAATGAGTCACGGACACCCTAACTTTGCCTTGATTTAAAGAAAATACTCGTTAAAATTTCAAATTTACTAAAGAAAAGGTCATCTACAAATCATATGTAGTGGTGTTCAATCGGTTTGGAAAATTGTTGACCCAGTTTTAATTTCAGCTTGAAATCGTGAATTGTGGTTTGATGATTTGGTTTCGCTTCGAAATAATTTCAAATTGGGAAACGACGGTTTAATCGGCAGTTTATCTATTTAAAAAAAAGATTTAGATTATATTAAAACAATATTATGTATTTATGTCATTTTAACTTGTATCGATTATTATTTTTAATTCATATTATATGTTGTAAATTTTTTAGGTATATGATTTCTATTCGTTGTATTTAAACTATAATATCTTATATTTGAAATTGTAACTTGTAAATATAAGTTCTAATTTTTCATTTTCATCTAATATATGAATAATTATAATATTTATATGCAAATTTAATTTAAAAAAAAAAGATATTAAAACTGCCAAACCAGTCGTTCAAATCGAAACTGTCAGTTTACAAATTGGCACCGAAATTGAAACCTCTATCATTCGATATTAATTTGATTTTTCACAATTTTTTAAACCGACGATCCGAATCATTTGAACACCACTAATCATATAACGGTCCACTTTGTGATAAATAAAATATTGGAAAAATTGTCGATAATTAGAGAACCACAAAACAAACAATCTCTCTTAATTTCAAAATATAATCTAGAAAAGAGGAATACAAGATCTGAAATTGATCATTCAAATCTTTTGTCTATATATATCATTAGTCAAGTCGTGGTGATGCAACACATTTCCATAGAAGAACCTAACTCAAAGAAACCGTGAAACAATAAAATTCATATTATAATCTGCAATGTTTATTTGACTGCTAATTAATTAGAAGATGACTATGAAATCATTGTCCCATATCTTGATATGATCACACCTTATCAAATATGCCTAATTTTACTTAGAATTTTAACTAAATTTTCAATGTACCGTTTCAGTTACGGGGTTTACTTTGAAATTATTGGCCCAACTTTTTGTTGAGACTTACTCTCTCATGTGAGATGGTTGATTAAGTCACATTTGAATTGTTTTTTGATTTTATAATTAAATTAAATTTATAGAAATACAATATGTAAATTGTGGACAGTTTTATCCAAATTTTAATTCTTATTTGATTATTAATTAAGCTTTGTGATTTACCGATCTCCCTGTTGAAATTAAAAAAATAAATAAAATAAAAAGTCTATTTAGGGATCTAAATAACTTGAATAGATTGGAACTGAACAAAATATTCAATAATATTATATTCAAGTGTGTTCAGTAATAGGTTTAATTAATTATTCCAAATAAGCTAATCAAACCGAAGAAACGTGGAGCTAAAATAGTTAAGCTTTTTGCAGTTTTCTTTCTTTATTCTAATCTAGGAAATACGAAAATAAATTTGTAGAAAGTCAAACACATTTTACAAATGGATTATGAGTTTAATTTACCATGTTAATTGAAACGTGTAACAGAATTGAGAATTCATGAAGCAATTCTACAAGAATTCTTCTATTATTTTTTTGTGATATCAGGAAGCGTTTTAAAAGATAGAAATAAATAAATAATCATAAAAATTATATGAGACCGTCTTATATAGTTACAGTTAAATACTAAATTCTCATTATGTATAAATAAATTTTATTACGGCAAACTTATATATAATTTTCAGATTGACATCTTTCATTAGATTTTTCCGTCAATTCATATATAAATTGTAAATTGTGAGTTAAAATATGTCGTTCAAAAATTTGAGAGACGAATGTGATATTGTATTAAAATGCAGTGTTTAAGAATGACATCAGGATGGATACGTATGGCAGCTGCTCATCATTAAACGTATCATTCACAAATTGAATGATAGCTCCACACCGCCTGGCCATCACTATTGTAGATAAGGAAATTTATTCGATATACATCAATCCAGTCAAACATGATAACATTTTTTTTTTTTTTGGCCTTTTCAAAATAAATAAATAAATTAATTAAATTAAATTAAATACAAAAAAAATTAACGTAAAAACTTATATAAGATTTTCTGAAATAACTCTTTACATGAGAATAAGATGAAAGTTTATATAAATTAGTCAAAAAAATTAATAAAGGTCAACATTTTCGACATGATCAATAAGATCATGTTAGTATATTGCAGTGTCAACTGATTGAAATAGAAATATTTTATTTTATAAATATTATTTTTAACTTGAAAAGATTAATTTTAAAGTATTATTGTTCATAAGTTCACTATGGAAGTATTATTGCTTTCAGATGACATAAATCAAAATAAAAGTAGTTAGTGATGTAGAAGTATTTTTCTTTTTTGAGAAGTATGATACTAAAGACTATTATCTTTTTTCATAAAAAAACCATTCCCTCCATCCCTTAATACTTTGCACATTTTCCTTTTTAATTTGTCCTCAAACACTTGGCATATCCAAAAATAATAAATTTTATCATAATCTTACCCTCACAATATACACTTATTTACACACAATGCCATTACTTTCTCTCATACAATGCAATTTAATATTAAAACTAATCCCTCATTAGAAATAGTGGAATGGACATTTATATCCTCACTTATAAAGTAAATAGTCAATTTTTCTTAAAAAGTGTGCCCAAATAATGGTGAAAAGTTTTAGGAGACGGAGGAAATCCTATTTTTTTCACTAAAAACATTGGTTTTATCTTAAAAGTATCAATTTTTTTTAATAATAAAAATGTAATACTTTTGTTTCTAAAGATATTAAATTTATGAAGTATAAATATTATAAATGTTAATTAATAGTTTTGTATATAAAAATATTTGTTTTATGATTTTTTTTTTAATAATATTAGAAACAAAAATTACTACTTTAAAAAAAATATAACACTTTTTAATCGACTACATTATTAACCTGCGAACAGATCATATTAACCCTAGTTAATTTATTAATTTATATTAATCGATGTTGACTGAATAGTTTAGATTGTTCATGTTAACTAAATTTTAATTGACCTACATAGGACCGAACCCATCTTATATAAAAAGATTTGTGATATAATCAAATAAGACACATAATATTCATAATATTTAATATATCTTTACAATTTTTTAATGTTATATTCAGTGAATCCATCTAATAATATATGTTAGTTTATACATACGCTCATCTCTAAATATCAAAAAAAAATTCAAAATATCACAATCCATAATATATACTCCCTCCGTCCCGAATTACTTTGCACATCAAATTGGGCACAATTTTTAAGAAAATGTGAATATTTGATTTTTTGATTGAGGGTATAATGGTCAAATTTACTTTTTCTAATGGAGTGATTAGTTTAATATTAAATGGCATTGTGTGAAAAAAAGTAATGACATTGTGTGTAAATAAATGTGTATTGTAAGGATAAGAATTATGATAAATTTTACCATTTTTGGATGTGCAAAGTATTTAGGAACAAATTAAAAAGAAAAATGTGTAAAATGTTAAGGGACGGAAGGAATATCTATTACCTGATCTATAACAATTCAAATCAGATAAGTAGATATATAATTTCATCTATTAAGGAAGAAGTTGGGAGTGTCTAATATTTCTACCGAACCTTCCTTTTTATTTCGAACTTTAAATAAATAAAACAAAAACACCTAAATTTAGGGATAAAAAGCTTGTAGGATAGGTTGAGCAATTGAATTGTGGCAAAGTGGGCCCACCTGTACCCTACAACAAGATCATATGTGTTAATGTGGGCCCACATTGTCCCTCCTTCCCCTAGCACGACGTGTAGGTGATTGTCCCCTTGTCTTTCAATCTACACTCTCTCCCATTCCTCGTCTGACTTTCTTGTTACAACGCCTTTCATCCACTGGGCCCCACCCGTGACGTGGCGCCCTGCTTCTCAATTCCTAACTCTCTCTGTGTATAAATAGTCCTACACCCTTCTACCAACGGCCAACCTCACCACCTTTCTCTCTCTAACACACAGCCTTAATTTCTCTCTCTAGAAATCACAATGGCGCCTAATTACTCGACCCCCTCATCTCCTGCCATGGCCTCGCCGGCGAGTGAGGAACATGCGAAGGCTCTTCGATTCATTGAGCAGATGACGCGAAATGCCGGCACTGTACAAGGTAATGTACTGTCGGAAATCCTCAGACGAAATGCTCAGACCGAATATCTCGAGGGTTTCGGTCTCAATGGAGCCACTGATCGAGAGACGTTCAAACGTAAGATTCCGATGATTACTTACGATGATATCCAGCCGTTGATTCAGCGGATAGCCAACGGCGATCGATCCCCTATTTTATGTGCTCATCCCATCTCCGAATTCCTCACTAGGTGAGTTTTTCTTATCATCGTAAATATTATAACTTGCATTGGAAGAAATCAATATGAAATTAAATGATTTTTTTTTTTCTTTGAAACAGTTCTGGAACATCAGCTGGTGAAAGAAAGCTGATGCCAACTATTAAAGAAGAAATGGATCGTCGTCAGCTTCTTTACAGTCTTCTTATGCCTGTTATGAACTTGTAAATATTCATCTCTCTCTTTCTCTCTCTAATCTCTCTCTCTCTCTCTATATATATATATATATATATATATAATTTTTTTTTTTTTTTTTAAAATTATGATGGAATAGGTACGTGAAAGGGCTAGACAAAGGGAAAGGATTGTACTTCTATTTCATAAAAGCGGAGACAAAGACTCCAGGGGGGCTAGTGGCCCGGCCCGTATTAACGAGCTATTACAAAAGCGACCACTTCAAGAACCGACCGTACGACCCGTACAATGTTTACACGAGTCCTAAAGAAGCCATTCTTTGTCTGGACTCGTTCCAAAGCATGTACGCTCAGATGTTGTGCGGACTTTATGAACGCGAACATGTTCTTCGGGTCGGGGCCGTGTTTGCATCGGGCCTTCTCCGTGCTATCAAGTTCCTCCAGCAAAATTGGAAACAGTTGGCCCGTGATATTAGGCTCGGGTTGCTTAACCCTAAAGTTACTGACGGATCAATCCACGAATGCATGACTAGGGTTATGCGACCCGACCCAAATTTGGCGGATTTTATTGTCGAGGAATGTCGGAAGGACAATTGGGAGAGGATTATTACTAGAATTTGGCCTAATGCGAAATATCTTGATGTGATTGTTACTGGTGCAATGGCACAATATATTCCGACGCTTGATTACTATAGCGGCGGATTACCGAAAGCGTGTACAATGTACGCTTCTTCAGAGTGTTATTTTGGGCTCAATTTGAATCCAATGTGCGATCCATCTGATGTTTCTTACACCATCATGCCAAACATGGCCTATTTCGAGTTCTTGGAGCATGAAGTCAACTCAACGAACTCGAATCTCGTTGACTTGACCCAAGTCAAAATTGGGAAGGAGTATGAACTAGTGATCACCACTTATGCCGGTTTATATCGATATCGAGTAGGTGACATTCTTCGAGTCACGGGGTTCTACAACTCGGCCCCACAATTTCAATTTGTGAGGCGGAAAAACGTGCTACTCAGTATCGACTCGGACAAGACCGATGAAGCCGAGCTACAAGCCGCGGTGGCGAAGGCTTCCCAATTGCTTGAAAAATTCGACACAAGTGTGGTCGAGTACACGAGCTATGCCAACACGAAAACGATTCCAGGTCACTACGTGATATACTGGGAGCTCCTAGCAAAGGACACGACCAACTCGCCAAGCGAAAAGGTGCTAGAACAATGTTGTCTAGCTATGGAGGAGTCGTTCAACTCAGTGTACCGTCAGTGTCGAGTGGCGGACAAGTCAATCGGGCCGCTAGAGATACGAGTCGTGAAAAACGGGACGTTTGAAGAGCTAATGGACTACGCAATTTCAAGAGGGGCTTCGATTAATCAGTACAAAGTGCCGAGATGTGTTAGCTTTACGCCAATAATGGAACTCCTCGACTCGAGGATTGTTTCGACACATTTTAGTCCATCGTTGCCACATTGGATCCCAGAGAGACGTTTCTGAAAAGTGAGAGAGTTGATAGGAAATCGTCCTTAATTGCCATGATAAGTTTTGTTCTTAATAATTAAACCATAGTAGAATTCAAAGTTATAATGTACTTAATAATTAGACATGGATCTAGGTGATCATGTGAATGTTAAGTGTTGTACGTATGGTTGATCAGTCTGTGAAAGGATATGCTTTGCTATTATAGGCTATCACATATTGTCTTTTATTCAACTTCTCCTTTTAATTTGTTATCAATTTTGAGGGTCTATTCTCATGGTTCTATGGCTTCTCAACTGATAATTCGAGTATTTCAACAATTATGGATTATTACAACCTCTATTCTAACAATAGGATTATGAATCATTCAATGAAGCATGTCTTATTTCATTGAGCGTTAATCATACGTGGTAATATATAGATAAACAAAAATATTTCGATAATCAAATTAAAATACTTAACGTTATTGATGGACAAACTTCCTCTCCAATTAATGAAAAAGATTCATAACCTTGCGTTATGATGTGAATGTTTCGAAGTAAATAAAATCTCCTAATATATATATATCAAGTACGTTATACGTGTAAATCGTTACGACGTGAATGTTTCGAAATAAATAAAATCTCCTAATATATATATATCAAATACGTTATACGTGTAAATCAATTAACTTTTTTGGGTGGTTTGATTTTTAAATTAGATTCTTGATTGAATTTGAATTAAAGTTTTAGTTAAAGCAAATAATATGAGGGAGGATTAATATAGAGATTACGAAAAATAGATGAAATATAAAGTTATATTTTTATTGCAGTGAAATATAATATGCACACAGAAGTACCTAGGGGAAAATTCCAACTTATAAGTTCGGTGAAAATGGACTTGGGCCTCGATTTTGGCCCGAAAGTCTATTATCTAGTATTATGGACCTGGACTTCATTGGACGACTAGTGTTTTGTGGGCTTCCCTGATGTTGGGCCATCTTGAAAACAGCCTAATCCATGTTTTAATTCATTTCTCCAGCCCAAACTTGTTCCATTTTAATTCATTTCTTCGGCTCTAATAAATTTGAAATAAAAGTCGTAATATTTTACACGAAACATCAGTAAATATATAAATACTAAAATTCCAAACAATTATATGTCCACATTTTTTTAAATTTCGGATCATAAATATATAGAAATTGTTGTGCATTTTATCATAAAGATGGTTCAAGAGAAAGATATGAATGTTGGATCGGTGCCTTTAGACTAGGGCTGTAAACGAATCGAATCGAATCGAATACTGACAAATTTTATTTGAATTCGAAAATTTTCAATAGTATTCGTATTCGATTCGAGTTCGAATACTAATTTTGGATTTTTATTCGATTCGTTTAATATAAATTCAATTAATATTCGATTCGAGATTCAAAAATTTTACACAATTTTTTAAATATTCGATCCGATTTGTGAAAATAATAATGATATTCGATTCGAAAACCTGCTAAATGATCAAATAATTAGATATATGAAATAAATTAAAATGAAAAAATAAGTTTATATATAAATATGTAAATATATATATATATATATGTATATTTAAATATTTCGAATCGAATACACCGGTATTCTTATTCGTATTCGAAAATAATTCGAATATTAAAAAAAATTCATATCCGAATTCGAATTTTTCGAATTCGAATTTTTCGAATACGAATCGAATAATTTCGAATCGAATCTCGAATCGAATTAGAAAATTCTTATTCTTTTACATCCCTACTTTAGAGGATCAAAATTTAGATCCTAAACCCGTTGAATAATTTTTTAAGATCAAAATTTAGTCATTCCTAAATTTTTTAAGATCCTAATCCTAAAGTTATGTAGGATGGGGGAAATCCGGATTTTGAAATCTTGGGATTTGGTAATAAAGGTGAATAGTTAAAATCTGTGTTTGTTTTGAGATTTTATATGTAGGATTATTACTGTAGATGTCAAATCAATGCTGGAAAAAGTATGTATGTGTAATATTATATTGTTAGTTGATGTGTAATAGGTTTTAGGTATATGGTTAATTATAATGTTTTTTTTAGGTAGAATAGGTTTTTGATGGATTTGATAATTCTTGACAAAATCCTCTAAACAAACATAGATTTGGGATTTTGAAATCCCAAATCCGGTGGGGGTAAGCCTAAAACAAACATACCCTTAAATTTTAGGGTACAGTTAGTATAATATTTTTAGGATTATGATCAAATGCACAACATTTTTCAGATGATGATGAAGAAGAATAAATAAATGATATTATTATTGCTTAATTAATTATTAATTATTATTAATATTCTAATTTAGAAAACACTGGCCTAAAACCCTCAATTTTTTATTAATTTTGCACGTGATAGTGCAAACGACTCCCTATTTTTGAGCTTTTTGAAAACTTCAATCAATTTGCACATAAAATATCGAATTTGAATCAAATTAAAATTGATAAATTAATTTAAGGCTTTATTATGACTTGAGGAGGAGAGTATTTGATGAAGAAAATATTAAATTATTGGTTGCTCTAACAATTATCATCGTTCAGTGTTGAAAGTAAGATATAATCACTACAAGAAATTTAGCCTACAATAATTCTTTTTATGAATTTGTGTTGTTTTTTGGGAATTTACAACACTTTTTCTGAGAAGCGTTGTCTTTTTTCAAAAACTTCGCTATATGACAACGCAAAAAATGGAAACGACAACGCTTTTTTCGTAGGGTTGTTAAATGACGGTTTTTTAAAAGACAACGCTTTTATGCAACGCTTTTTCAAAGGATTGTCGTATAGCGAATTTTTTTCTCACAAAGACAATCATTTTATGCAACGTTTTTATGCGTTGTCTTTTCTTAGTACTTTTTTGCCAATAGACATGTCACGCCCTAATTTTTCTTAATAAAATAAATATAAAATATATGATTTTCTAAAATCGGGCGTCCAGCAAAAACACAACAATCGAACAATTTAAATAAAACATAAAATCTAAAATTCATGAAGTTTTAAAATTCACCCAAAATAATTTACAGAAAACTATAGGTTATCAGAAATCAGCAGCGAAATATTAATATACAAGCCACCGGCTTAAACTTTACATTTCTTCAAAATAAAAGATCTTCAAATCATTTATGAACATAGCATAACATATTCATATACAACAAAAATAATTATATGCATCTTTCTTCAGCTTCGACTCTCCCCATCCGGATCTAAACATAGAAAAACATGCAAAGGGGGGGTGAGCATATAAAATACACTCAGTGGGATCACGTAGTAAAATAGGGGAAATCAGCTCATAAATCACATAAGGTAAATCAATATTCAATTATTTCATATGCAAACATAGCATTTTCATAATCATTCATAACAATTGCATGTTCAAAAATTTACGGTTCTTAGCCGCCATAGATGTGGTTCTTAGCCACCATAGATACGGTTCTTAGCCGCCATAGATGTGGTTCTCAGCCACCATAGATAATTCATGTAATTTCACATATATTCATGCTTATAACATCACAAACATTTATTGTTGCCATTCATTATTTTTCAGCATGCATTCATCATATATATATATTAAAACATGTCACATTTCTCATAAAGTGGGATTCATCTTCATCATATAATCACATTGCATGCGTTCAGCACATAAACCCAACACATTTCATATAGCAAAATAAAATTCGTAGTTTAACTATTTCGAAAGAAATATAAATACCGATTTAGCAATTTTTCCCCACCTTAAAGTAGACGATCAAATATTGTAGATCCCAGGGATATCTATGGAGCAATCTCCTGCGTATCGCCTATAATCATAAAGATTCGACTTAGAATGCACTCGAACTATTATTTATTTAGAAACTAATTTCTTAATATAATTCTATTTCATAATGAATTTTGCCTAATGTCTTAAAATAGAAAGTCCAAATCGAACTTAATATTTCGGGTTTAATTAGATGTGAATCTAAGGTTAATAAACCTTAGATTTAGAATTAATAACTAAAACGTAAATTAAAATAAATTAATTAGTATAATATTTTTAGATCGATATTTTAGTCTCAAAAGCAATCTTGCGAAACATAAGTTTAATTTTTATAATTTCAAATAAAACTTTGGTTAAAATTTGTAATAAATAATGTATTAATACTTACTTCCAAAATCGAGCTTAAACTATATTTTCTTGATCAATTTGATAAAATCTACTAATTAATTATATGGATATATCCAATTTAACATACATTAATCTATATGATCTTTCTTTGTTATTTAATTAAAGCTTGCCCCATTTATTAAATTCTATTTACTTATAAATATTATCTATAATTCTCATATATTTCGAAATTAAAACGTCATCTTCATGAATTCAATAATTATGATAAGAGATTTATAATATCTTCAAATTTTAAGGAAATATTTATATCATTTTACTAAATTCAAAGTCCGATATTTATCTACCTTATTATGATATTTAAAGCATAATATAATTATCGTACATTATCTCTATCGATTAATTAAAACTCGATTTTCATATATCATCTACTATAAATCATATGATAATATCCATAGGCTTAATATATTCTAAATCTCAAACATGTTATCCTCATAATTCCATAATTTATTTGACAAATCATGCATATTATCCTTAATTATTAAATAAAACTATGTAATTCAATTGATTTCAATGGTTCATTTGTTATTATACATAAATTAGACTTTAATGCATGCTTTGATTACCTAATTTTTAATTATAAAATTTGGAAATCATAATACTTAAAGGTTCAATTTGCAGCAACATATATCATTGAAGAATTACCCCTACAATTCTTCTAATTTACAAAATATGCCATTCTAACCTTTCCCCCCCCAATTTTCAGCAACCCGCCTCCTCCCTGTCGCTACCCTGGGTTCGCCGCCGCCGCCACCCTGCCGGCGACTGGAAGTCGCCGGCCACACACACGACTCACCACGACCGGCGCCGCTGCTCCCAGCGGCGCCTAACTCGACCACAACTACCAACCGAAGCACTACTCACGCACGCGGACTGCAGCTATTGGCGCCGCTGCTCACGGCGGCGCCTCCCATTTCCTACCGGTGCAACACCGGCATCGGCCAACACCACAACAACCGACTCGACTCAACACTGCGACTCAACAAACCAAACACAGCCCCATCACCACCTACGCACACGCAGAAAAATAGAGAAACACGCCGCCGCTGCGAGCGGCGGCTCTCAACCCATGACCCGCCGGCGACTACCAGCGCCGGCTAGACACGACCGACAACGACACAGAACGGCGGCAACAGCGACGGTCCAGGCCAGCAGCAGGGGAGGAAGAGTGTTATTAATTAAGAACTACACCTAAAATATTACTCTCACCCTTTTATATAATAATACAAAATTGATATATTATTTTAAAACATAATTCGAAAATTGTGTTTTATAATTCATAATTCATAAATTATGAATGTTTTTCTAAAAAAAAAAATAAAGATAAAATTATTGTGTTTTAAAATTAATACAAAAAACATAAAAAAAAGATATATGTATATATATATATATCATATCAATTAATTAAGAATATATAAAAAATTCCTCTCTATTGCCGCCATCTCTTTATTTAATTTAAGAAAAAAAATTATTATAAAAAAAACTTAAATTAACTAATTGAACATAAATTATTTTATAACAATATATATGTATATATATAACAAAAATTATATATTATTATTTTAGAAAATAAAGATAAAATGAGTTTGGTTTTAATTTGAACCATAAATTAGTTTACAACAATGAAAAAAAATATACATTTATTTATTTGAAAAATACAAAAAATTGTATTACATAATAATATAAAAATTATATATTATTATTTTATAACATAAAGATAAAATGAGTTTGGTTTTAATTTGAACCAAAAAATATTTTACAACAAAAAAAAAAAACAATACATATATTAATTTGAAAAATATAAAAATTTGTATTACATAATAATATTATATTATATATTATTATTTTAGAAAATAAAGATAAATGAGTTTGGTTTTAAAATTAATACCAAAAACATAAATTATTTGAAAAAATTATTTTATAAAATAAAAAAAAGATATAAAAATGATTAATTAAAAGAATAATATGAAAAAAAAACTTAAATATATTAATTGAACCATAAACTATTTTTCAAAATAAAAAAACATACATATATTAATTGGTCAATACAAATTTTTTTTATATAATAATACAAAAATTATATATTATTTTAATTATACTAAAGTTGAAAATTTTAATTATTTTATGATGTTATTTTATATTATTTGCATTAATATTATCTTATATATATGAACAAACTCATAATTTTTAAAAATTAGTATGTTTATAAAATATATTAAAAATATGCACTAGTATATTTTATAATTGTCTTAAAATGAAATTAGATTAAATATTATTAAACATATTAATCTTCCAATTATATATTAATTAGTCAATAATTATATATATATATATATATATAGTCAATAAAAGAGATGCATCTAGAATATAAACACAAAAAGCACTAGTGGCCTAGTAGTTAAAGTTCCAACAACGCGCACGAGTTTGAATCCCAGACAACACACAATTATTAACGATGATATGACAGTACTATGATAAGCTACGATGACAAGCTACGATGACGTGGCAAATGATGTGACAATGACATGTCAGAACTATGATGATGTGGTATGATGGATGATGTGGCAATGACATGTCATAATTATTGATGATGACATGTTAGAATTATGATGAGCTATGATGATGTAACAATGACATGTCAGAACTATGATGATGTGGCAACACAATGATGTGTTAGAATTGGATGATGTGGCAATGACATGTCATAATTATTGATGATGACGTGGCAGAACTGAGCTACAATGACGTGGTAGATAACGTGTCAATGACATGTCAGAACTATGATGATGTGGCAAAACAATGATGTGTTAGAATTATGATGATGTGACATGATGGATGATGTGTCAATGACATGTCAGATACGACAACGTTTTTTAAGCATTGCATAAATAGTTCCAGAAAATAAGAAAATACAACCCTTTCTTGCAACGCACCAAAAAGCGTTGTCGTATCTAGTTAAGACAACACTTTTTGGTGCGTTGTCGAATGACGAATTTTTTTTACAACCCTAGATAGAACAACCCTAAAAAAAGGCTACGACAACGGGGAAAAACCGTTGTTAAATGGTGAATTTCTTGTAGTGAATATTTTTCATTTATGATCAAGCTAAGATATATTGCATTTTGCACGTTTTTAAATTTTATATCTTAAATACGTAGAAAATGTTGTATATTTAATTTGTGATAGAGAAAAAATTAAATGAATATTGGATTGATGACATTAGAGAGTATCAAAATTTCACTTACACGGTGTAGAAATTGTCGTGTATTTAATTTGTGATAGAGAAAGAATTAAAGAGAAAATGACCAGAATTGTCCTAATTCACTATATTAATGGCCGAGATACCCCATTCCTTATATTTTTGCCCTATATACCCTATTCGTTATATTAATCTACCCATCTACCCCTTTTTTTTGAAAAAATGGACATGTTGGGACCCGATCACTGAGTGTGTCAGTTGATTCAGTTGACTTCTTTATTTTGTGTATTTTTTTACTAATGAAATGAATAAATAAATTATTTATCAATTTATTTATTCATTTAATTATTTTAAATTTGCATCACTAATTATTTATCTCTTATTATATTATATATAATTACAAGAATGACAATTTTATGCAAATTGTTATGTTATTTAATTATTTTATTATAATTGTCGTGTATTATTTTTATTTTACGCTAATTACATCTTATATTATTTAATACATTATATTCAAATCAAAAATAATAATAAGACTTATAAAATATGGGCACTAATATATATTGGGTGGGAACGGCAATTTTGTAACATGTTTAGGGGGTGCACGACAATTTTTTCAATAATTGCCGTGGCCCCCTATATTTTTTCAAAAAAAATTGTAAAATTTTCTTTAGTGTTATAATTAGTCTTCAAAATTATTCAAAAGCTAATTTTGAAATTTGCATTGTAATTATTTATAATTTTAAATGATTAGTATTAATTTTTCAATTTTTTCAAAATTGCCGTTCCCCTATATTTATATATATTTTATACAAATTAAATAATTATTTATGTCTTATTATATTAGATTATATTACAAGTGGGAACGGCAATTTTATGCAAATTGTTATCTTATTTCATTATTATATTATACTTACTAATTGTAAATTGCCGTGTAGTTATTATTTTTTTTTGATTTTACTTATTTTGCTAATTATATCTTATATTATTTAATACATTATATTCAAATAAAAAAAATAATAAGACTTATAAAATATTGACAATAATATGTATTTAGTGGGAACGGTAATTTTTTTAATATTTAGGGGGTGCACGACAATTTTTTCAATAATTGCCGTGCCCCCCTATATTTTTTGAAGAAAATTTGTAAAATTTTGTTTAGTGTTATAATTAGTGAAAAAATTATGAAAAAGCAAATTTTGCAAGTTTCATTGTAATTATTCATAATTGTAAATGATTAGTATTAATTTTCCAATTTTTTCAAAATTGCCGTTCCCCCCTATATTTATATATATTTTATACAAATTAAATAATTACGTAAATAATTATTTTTGTCTTATTATATTAGATTATATTACAAGTGGGAACGGTAATTTTATGCAAATTGTTATCTTATTTCATTATTATATTATACTTACTAATTGTAAATTGCCGTGTAGTTATTATTATTTTTTATTTTACTTATTTTGCTAATTACATCTTATATTATTTAATACATTATATTCAAATCAAAAAAAATAATAAGACTTATAAAATATTGGCAATAATATGTATTTAGTGGGAATAACAATTTTTTTTAATATTTAGGGGGTGCACGGCAATTTTTTCAATAATTGCCGTGCCCCCTTTATTTTTTGAAAAAAATTTGTAAATTTTTTTTTAGTGTTATAATTAGTGAAAAAATTATGAAAAAGCTAATTTTGAAAGTTGCATTGTAATTATTAATAATTTTAAATGATTAGTATTAATTTTCCAATTCTTTCAAAATTGCCGTGTCTCTCTTTATTTTTTCAAAAAATTTTGTAAAATGTAATACTATTTTGTAAATTACCGTGCCCCATTTATAAATACTATTTTGTAAATTGTCGTGCCCCCATTTTGTAAAATATAATACTATTTTGTAAATTGCCGTGCCCCCATTTATTACAATTACAATTATTTCTATTATATAATACTATTATATACCACTCTTTTTTAAAAATATAATACTATTTTTAATTGTAATATAATTATATGCCGTGCCAATACTATTATAATTATTTCTATTATATGCCGTGCCAATACTATTATAATTATATTACAATTAAAAATTGTCACGCCCCAATTTTTCTTATTAAATAATATAAAATATACAATTTTCTAAAATCGGGCGTCCAGCAAAAAAACAACAAGCGAACTCTTTAGATAAAACATAAAATCCAAAATTCACTAAGGTTTTAAAATACACCAAATTAATTTACATAAAACTATAAGTTATCAGAAATCAGCAGCGAAATATATATATACAAGCCACCGGCTTAACTTTACATTTCTTCAAAAATAAAAAGATCTTCAAACCCCTTTATAAACGTAGCATAACATATTTATATATAGCAAAATAATTATAAGCGTTCTTTCTTCAGCTTCGCCCATCCTCATCCGGATCTAAATATAGAAAAAAAACATGAAAAAGGGGATGAGTGTATAAATACACTCAGTGGGATCACGTTATAAAAATAGGGGAAATCAGCTCATAAATCACATAAGATAATCAATATTCAATTATTTCATATGCAAACATATAAATTTCATAATTATTCATATCAATTGCATGTTCAAAAATTTACGGTTCTTAGCCGCCATAGATGTGGTTCTTAGCCACCATAGATACGGTTCTTAGCCGCCATAGATGTGGTTCTTAGCCACCATAGATACGGTTCTTAGCCACCATAGATACGGTTCTTAGCCGCCATAGATGTGGTTCTTAGCCACCATAGATGTGGTTCTTAGCCACCATAGATAATTCAAATAATTCACATAAATTCATGCTTATTGCATCACATAAACATTTATTTTGCCATTCATCATCTTTCAGTACGCATTCATCATGTATATAATAAAACATGTCACATTTCTTATAAAATCAGAGTCATCTTCATCATATAATCACATTGCATGCATTCAGCACATAACCCAACACATTTCATATAACATAATAAAATCCGTAATTTAAAATATTTCGAAAGAATTATAAATACCGCTTTAGCAATTTTCCCCACCTTAAGGTAGACGATCAAACTCTGTAGGGCCAAGGATATCTACGGAGCGAACTCCTATGTATCGCCTAAAATCATAAAGATTTGACTTAGAACTAATTGAACTATCATTTATTTAGAAACTAATTTCTTAAAAAAAATATATAATTCTATTTCATAGTGAATTATGCCTAATTTCTTAAAATAGAAAGTCCAAAACGAATTTACTATTTCGGTTTTAATTAGATGTAAATCTAAGGTTAATAAACCTTAGATTTAGAATTAATAACTAGAACGTAAAATTTAAAATAAATTAATTAGTATAATATTTTTAGGCCGATATTTTAGTTTTAAAAGCAATCTTGTGAAGCATCGGTTTACTTTATTATTCCAAATAATTCTTTAGTTAATATTTATAAATAATAATGTATTAACACATTGATTTCAAAATCAAGTTCAATTATAATTTCTTAATCAATTGGATAAAACTTAGGGCTTTAGTCCCTAATTAATTATGTAAATAGATCTAATTTAACATATATTAATCTATATAGCCTTTCTTTATTATTTAATTAAACATGTCTTATTTATCATAGCTTAAGTAATAATCTATAATTCCAATATATATATTCAAAAGTTCAAAATATTATCCTTTTCTTGAATTCAATATTTATAATAAGTGATTCATAATATCATCAAATTCTAAGGGAATATCTATATCATTTTATTAAATTCAAAGTCCGATATTTATTTACCTTTTTATAATATTGAAAGCATAGCTTAATTTATGTACTTTAGCTTTATCGATTAATTAAAACTCAAATTTCATATATCATACTTTATGAATTATAATATAATATACATAAGTCTAATTATATTTTAAATTCCAAATATGTTATCATAATTCCATGATTTATTAGGTAAAACATGCATATTATCATCATTCATTAAATAAAACTATGTAAAGTAAGTATTTTTCAATGTCCATTGATAATTATACCTAATTTAGGTCTTAAACATGCTTTGATTATCTAATCTTATTACACAATTTTCAGCAATTATATAGTTTAAGCTTTCCAATTATAGCAACATATATATTTTGACAAAATTACCCCTAATCTGCCCGAGCTCACCACGGCGACTCCCCGTCGCCGGCCACACTCACACCGACCATGACCGACCACAAACCACAAGCCTCGACCAACCCCAACAGACACACAACCAACTCGACTGACGCACTCGAACCACAGACGAGCAGCGGCGCCTCCCACTCCTTGCCGGCGCGACACCGGCGCCGGCCTACACCACGCCCATCGACTCGACTCCACACGGACACAACACCACAGCCCTAAACACAGCCTAGCAGACCCACAAACAACCTAGCACACCGGCCGCCGCTGCAAGCGGCGGCTCACGAAACCCAACTGACTCGCCGGCGCAACACCGCGCCGGCTACAACCAAATGACAGCAAAAACGACAGCAGCAGTGGCGGATCCGAGCAGCAGCAGGGGAGGGAGAGAGGAAGAGTTTCAAGCTTAATGTTTTCAATTTCAAAACCATTTCTACAACTATCTTAACGGTTTGCTCTTTTATGCCGATTACCTCACCGGAAATAAATCGCCGGCCGCCGATGGAAGCTGGAAATCAGTGGCTGTTGAGGGTTTCAATTTGGGAAGAGAGAGTTTGAAAGTTTGCAAGATGAAGAGAATGGGAATGAAAACACTCAACCCCCCCTTTTCAATTATTGTGTCCTTCTAGAACCTTTGACTTTTCTTAATCAACTACTTAGCTTAATTAGGTTTAATTATCCTAGTATGTAACCTATAATCATATCTCATGACTCATGTATACTACTACTATATAGTATAACAATATATATTATATCATAAAAAAAATTTTCTAGTTGTTACATCCTTCCCTCCTTTAATTAATTTCGTCCTCGAAATTTCGACACGTACCTAAAATCGGCAGATTCGGATATTTTGCTAAGATTTCCTCTTCTTCTTCCCAAGTGGCTTCGTTGATGTCATGATGACTCCATTGAACTTTGATTAGTACGACATCTCGATTTCTTAATTTATGAATTTTCCTATCTAAAATAGCCACCGGAACTTCTTCGTATGTTACGTCCTTCTCTAGCCCTATTTGTTGTGGGTTGATGATGTGACTTGGATCGAAGACGTATTTTCTTAGCATGGAAACATGAAACACATTGTGTATGCCGGCGCAATCAGGCGGTAAAGCTAATCGATACGCTACTTCTCCGACTCGATCCAAGATCTCGAACGGACCTATATATCTGGGCTTTAATTTTCCTCGTTTTCCAAAACGATAGACTCCTTTTGTAGGTGATACTTTAAGAAAAACTTTGTCTCCCACTGCAAATTTTAGCTCTCGACGCCTTTTATCGGCATAAGATTTTTGTCTATCTTGAGCAGTCTTGATCCGTTCTCGAACTTTTCGTATTTTTTCCACTGCTTGCTCCACCAACTCTGGTCCCAAAAGTTGTTTTTCACCTACTTCATCCCAATAAATAGGTGAACGATATTTTCTTCTATATAGCGCTTCGTACGGCGCCATCCCGATAGTTGCCTGGTAGCTGTTATTGTAGGCAAACTCCACCAAATAAAGATGGTCTTCCCAGCTCCCGTGCAGATCCAAAGCATTTGCTCGCAGCATATCCTCCAGAATTTGTATTGTTCGTTCAGATTGTCCATCAGTTTGAGGATGAAACGCAGTACTGAAGGCTAGCTTGGTACCTAATTCCTTTTGTAAGCTCTGCCAGAATCTGGATGTAAAACGAGGATCCCTATCCGATACAATCGAGATGGGTACACCATGTAGTCTGACGATTTCCTTTATATAGATTTGAGCTAGTCTTTCCAGACTAAACGTCATTTTGATTAGCAAAAAGTGGGCAGACTTGGTTAGCCTATCCACTATGACCCATACTGCATGATTTCCATGATTGGTTCGAGGTAGTCCCACTACAAAGTCCATAGTGATATGTTCCCATTTCCATTCAGGTATCTCCAAAGGTGTTAGCATTCCTGCCAGCCTTTGATGTTCTGCCTTCACTTGCTGGCAAACCATGCACCTTTTTACAAAAAGTCCAATGCTGTTCTTCATGTTTCTCCACCAGAAGCTTCTTTTCAAATCCTGATACATCTTTGTACTTCCTGGATGAGCTGTATATGAAGTAACGTGTGCTTCTTCCATGATTTCCGTCAGAAGATCTTCTTTATGTGGCACACATAATCTACCCTTGAACTTAAGTACTCCATCCTTGTTGACCTCAAAATTCTTTGCTAAACCCTTTTCCACCTGTTCTTTCATGATTTGAGTGAATCTATCATCATGTTGAGCTTGCATTATTCTATCCTGAAGTGTGGGTTTGATTATCAAAGCACTTATTCTTGCTCTTATGCTGCTTGGAGGCATCACCAATTCCATGCTCAGTCTTCCAAATTCTTCAATCAGCTCCTTCTGAGCAGTTATCATGTACGCCGCTTGAGCTTTATCCTTCCTACTCAATGCATCCGCCACCACATTTGCCTTTCCAGGATGGTATAAAATTGAGCAATCATAGTCTTTCACTAGCTCGAGCCATCTTTTTTGTCTCATGTTGAGCTCTTTTTGTTCGAAAAAGTATTTCAAGCTCTTATGATCAGTGTAGATTTCGCACTTTTCTCCATATAAATAGTGCCGCCATATTTTGAGAGCGTACACTACAGCAGCTAACTCCAGATCATGAGTTGGATATTTTTGTTCATGCGTCTTTAATTGCCTGGAAGCGTACGCTACCACATTTCCTTGCTGCATTAGTACACATCCCAAACCTTGTTTGGATGCATCACTATAAACCACAAATTCTTTTGTTCCATCTGGGACTGTTAAAATTGGTGCAGACGTTAATCTTCTCTTCAACTCCTGGAAACTTTCCTCGCATTGACTCGTCCACTGGAATTTCACCTCTTTACGAGTCAACCGAGTCAAAGGAATGGAAATCTTTGAAAATCCTTCAATAAATCTTCTGTAATATCCAGCTAAACCCACAAAACTTCGCACTTCGTTTACATTGGTCGGTGCCTTCCAATTACTGACCGCTTCCACCTTAGCTGGATCCACCTCTATTCCTTTTGAAGATACAATATGCCCAAGAAAAGAAATCTTATTCAACCAGAACTCACACTTTTTGAACTTGGCATACAACTTTTCTTTTCTCAAAATTTCCAGAGAAATCCTCAGGTGTTCTTCATGCTGGATCTTATCATGCGAATATATTAAAATATCGTCGATAAAGACTATCACAAAACGATCCAGGTATGGATGGAAAACGCGATTCATCATATCCATAAAAACGGCAGGTGCATTACTTAGTCCAAAAGACATTACCACAAATTCGTAATGGCCATACCTTGTCCTGAAAGCCGTTTTAGATATATCGTTCTTCTTAATCTTCACTTGATGATATCCGGATCGTAGATCAATCTTCGAAAATACGCTCGCACCTCTTAGTTGATCGAACAAATCCTCAATTCGAGGTAACGGATACTTATTCTTGATTGTTCTTTTATTGAGCTCTCTATAGTCTATGCACATCCGGAATGTTCCATCCTTTTTCTTCACAAACAGCACTGGAGCTCCCCAGGGTGACACACTAGGACGTATGAAACCTCTTTCCAAAAGTTCTTGTAATTGCACCTTTAGCTCTTCCAATTCTTTCGGTGCCATTCGATAAGGAGCCTTCGATACTGGTGCTGATCCAGGTATTAAGTCGATGCTGAATTCAACTTGTCTATCGGGTGGTAGACCAGGTAATTCTTCTGGAAATACATCCACATATTCATTTACAATCGGCACCTTGTCAATCGGATTTGTCTTCTGATCTGGATTCACAACATTTACCAAAAACGCCTCACAATCTCCCTTGGTAATCATCTTGGTCGCTTGTAGAGCCGATATAACTCGTGGATTTATACCGACTCGAGTTCCAAAAAATATGAACTCTTCCTTTCCTGGAGATCGGATGAAAATCTCTCTTTCTCGACATCGGATTACCGCATGATTAGCCTTAAGCCAATCCATGCCCAAAATAACGTCAAAATCTTTCATGTCCAAAACATGTAAAGTAGCTGGAATAATTTCTTTTCCAAAAGAAATCTTCATATCTCGGCATGTATCTCGAGTTTTTATCGTTTTCCCAGAAGGTATACTAACCTCTAGGATTTCAGCATCTACCCTATCGTTCTTATATCCCAAAAGTTCATAAAATATAACAGATATAAACGAATGGGTTGCCCCGGTATCAAATAGTACAAGCGCAGGCACATCACATACTGATAGCATACCTGCCATGGTCTCAGGCTCTTCTGCAGCCTCGTTCCTCGTGAGAGCAAAAGCTCGAGCTTTTCCTGCTTCAGGTCTGGGCCTGAATCCCGGTCTAATCGCTTTATTCTTAGGACACACATCCGAGCTATGTCCCAATTCCTGACATCTGAAGCAACGTCCAGTTCCCCATAAACACTGCCCAAAATGAGCCTTTCCACAGTTAGCACAGGCTGGCTTCTGCCTTGGTGTAGAGATATTTGGTCTACTACCCATTCCTGGGCGTTGGTTCCGGTTGAAAGTCTGGTTCCGATTGGGAGTCATGTCATTCCACTTTCTCTTTCCGAGCACATCCGGAGGTTTTCTAAGTGGAATATTATCCAAACCCATACGTGATGCAATCTCTTGAGCTCTTTCCACCGTTTCTGCATAGGTCATTGCTCCCTGTCCAGCCAAGATGGTACCGATCTCTTGACGTAAGCCCCTGCTGTATCGTCTAGCTTTCTTCATGTCAGTATCTACTAGATGTACTGCGTATCGGCATAGTTGGTTGAATTTTCTTTCATATTCGCCGACTGTCATCGATCCTTGTTTTAATTGTAAAAATTCCGTCTCCTTCTTGTCCCTATAGCTTTGGGGTAGATAATTATGCATAACCGCTTCTTTGAAGTCCGTCCACGTCATCGTTTTTCTCAGCTCCGTGGATAGCGTTCTCTCATAGGATTCCCACCAGAAACTCGCTTCTTTCACTAGTTGAAATACCGCACATGAGATCTTTTGTTCTTCCGAACACGTTAAATGAGCAAATAGTCGATCTAGATTTCTCAACCATTCTTCAGCGTCCGCAGGTTCGCCTTTCCCATTAAACGTGGGTGGATTAAAGCGTTGAAATTGTTCGATGATGTTATTCGATTCACTCCTTGAGGCCTGATTTGGTGCCACTCGGTTAGCATCAAATTGTTCCGCCAACCCTTGTAATACGGTTATTAGATTTCCCAATAGCCCTTCTTCAGCTGGTTGCTGGGATGGCCCTTCGGTGGTTGCCGGTTCCTTTCGGGGTCTACCTCGTGGAGGCATAATTCTGCTATGATACACGCAAAAAAAAATCGATAATTTAATATTTCGACGTTATTATTCGTAACATAAAGAATGTGAGCTACGAGAGAAATACCATCTTTAACATAAAATATTAACATAAAATTTTAAGACAATATTTTATAAGCCATATTTTATATACATCAAGCAAAAAATCTGGCAACATAAGCATCATATCTACTATTTACCCTAACTACCCATATCATTATCCAAAACATATATACACACAAAGTGTTATCTAATATCATGTTCCCAAAATACATCAACTCCTAATACTATCCTCTAGGCTACAGCAACTGGGGGCGATGGGGGCCTAATTGCCCCGGAAGTCAAAGCACCTGGATCACCCTCATCGAGGTAATCATCAGGATCCTCTTCCGGATCCTCCTCCGGGTCTTCCTCCGGATCTTCCTCCGGGTCCTCCTCGGAGTCATCACTAGGGGGATCATAAGATCCTGGCTCAAGGGTGGACGGATACTCGTTCCTACCCCAGGCCTCCAGTAGCTGACCTGCAAACCTCCCAAAATCTATAACAGGGAAACGCTCTACCCCTGAATAAACTACCTCTCTGCGATAAATACTATGGGCATGAGCTGCCCATCGGGGAGGCAAGGTCCTGATTAACTGACGACATCCCTCCACATTTCTTATCAACCCTCATGCCCCACCAGCTCGTCTCCAAATATGCAGCATCCGTGCGATGTGCTCTCCTACCGAAAAATCGATATATACTCGACTATCAAAGAAGACATCTCTAAGCCTCTCTCTGGGTATCGACTTCCTAGCGGTATACTTCTTTCGGGCCATCTGTATAAATAATTCTATATAAGCTTCACTTAAGAAATTCTTTCTAACAACCCCCCGTAATTAAACCCCAAAACCTACATTCACATCTCAATGATAATTCAATAAATCATTGTAAAACAATTCTCATTTATACATAGAAATTAAGCATACATATAATCAATTAATTCATACCTGTTGGAGAGGAAGCGAAGCAAGATGCTTATTTAATTCATATATCATATTGTTAAAATTGAGCGAAGCCCTATAAATAGAGCCAGACTCTGATACCAAAACTGTCACGCCCCAATTTTTCTTATTAAATAATATAAAATATACAATTTTCTAAAATCGGGCGTCCAGCAAAAATACAACAAGCGAACCCTTTAGATAAAACATAAAATCCAAAATTCACTAAGGTTTTAAAATACACCAAATTAATTTACATAAAACTATAAGTTATCAGAAATCAGCAGCGAAATATATATATACAAGCCACCGGCTTAACTTTACATTTCTTCAAAAATAAAAAGATCTTCAAACCCCTTTATAAACGTAGCATAACATATTTATATATAGCAAAATAATTATAAGCGTTCTTTCTTCAACTTCGCCCATCCTCATCCGGATCTAAATATAGAAAAAAAACATGAAAAAGGGGGTGAGCGTATAAATACACTCAGTGGGATCACGTTATAAAAATAGGGGAAATCAGCTCATAAATCACATAAGATAATCAATATTCAATTATTTCATATGCAAACATATAAATTTCATAATTATTCATATCAATTGCATGTTCAAAAATTTACGGTTCTTAGCCGCCATAGATGTGGTTCTTAGCCACCATAGATACGGTTCTTAGCCACCATAGATGTGGTTCTTAGCCACCATAGATACGGTTCTTAGCCACCATAGATGTGGTTCTTAGCCACCATAGATAATTCAAATAATTCACATAAATTCTGGCTTATTGCATCACATAAACATTTATTTTGCCATTCATCATCTTTCAGTACGCATTCATCATGTATATAATAAAACATGTCACATTTCTTATAAAATCAGAGTCATCTTCATCATATAATCACATTGCATGCATTCAGCACATAACCCAACACATTTCATATAACATAATAAAATCCGTAATTTAAAATATTTCGAAAGAATTATAAATACCGCTTTAGTAATTTTCCCCACCTTAAGGTAGACGATCAAACTCTGTAGGGCCAAGGATATCTACGGAGCGAACTCCTGTGTATCGCCTAAAATCATAAAGATTTGACTTAGAACTAATTGAACTATCATTTATTTAGAAACTAATTTCTTAAAAAAAATATATAATTCTATTTCATAGTGAATTATGCCTAATTTCTTAAAATAGAAAGTCCAAAACGAATTTACTATTTCGGTTTTAATTAGATGTAAATCTAAGGTTAATAAACCTTAGATTTAGAATTAATAACTAGAACGTAAAATTTAAAATAAATTAATTAGTATAATATTTTTAGGCCGATATTTTAGTCTCAAAAGCAATCTTGTGAAGCATCGATTTACTTTATTATTCCAAATAATTCTTTAGTTAATATTTATAAATAATAATGTATTAACACATTGATTTCAAAATCAAGTTCAATTATAATTTCTTAATCAATTGGATAAAACTTAGGGCTTTAGTCCCTAATTAATTATGTAAATAGATCTAATTTAACATATATTAATCTATATAGCCTTTCTTTATTATTTAATTAAACATGTCTTATTTATCATAGCTTAAGTAATAATCTATAATTCCAATATATATATTCAAAAGTTCAAAATATTATCCTTTTCTTGAATTCAATATTTATAATAAGTGATTCATAATATCATCAAATTCTAAGGGAATATCTATATCATTTTATTAAATTCAAAGTCCGATATTTATTTACTTTTTTATAATATTGAAAACATAGCTTAATTTATGTACTTTAGCTTTATCGATTAATTAAAACTCAAATTTCATATATCATACTTTATGAATTATAATATAATATACATAAGTCTAATTATATTTTAAATTCCAAATATGTTATCATAATTCCATGATTTATTAGGCAAAACATGCATATTATCATCATTCATTAAATAAAACTATGTAAAGTAAGTATTTTTCAATGTCCATTGATAATTATACCTAATTTAGGTCTTAAACATGCTTTGATTATCTAATCTTATTACACAATTTTCAGCAATTATATAGTTTAAGCTTTCCAATTATAGCAACATATATATTTTGACAAAATTACCCCTAATCTTCCACAAATTTTCAAAAGCACGCCATTCATATTTCCCCCAATTTTCCAGCTTCTCTCTCCCCGACTGCCACTGCCCGAGCTCACCACCGCCGCCGTCCAGACGCTGCCGGCGACTCCCCGTCGCCGGCCACACTCACACCGACCATGACCGACCACAAACCACAAGCCTCGACCAACCCCAACAGACACACAACCAACTCGACTGACGCACTCGAACCACAGACGAGCAGCGGCGCCTCCCACCCCTTGCCGGTGCAACACCGGCGCCGGCCTACACCACGCCCATCGACTCGACTCCACACGGACACAACACCACAGCCCTAAACACAGCCTAGCAGACCCACAAACAACCTAGCACACCGGCCGCCGCTGCAAGCGGCGGCTCACGAAACCCAACTGACTCGCCGGCGCAACACCGCGCCGGCTACAACCAAATGACAGCAAAAACGGCAGCAGCAGTGGCGGATCCGAGCAGCAGCAGGGGAGGGAGAGAGGAAGAGTTTCAAGCTTAATGTTTTCAATTTCAAAACCATTTCTACAACTATCTTAACGGTTTGCTCTTTTATGCCGATTACCTCGCCGGAAATAAATCGCCGGCCGCCGGTGGAAGCTGGAAATCAGTGGCTGTTGAGGGTTTCAATTTGGGAAGAGAGAGTTTGAAAGTTTGCAAGATGAAGAGAATGGGAATGAAAACACTCAACCCCCCCTTTTCAATTATTGTGTCATTCTAGAACCTTTGACTTTTCTTAATCAACTACTTTGCTTAATTAGGTTTAATTATCCTAGTATGTAACCTATAATCATATCTCATGACTCATGTATACTACTACTATATAGTATAACAATATATATTATATCATAAAAAAAAAAAATTTTTAGGTGTTACAAAAATAGTATTATATAATTAGTGCCAATACTTATATAATTAGTGTCGTTCCCACTATGCACTTATATGCCGTTCCCACTTATTAGTGAAATTATTTAGGTGCATGTGCACTATACACTAATTAATATATTAATATATTATATATAATTAATATATAACATAGGGGTGCACGGCAATTTTTTTTAAAATTGCCGTGCACCCCTATTTTTTTTCGAAAATTGCCGTTCAACTATATAAAATGATTTTTGCACCAATTTATTCCACATTCAACATATTATTCACCATATGAATTTCATCTCCAAAATAATTAAACATATAAATACCGTACGGCAATTTTTGAAAAAAAAATAGGGGTGCACGGTAATTTTTTTTATTTTAAAATTGCCGTTCAACTATAGAATGTAAAAATTAGAATGCAAATTTCAAAATTAGCTTTTCAATAATTTTTTCACGAATTATAACACTAATTATATTTTACAAAATTTTTTGAAAAAATACAGATGGCACGACAATTATTGAAAAAAATGTCGTGCACCCCCTAAATATTATTAAAAATTGCCGTTCCGTAAATATATATTAGTGCCAATATTTTATAAGTCTTATTATTATTTTTGATTTGAATATAATGTATTATATAATATAAGATGTAATTAGAAAAATAAGTAAAATCAAAAAAAAAACTACACGGCAATATAATATAATAATTAAATAAGATAACAATTTGCATAAAATTGCCGTTCCCACTTGTAATATAATCTAATATAATAAGAAATAAATAATTATTTAAATAATTATTTAATTTGTATAAAATATATATAAATATAGGGGGAACGACAATTTTGAAAAAATTGGAAAATTAATACTAATCATTTAAAATTATGAATAATTACAATGTAAATTTAAAAATTAGCTTTTTCATAATTTTTTCACTAATTATAACATTAAAGAAAATTTTACAATTTTTTTTGAAAAAATATAGGGGGGCACGGCAATTTTATGCAAATTGTTATCTTATTTAATTGTTATATTACAATATTATAGTGGAAACGGCAATTATAATATTACAATTTGCATAAAATATTATAGTGTATTGTAATTTGCATTGGAATATAATAATTAAAGTGGGAACGGCAATTGCCGTTTCCAATATATTACATGTAATTCAAAATTTTGAAACGGCAATAGTATTATAATATTATATGTAATATAGTATTAATATAATATTATATGTGGGAAACGGCAATTACATGTAATTCCCACATATTATATATTACCAAATATAATAGATTTAATTATAATAATTATTTAAATCAATATATTATTACATAGGAAACGGCAATTTACATATTAGTGGGGTTAATAATATATAGTATAATAATAGTATTAGTGGCAATTTACATAGAAAACGGCAATTTACATATTAGTGGGGTTAATAATATATAGTATAATAATAGTATTAGTGGCAATTTACATAGGAAACGGCAATTTACATAATATATTGAATTTACATAATATATTGCCGTTCCCACTTGCATTATATGCACCATGCACTAATATATTAATTATATTATATGCACTATGCACTAATTAATATATTATATATAATTAATATATAACATATGGTGCAAGGCAATTTTAAAAAAAATTGAAATTGCCATGCACCCCTATTTTTTTTTTCGAAAATTGCCGTTCAACTATAGAATGCAAAAATTAGAATGCAAATTTCAAAATTAGCTTTTCAATAATTTTTTCACTAATTAGAACACTAATTATATTTTACAAAATTTTTTGAAAAAATAAAGGGAGGCAGGGCAATTATTTTCAAAATTGCCGTGCTCCCCCTAAAAAAAAAAAAAAAATTGTCGTTCCCACTAAATAATTGACAATATTTTATAAGTGTTATTATTATTTTTGATTTGAATATAATGTTTTAAATAATATAAGATGTAATTAGCAAAATAAGTAAAATAAAAAAAATTACACGGCAATTATAATATAATAATTAAATAAGATAACAATTTGCATAAAATTGCCGTTCCAAAATGTAATATAATCTAATATAACAAGAAATAAATAATTATTTAATTTGTATAAAATATATATAAATATAGGGGGGAACGACAATTTTGAAAGAATTGGAAAATTAATACTAATCATTTAAAATTATTAATAATTACAATGCAAATTTCAAAATTAGTTTTTTCATAATTTTGTAACAAATTATAACACTTAAGAAAATCTTACAAATTTTTTTGAAAAAATATAGGGGGGCACGGCAATTATTTTCAAAATTGCCGTTCCCACTAAATATATGTTATTGACAATATTTTATAAGTGTTATTATTATTTTTGATTTGAATATAATGTTTTAAATAATATAAGATGTAATTAGCAAAATAAGTAAAATAAAAAAAAAATTACACGGCAATTATAATATAAGAATTAAATAAGATAACAATTTGCATAAAATTGCCGTTCCAAAATGTAATATAATCTAATATAATAAGAAATAAATAATTATTTAAATAATTATTTAATTTGTATAAAATATATATAAATATAGGGGGAACGGCAATTTTGAAAAAATTGGAAAATTAATACTAATCATTTAAAATTATTAATAATTACAATGCAAATTTCAAAATTAGCTTTTTCATAATTTTTTAACAAATTATAACACTTAAGAAAATTTTACAAATTTTTTTGAAAAAATATAGGAGGGCACGGAAATTATTTTCAAAATTGCCGTGCACCCCCTAAAAATAAAAAAAAATTGCCGTTCCCACTATATACATGTTATTGAAAATATTTTATAAGTGTTATTATTATTTTTGATTTGAATATAATGTGTTAAATAATATAAGATGCAATTAGCAAAATAAGTAAAATAAAAAAAAATTACACGGCAATTATAATATAATATAATTAAATAAGATAACAATTTGCATAAAATTGCCGTTCCAAAATGTAATATAATCTAATATAACAAGAAATAAATAATTATTTAAATAATTATTTAATTTGTAAAAAATATATATAAATATAGGGGGGAACGGCAACTTTGAAAGAATTGGAAAATTAATACTAATCATTTAAAATTATGAATAATTACAATGCAAATTTCAAAATTAGCTTTTGAATAATTTTTTCACTAATTATAACACTAAAGAAAATTTTACAATTTTTTTTGCAAAAATATAGGGGGGCACGGCAATTATGGAAAAAATTGCCGTGCACCCCCTAAACATGTACCAAAATTGCCGTTCTCACCCAATATATATTAGTGCCAATATTTTATAAGTCTTATTATTATTTTTGATTTGAATATAATGTATTAAATAATATAAGATGTAATTAGCATAAAATAAAAAAAATACACGGCAATTATAATAAAATAATTAAATAACATAACAATTTGCATAAAATTGCCATTCTTGTAATTATATATAATATAATAAGAGATAAATAATTAGTGATGCAAATTTAAAATAATTAAATGAATAAATAAATTGATATATTGCTTATTTATTCATTTCATTAATAAAAAAATACACAAAATAAAGAAGTCAATATGGGCAACTGACACACTCAGCGATCGGGTCCCAACATGTCGATTTTTTCAAAAAAAAAAGGTAAATGGATATATTAATATAACGAATATGATATATAGAACAAAAAATATAAGGTGGAAATATATGGACCATTAATATAGTGAATTGGGTTATACGAGACCATTTTCTCAAGAATTAAATGAATGTTGGAGTAATGTCTTAAAAAGAGATTCAAAATTTCACGTGCCTAACACTCACATGGCCACACATATAATAATTATATGACCAATATGGCCCACATGGCCACACATATAATAATTATATTTAATTGGTCAATATAGTTTTAACTAATAGCAGCAGTGCAAGTAAAAGATGTAGAATGTGCCACGTATCCGGATAGGAGAAAATAGTTGATATTTCTTTAACATATAAATCTTACCACCGACGAAGCTGACGTGGCCAAGTCATCAAGAAGTACTCATTTGGGAATTGGGTGTATTTGTATTTGCCAATTTAGAAAAAAAATTATCCTATCAAACTAATTTTGCATGTGATATGTGGATGTTAATTGGATTCGATTCTCACTTAAATCGAAACTGAATCAATGATTTTGTTCAAATATCCATCGTGAACAACTCTTAATATGTCCATCAATGACGTATAATCATTTCATCCTTTTGTTATATAAAAAGTAAAATTAATAGATATTTTGAATTTTTAACACATCAATCGTGGGCAAATATTAATGTGTCCACGGTGGGTAGGTGAGCAGGACTGATTGAATCAAATCAAAATTAATTAAATTAATTAATGACTTTATTATGATTTAATGATGGGAGTGTTTGATACAGAAAATATTAGATTGTTATAACGTCTTGATAATTATTACTAGTTTAGTATTGAAAGAGAGCATATACTTTTAACATTTATGATCGAGCTATGAATCACTTTTGAATTTTTATTAGATTGAATATTTAATTTGATAGAATTCACTTTCATGCGAACTATTTGAATAAATCATGATCTTAACTTTGATTACATTTAATTATTTTTTAAAATAATTATGAAACAAACACGACTTTAGATATATTAACCGATCCGAATCATTATATCAATTCTGATTTTAAAGTTAATGCTAATATCTCCGAGCAGATTATTAACATTAGAATCAATTTGAAAAAAATATTACTATTTAAAAGTATATTGGAAGGAAAACATTATAGTCAAATTAATATTTGGTACCACACTAAAATCGAATTATATAAAACAAAGAGAAAATGACCTCAATTACCATATTTTCTTATATTTTGGCACAAAATACCATAAAATATAAGACATAGTTTCCATCTACCATTTTTTTTTCCTTAATTTCGTGTAAGGAATTTTTTATTTTATTTTACTTACACGAATTTAATTTCGTGTAAGGAAATTTTTTATTTTTTATTTTTTTTCCTTACATGAAATTAATTAAAAAAAATTGATAGTGTAACATTGATTATTTTCGTGTAACAATTGATAGTGTGTGCATTAATTATTTTATTATTATTTAATTGATTGAAGTGAAGACATGTCTCATCATCTGTGTTTGACCTATTCAAAAAAGTAGTAATTATGGCATAAATATAAAGAAAAGTGTGTAGATGAGGACTATGTCTTATATTTTGTTTGTCACACCACTAAAATGTTGATTAGTTTGTGGTTTTGAAGCTTCATTAACATGAAGATTAATCTGATTACCTATAATTACAAAGAAACTACAATTAATAACTCAGTTATAATATTTGTAAGACCAAATTTAAAATTAAATGTATATTATAATTTAAACTTTATTTAGAATTCATGATTTGGTAAAATAATATAATAATAAAATATTGTTAACATTCAAAACTGTATGAAATTATTGTAGCGAATAATACTGAACTTTTGGATTCAAATTCATCATTATGTTATTCATTAAAATTTGATAATATATCTTAATAGATATACGTTCTTTTAATCAAGTTTATTTTAATGTATGCTCTTAAAAAATAGTTGATATTAAGTTTGATACTTTATACAATATAACTAAATTTTTATTAGGAATCTATATAATATATGTCATGTATGCCCTACAAATATAGTTTCAGTAGATATGTACTAAATATAAGTATATTTAAATTAATAGTTCTTCAATTATAGACTATTATCTAATTTATGATTTACCTTCAATTGTGATCTAACTATAGTCATTCCTAAATTTTTTTAGATCCTAATCCTAAAGTTTGGATCCTTAAATTTTAGGGTACAGTTAGTATAATATTTTTAGGATTATGATCAAATGCACAACATTCAATTCAGATGATGATGAAGAAGAATAAATAAATAATATTATTATTGCTTAATTAATTTTTAATTATTATTAATATTCCAATTTAGAAAACACTGTCCTAAAACCCTCAAATTTTTATTAATTTTGCACGTCTATGTGCAAACGACTCCGTATTTTCGAGCTTTTCGAAAACTTCAATCAATTTGCATATAAAAAATTGAATTTGAATCAAATTAAAATTGATAAATTAATTTAAGACTTTATTATGACTTGAGGAGAAGAGTATTTGATGAAGAAATATTAAATTGTTGGGTTGCTCTAACAATTATCATCGTTTAGTGTTGAAAGTAAGATATAATGTTTTTCATTTATGATCAAGCTAAGATATATTGCGTTTTGCACGTTTTTAAATTTTATATCTTAAATACATAGAAATTGTTGTATATTTAATTTGTGATAGAGAAAGAATTAAATGAATGTTGGATCGATGACATTAGAGAGTATCAAAATTTCACGTATGTGACGTGTAGAAATTGTTGTGTATTTAATTTGTGATAGAGAAAAAATTAAATAAATGTTGGATCGACGACATTAGAGAGTATCAAAATTTCACGTGCGTGGGACTCACATGGCCACACATATAATAATTATATTTAATTGGTTAGTATAGTTTTAATAGCAGCCGTGTAAGTCAAAGATGTAGACTGTGCCACGTATTCGGATAAGGAGAAAATAGTTGATATTTCTTTAACATATATATCTTACCTAGGGGTGGAGATTGGAACGGAAATTTCCAATATCCGCTGAATCAGATCCGAAATTTTTCGATTTTGAAATGAATATTTTTAATCCAAAATCCGAAAATCTGAATTCCGATTTTTTCGAAAATTTTTGGATGGAAATTGGAATTAGTTTTGAAATTTTTGGAAATTTCGAAATCCGATTCGAAATATTTCGAAATTCAATTTTCGAAAATTTCGATTTCCGATTCGATCCGAAATTCTGATCCGATTTCCGATTTATTTCCGAAAAAATAGTATATAGTATTCTTCTATAGCAAATAGTATATATTATAAAATGTTTGAATTATATAATATAATATATTTTATATACATTTACTATATATAAATATAAATATACATATTATAGTATAGTATATTTTATATACTTTATACTATGTGTAAATATAAATATATATATTATAATATACTTTATAATACTATATACTATATAATATATTTTATATACTTTATATTATATGATAGTATATAAATATATTATATACTATATGTATATAGTATAGTTTATACTATAGTTTTATTTTATATTATATACTATATACCATAGTTTATACTATAGTATCTTAGGTCGTATTATTTCTTAGGATATTAAAAAAGGTAATATAGCTAATAGACCAACTAATTAATTTCTGAAAATTTCCGAAAATTTCCGAAAAAAATTTCGAAAATTCTGAAATTTTGGAATTCCGAAATTTCCGAAATCGGATTGCATTTCACATTTCCGAAATTTTTTGGATGGAAATTGGAATTGGTTTTTCATTTCCGAAATTTTTTAGAATTTTTCCGAAACACCCTATTTTCGATTCGATTCGTCCGATCTCCACCCCTAATCTTACCACCGACGAAGCTGACGTGGCCAAGTCATCAAGAAATACTCATTTGGGAATTGGGTGTATTTGTATTTGCCAATTTAGAAAAAAAATTATCCTTTCAAACTAATTTTGCATGTGATATGTAGATATTGTTAATTGGGTTCGATTCTCACTTAAATCGAAACTGAATCAAATCAAAATTAATTAAATTAATTCATGACTTTATTATGATTTAATGATGGGAGTGTTTGATACAGAAAATATTAGATTGTTATAACATCTTGATAATTATTACTAGTTTAGTATTGAAAGAGAGCATATAATTTTTACATTTATGATCGAGCTACGAATCACTTTTGAATTTTTATTAGATTGTATATTTAATTTGATTGAATTCACTTTCATGCGACCTATTTTAAGCTTAATTATTGAATAAATCATGATCTCAACTTTGATTACATTTAATTATTTTTTTAAATAATTATGAAACAAACACGACTTTAGATATATTAACCGATCCGAATCATTATATCAATTCTGATTTTAAAGTTGCTAATATCTCCGAGCAGTTTATTAACATTAGAATCAATTTGAAAAAAAATATTATTATTTAAAAGTATATTGGAAGGAAAACATTATAGTCAAATTAATATTTCGTACCATACTAAAATCGAATTATATAAAACAAATCTCTATTTTCCATATAACTTACTTATATCAAAAGTCAAGATGATAAGCTTCTTTTCTGGTGTGTAAAACAAGGACGGAAATATCATGATAATGAATGAACCGATATAATATACACATATAGTTTTTTTTCCGAGAAAAATTGGCGAAATATCGGTGAAATGTAGGAAAATGTCGTACAAATGTCGTTATCAGTGTGAAATGGCTAAATGTCATGGTGTTTCATTGATATATAGCCGAAATATCGGGATTTTGCAAATGTTGGTTGTCGGTGCAAAAGTTTGAATTTCAATTTTTTTTTAAAACTATATTTGAGATTTTAGGCTATGATTGGAGGTGTTTTTTTTTAATTTTATTTTATATTTTTCTCTCAAATAAATTTAAATTTTATAAATGATATTTAAAGTCTAATATGTGTTGCTTTAAAAAATTTATTAAAATTTTCATATATTATTTACTATGTCTATTATCAATATAATTAAATTGATATCATAAATAGCCACATTAATTAATTAGCTTTAAAATTCTAGTTATTATAGATTTAGTTTACAAAATTAAAATAAAATTAATATGAAAATTGTATGTTTGACATGTGGCACATGTTGATGTGGTCATACTTTTATATATATAAAGATAAAGATAAATGTATGTTTACTAAATTTAAAATCACATATAATTAATGTATATTTCATTGAATTGGATAAATAAATTAAAAACAATCAATTAAATATATATTTCACTATTCGTAAATACAATCAATATTTTATACCTCTTTCAATTAAATAAATTTTATGATTCACATATTATTAATTTATAGAATTTTTATTGTATCCAAATAAATCAAACAATGAAACAATACTATAAAATTTGTCATGTTACCGTAGCAGACAACGTTTATATAATATTTTATATATATATTTATTGTAAATATATCATTTCATTTGAAATTTTATGTTCAATATATGTATTAATGTCAGTTATAATAATCTGTAAACTAGTAGATATATTTTTCAATTTTTTTATAAAGTTTTCATATTTTTCTTTAAAAATGTCCGATATTTCCACCAATACCGAAATCGATATTTTAGTAAAATTAAGGTACCGATATTTTCATCGAAATCGATATTTTCATCCTTAGTGTAAAATAATAAAATATGTGGCTTGAAAGTATCACAATACTTTTGTCTTTTATCTAATTTCAACCCTTTTAATTATTGAGATAATGACCCCAAATAGCCAAAAACATTTAAATGTGTATGAAAATATCCAAAAATATTTAAGGGTATCTCAACTATATCCAACTCACTATATTTTTACCCAAAACTACCAAAAAATACACATTTAAGTCAATGACCACATGTTGATAGGATATGATGGTGTGGCGTATGAAAAAGGAAGAGAATCTCACATGTTTCACTCACAAGATAAGCGGTAAATATGTCTATTTAATACATGAATTTCATTCATAAAATTTCACATACAAGAGCATACCCTGAAGATGAAATTTTAAGTTCTCTGAAATTTCTTACAAGAAAATATTTTTGTAGAGGTATGTTTTTTGAAAGTTTTATTTTGTTTAAATTGTTTGCATTTTCGTGTACATTATAATATTAGATTATAACATTTTAATATATTACATTTTTTATTATAAAATTTTTGTATAGTAATGTTAAACTGAATATAATAATTTAAATGTTGCTATAAATAGATATACGAAAATCAGCTTAAAATTTAGTTTAGAAGCTACACGAAATTTGGTGAGTTTGGGACATGAAATTCGTGTAAGGTTCAATACATTAAGACATATGACTACACGAAATAAGGGCTATAGGGCTATAAGACTACACGAAATTTCCTTTATAGGACTACACAAAATTTTCTTTATAGGACTACACGAAATTAGGGTTATAGGGCTACACTAAATTTCCTCCATAGGACTACACTAAATTAGGGTTATAGGGTCATAGGGCTACACGAAATTTCCTCTATAGGACTACACGAATTAGGGTTATAGGGTTACACGAAATTTTCTCTATAGGGCTACACGAAATTAGGGCTATAGGGCTACACGAAATTCGGATATAGGGCTACACGAAATTGAGACATAGGGCTATACGAAATTCAACATAGGGTTATACGAAATTCGGATATAGGGCTATACGAAATTCAGATATAAGGCTACACGAAATTCAATATAGGGCTACACGAAATTCGGATATAGGGCTACACGAAATTCGGATAAAGGACTATACGAAATTCATACATAGGGCTACAAGAAATTCATATATAAGGTTACACGAAAAACGGATGCAAAAATTTAACTTTTGATTTTAACTATATATTTAATTGTATTGAGTAATATGAAAGAGATCTACATCAAGAGAGAGTGGGGTGGGTGGTTATCCAAAAAAAATTGTTAGTTTGAGGTATTTTTATTTGACATTGGGTAAAATGGACACTATTAAAATAATATTGGATATTAATAATACACACTATCTTAAATTGAGTAGTTTGGGTTGTTATTGTAACACCATCCTCTTTTTAGGGTAGTTATTTTTACTAAATTAGAATAACTTTCTAAACTTATATAATTATTTGTAAGGTTTTTTTGTTTTTTTTAAAGCAACAGCATTAAACTTTGTAAGAAACATACTAGAGTTTTAAAATGGTCTAAAACATCTCAAAAAGACTTAAATCGTTTGAGAAAAGTTCTTCTCAAAAGAAATTAGAAACAAAAGTCTTCTTAAAAAGAATATTTTAGAAAAGAAAAATAATCTAAAAACCAATTCCAAGGCCGTCACCACCGATTACGCTTTAGCACTGCTACCCCTTGCATCACATCTTAACTTTACCTTTATCTGCAGTATGAGATAAATATTATAAGCAAAAGTTTAGCAAGTACATTGCCTAATCTCACAAATATTTTCTTTGCAACTGTTTAAAATGCTAGAAATCAGCTAATAAAAACGATATAAATTCTCTTATACTTGAAAATAATCTACTATAGGCTCAAACATGGTACCAATGAGCGCAACTCCAAAGAACTCGGGGTAGCTAGCCAATCTCTAAAAAAATAAACTATATATATATATACTTTCTCAAAAATATAAAATAAACTATATATATATATATATATATACTTTCTCAAAAAAAAAAAAATTCTCACTTTACATCACATAACAAATCATCATTTTATATCCATAGAGAAATAATAAATAAAATTCACAAAACACATAATTTAGCAGATCATATATTCAAGCATATTTACAGATAACAAAATGAACATTCACGTAAATTTTGCATCAATATTAAACATATAAAATAAAATTATTCATAACTTACCTAAAGTTCTCAAAAACTCACTTCAAGACCCCTTTAAATATGTTTTAAATCCCCTCAACCAAATCTAAAACGTAAACAATTGATAATCATATAATTAGAATCTATCAATCTACTATTAATATTAAGGTCAATTTAATTTATATAAATTCAATGACTTCTGCTTTCATCAATTCTGCTTTCAGTCAATAACATTAATAAGACTAAATTTCTAAGCAACTTATAAAACTTTTGCAGAGACAGGCCATTAATTAAATGAAACTTATCAATGAAAACTAAACCACTGCTAACAAAAATCAGAATGCTAACGTCATCAATTCCACCAAACAATGATTTGTTAATTAGAATCACTGTTGTGCACTTCTTTTATTAATATAATTATTTATCTTTAATTTACATCTTTTGTAATTGACTACAAAATTGCTTATGTGTCAACTAAACCTTTTAATTTCTAATCTTAATTAAACAGAATTTTAAGACTACACGGTTCTTAAAGCGAATCAACAAAATTAACTGATACTTTCTTAAATCAATTATACTTTTGATTCAAATATCATTATCTAATTACTGTTGCATTACTAAAATGAATAAATAATAAAAACACAAACATTATTTATTAAGAAATTCCATTTCACACTACCTATCGGCCACTTATGAAAATTGAGTTCAATATTCAAATTTCATTAATCTAACTCTCCCACCTAAATTAAATCATAACTTGTGTATAATAATTTTTGTAAGATCAAATTTAATTGATTACAAATTAAACAAGCAAAAACCATTAATTTCCATGATCACTATAACAAAATTAATTAGAGGAATACCTCACTTCGATAGCTAAGGTTTAGGTCATCAAAGAATAACTCAAACTTCTCTTCAACTTTTTTGCTTCTCTCTATTCTCGTGTTTCCTTCTCAATTTTCTATTTTTTATTTCTTTATTGTCATCTCTATTTTATAAATTTAACTTCAAATTATCTTCTAGGATTTGGATTCCCCCAGGAGTTTTAAAACAACTTGAACTCCTAGTATTTGTCAACTACATACCTAACTTATTTGTTTTTATCTCCATTTAAATCAATTTAAAAATTCTATTTATTCTTATCCCACTAAATATTAGAGTCCTATTCAAATTAGACATAATATTCCAAATAACACAAAAATAATTTCTCTCTACGGTACCATTAATTCATGATAAGTTAATAAAAGTCAATTATTCATAAAATAGATATAATTAGAAATTCGTGGTATTACAATTGTCCCTTTAATTATTCTTAGCCTCTCTATATATACAATCGACAATATCTCTCTCATTACTCTAAAGAGTTTTTTTTTTTTTTTGCTAAAAATGGGTAACAAGGATGCTGAATTGCTTGAATTCATTGAAGAGGTTACACAAAATGCAGAAACTGTACAACAAAATGTATTGGCAGATATCTTGGAAGAAAATGCAGAGACAGAATATCTCAAGGGTTTCGATATGAATGGAGCCACTGATCGTGATACGTTCAAATCTAAAGTACCAATGATTAGCTACGAAGATATTCAGCCGTTGATTCGAAGGATAGCCAACGGCGATCCTTCTCCCATTTTAACTGCTCAACCCATCTCTGAATTGATTATCAGGTAACTAATGTACTTGTAATAAGAGTATATGCTGTATTCTTTTTATATTATTAATTGCTTTTAAGTGATGTTTTCTACTATGTATAACCTTTGTTTTATGTCTAAACTCAAATGGAGGTTTCACTTGTTTGGTTAGAAACTCCATCTGAGTTTTAGGTCGAAGATAAATTGAAAAAATAAAAGTTAAATAATAATAACAACTAAGGCTGGATATGATATAAGGAAAATGTAAAAGGGTAGAAAATCATTCGAATTCTAGAAAACTGAACGATGAAAAGAAAAAAACAATCGAAAGAATAATCATTTGTGCACTTTGTAACTCAAGATACATTTTGTTATTAAATTTTTGGGATAAGATTGAATTTGATTACTGATATTTTTAACCAAAATACATGAAATCTACACAAAAACACTCCTCATCTCAAATATTATTAATATTTGAATTAACTCAAACCATCCCAATGTAGCAAAATGTGGCAAATTAATTTATGTTGTTTTGTTGTACCTTTCTTCGTAAACAGCTCTGGAACTTCAGGTGGTGAAAGAAAGCTCATTCCAAGTACTAAAGAAGGAATGGATCGCAAGCAATTTTTTGAAAGTCTTCGTACACCTATTATAAACATGTAAGTACATATATATGAAACAAAATAATTAATCATCTCACACTATATTAGAAAAAGGAATTAAACATATATGATCTTTTACTGCAATTTTTGGGTGGTAGAGTTAACTTGTTGCTCATGTAGACACTTGTGTTTGTTTTACTGGGATATATAGGCATGTTAAAGGAGTTGATAAAGGTAAAGGACTTCACTTCATGTTCACAAAGCCTTTGGAAAAGACTGAGGGTGGGATCAATGTACAATCAGCAACCTCAAGCTTATCCAGACGTTTAGCGCGAGACGACAACTTACAAAACATTATGACAAGTCCGGGCGAAGCCATCCTTTGTGTCGATACGTTCCAAAGTATGTACACTCAAATGTTGTGTGGACTTTACGAGCGCGAACAAGTCACACATATTGTAGGCTCGTTTGCCTATAGCCTTCTTTGGGCAGTTAAGTTCCTCGAGCAGAATTGGCAACAACTAACACATGATATTAGGACAGGGTCGCTTAACCCAAAAGTGATCGATGCATCAATTCGTGAGTGCATGAGTACTAGACTTGTGCAGCCTGAAACAGAGTTAGCCGACTTTATTGCCCATGAGTGTGGAAAAGACGATTGGGAGGGAATTATCGCGAGAATTTGGCCTAACGCAAAATATCTTGATACGATTGCTACTGGTACAATGAGTCAGTATATCCCATCTCTTGATTATTATTCTGGAGGATTGCCAATAGCAAGCATGATATACGTTTCCTCAGAGTGTTTCTTTGGACTCAATCTCAATCCTCTGTGCAAACCATCTGAAATCGTGTACACGATCATCCCCACCATGGCTTATTTTGAGTTCTTGCCACTGGAACAACTTGATGCTCAAGAACTTGTTGGCCTAGTGGATGTCGAAATTGGTAAGGAGTATGAAATAGTTGTGACCACACATGCAGGTTTATATCGATATCGAGTTGATGACGTACTTCGTGTCACGGGGTTTCACAACTCCGCGCCACAAGTTAAATTTTGTCGGAGGAAAAATGCGGTACTTAGTATTGACGTGGACAAGACAACTGAGGTTGATCTACAAGCAGCAGTTGATAATGTTTGTCTATTGCTTAAAGATTTTAGCACAAGTGTGGTCGAGTACACAAGCAGTACGGACATTGAAACATTCCCGGGTCACTACGTGATATACTTGGAGCTACAAGCAAGGGATTTAGCTAACCCGCCTAGTGATGAGGTGCTAGAGCGATGTTGTTTGGTCATGGAGGACTCATTTGACACGATGTATCGTTATGCACGAGTGTCGATGAAATCTATTGGACCGTTAGAGATACGAGTCGTAAAAAATGGGACATTTGAAGAGTTGATGGAGTTTGCAATCTCACAAGGCGCGTCCATTGCTCAGTACAAGGTGCCAAGATGTGTTGCGTTTACGCCATCCTTGGATCTTCTTAACTCACGACTTATTTCTAAGCATTTTAGTTCATCCCTCCCACATTCGACAATGGAATCTCTCTTAAAACACTAAAGACTATGAAATTTGTATCTCGTATGGCTGTCATTAATTCTTATGCAACTCTTAATTTCTCAATAGTTGTCTTTACTCTGAGGCAATTTATTATTAATGTTGTTGGCTTTATATTCTACTTACTAAGATTGGCTGCACATTTAACCAAATAAGAATTTTTTTTTCCTAAAAACAACATGATTTTATATATAACCCAAAATTTTATAACCCAAATTTTGCGTGTGAATGTTATTTTGGAATACCGATGAAATACCAATGTGGAATAAAGGATTGGAAATTTTATCCTAATCCGATGTCATCCCTAATTTTTTTTAATTCCTAACTCTGAATTTTAGGATCAAATGTCCAACATTCATTTCAAGAGAAAGAATGAATGTTGTGGGTTTTTAGAAAAATTAGCCTGAAATCTCAATTTCTAATTAATTTTGCATGTGATGCGCGGATGATTCCCTATTTTTGGGTGTTTTTTTTTTTTAATTTCATTTGATTTGTACTTAAATTGAATTTGAATCACATTTTAATTGATAAATTAATTTGGGGTTTTGTTTTGACTTGAGGAGAGGAGTGTGTGATGAAAAAAATAGAATTAATTTCAATTAGGACAATTAAATATACGTTTTTCAATCTTGATCCGATATATTTCAATTTTTTTTTAATTTTTAATATTTCATAAATTGTCACTTATGACACTCTACATATAATTCAAATTCAATATAATTATATAAAATATATGTATATATCCAATACTTTAAATTAAAAAAATTTCAAAAAATTTTAAAACTAGCTTTCTTGAAGACTAATTTTTTTAAAAGATCTTTTAATAAGAAAAAAAAATCATTTTCGAAAAATATAAAAAATATTTAATTTAGCAAGTTTTCGAATGGCTATGGAGGAGTCCTCTGACTTTTATATATATATATATATATATATATATAAAATTTTGATCAGATACGCGCATTCTACATACTTTTTAAAAAAAAATTTATTTTCTATTTAATATTTTATATTATATACATAATTTTTTTTTCACGCTATTAATTTATATACTAATTTTTGTATCAATTTTCATCTCAAATATAGACCTAACCCTCATCAATATAAACAGTTTTAACAATTCGCATCTCACACCAAATATTGAATTCAATTATATGAAATAATGAAAAATATTAAATTAATCACTGAATTGAAATAATAAAAAATATTCAATTAATCAATTCTTAAAAAATCCTAAATCCTAATGAATGTTCGAGATATCTTTAAAATTAATTATAAAAATAAAAATATGAATTGACCAGCAAAAAGAATAAATTTTCATTAATAGTTGTGGTTGCTTGTGGCATTAGTGGGATGACAGAAGAAATTGTACTACATCAATTGTATAATATTTTCTTATCAATTCTCATTTCAAACATCTAAGCCCTCATTAACATCTTTATATATAGATTCTGTTATGAAATGATCAGTAATTATACAAATCCAAACACAGCCAAAAAATCACCATGCACGCAGAATCAAACTAGAATCAAAGCATGAACAGGAAACAATAAATTGCACCAAGATTTACGTGGTTCGGATCGATGATTGATCCTACATCCATGAGAACCAAACAACCAACCACTTATATTGATAATCAATCGCAAGGATTACATCAGATAAGAAGATACAAGAAGAACTTCTCTCAAATCTCCTCAGAAACTCTAATTTTCAGAGTAAAACTGATTTCTCATCTAACACTTTAACACTCAATTGAATCTGCTATATGTGTGTATCTCTATAATGTATAGATCAAGAAAGATGTATATATATACTGAAGCTTCTCCACTCAAGAGATCTGCAATTGACTCTAGTAGACAACCACCCCATAACAACCTTTGCATGTGATTGTTATGCTCTAGCTCAGCCAGCTCATTTCTTATTCCATCTAATCTGATCTTCTTAGCCATTAGATCATCTTCAGTCTCTTTAACTATGGACCATTGGATCCAACAGACTCTCTTATCAATTCTCATCTTAAATATAGATCTAACTCATTAACATCTTTATATGCAAACTCTCTTATCAATTCTCATCTCCAATAGACCTAACTCCTCATTAACATAGATCTTTTTAATAATTCGTATCTCATACCACACATCAAATATACACCCTCTTCCCAATTTTCATCTACTATACCATGAAAAATATTGAATTAATCAATTAAATGAAATAATTAAAAATATTCAATTAATCAATTTTCAAGAAATCCTAAATCCTAAATTCTAATCAAGAGAAATTCTTAAAATTAATCATAAAAATTAAAATATGAATTGAACAACAATGAGAATAAAGCAATTGTGGAAGGATGACAAAAAAAAAAATTGTACACGTCAATATACAATGTTTTCTATTCTTTTCTCTTTTTTAAAATAATATTTTTTTATTTTTTCTCTTTTCTGGAAGTTTTTACATTTAAAATGTTATGGTATTGAATTTTTTTTTTTAAAATTCACATGTGTAAATTCATTATATTTGACGATACCAAAAAAAAACTGGTAATTAAATAGATTTGGGGATTTTAAGGACTGATCGAAAACTTTTTCATAATAGATGATTGAATTGGAATATATGATTAGTTGATTTTGAGGGTTTGTTAATTGACGATTGAATTAATTTTGAGTGTAACGTCCCGTTTTTTTTTTTTTTGTAAATAAACCTTAACCGAGACATTACGTATGTATAAAAATATCACTTTTTTAAAAATAATAAAGATAAATAAAAATTTAAGATTTATTATAAAATATTACACTTTGAATAAAAATCATTTACAACCTTTTTATTATTGGCTACCAGCATCCACCGCTCGCATTCGACGCCTTTAACTCTTTAAACTTAAAACATTTTAAAAAGAGGGGTAAGTGTTTGAAATACACTCAGTGGGGAGACTCGGGATGACATAAAATAATTTCTAAAATAAATAAAACGTTTATCTTTCAATAAAAATCGTTGAAAATAGATTACTTTAATACTGTAAGCATTCATCTCTTTCACATGCAAACATATCATTTTTCTTACGGGTCTTAGCCGCCATGAAAATGCAAATCTCATCTGTCATAAAATTGTGGATCTTAACCACTATGAAAAATCACATTTCATTTATCATATAATCTATCATCAAACACATAATAAGTGCGTTCAACTATATCATTTCACTTTATTTACGGTTCTTAACCGCCATAAATACGGTTCTTAGCCGTCTTGCATGCGCATGCACACATATTTACTTCACACATACACATATCAAACATACACATGGAATCACATTAGTTTAACGTAACACTTAGTTGTGGTTCTTCACTACCATGAAAACACATCTTATTTGCACATATGCAAATATTAACTTCACATCATTCTTCACCTTTGCATTCATAATAAAATGTTCACATTTCGAAAACAATCACAATCCATCATCACGTGATTTAACTCATTCATCAATCACATTCACGTTTAATAATAATCTTAATAGATTGCATATATTAATTGTATAAACTTTATCATATCGTAATTTAACATCTTAGCTCATAGCACTTTATTCACATAACATGCATATAGACCTCATATTATTTAAGTATAAGATTTTATATTTTAAATATTTCGCAAAAATTATAAATACCGTAATAAGCAATTACCCCACCTCATGAGAAGAGCATGTGTAATTATAAGTTGTCGAGGAAGCATAGATAATTCTTCATTCATCTTTTCCTACATCGATCATTAAAAATGTTTTAGTACATTATCTAGCTATAAATTCTTTAGTTAAGGTCATTACTAATTAAAATATGTCCTTTAAGGTTTTTTTTGATAAATTGGAATAGATTTCTGACGATGTTGTGGTTTAAAGAATAAAATAAATGATTTTAAGGTGAACATAAGGTTTAGGTGAATTTGTAATAAAAAGGTGTTTATTAAAATATTAGAAAGTTTAATTAGACTTTATTTAGATCTTGAAAGATTTAGTTTAGGAAAATTAATTATAAAATTATGATTTACGTTAGATTTTGAAGACTTGATAATAATTCTAGACAAGTAAATTATAAAGCTTTTGGCTTAAAATAATTCTTGAAAACTTTTAAAATAATCTTAGAAAATCTAATTATATAATTTACGGTTTAACTTAGATATTAAGAAATTTGAATATATTTAAAAAAAGTTATCTATGAAATCATGATATAATTAAACCTTTGTATAATATGTATAATTAATTTTGTCTAAGAGGATCAATTTGATATTTATGTTGTCACTTGATTTTAGGAAATTAACCAGTAAAGTTCATAATTAATTTAAGATTATTAGATCATTGTTAACAATATGGGGAATTTATTTTAATGTTTAATATTTATAATTAGGCCTTTAGTTTGTTTATTAAATTATGAGATAAAACTAAAATTTCAGCAATTTAAGGGTATTCTTGTAATTTCAGCATATTCTAGGGTCATTTTACAATATTTAGCAACTCTAAGGTGAAATTCATAATATCATCAAATTTTAGGGTATATAAAATAATTTCAGCATAATTGGAGGGGTTGTGATAATTATTCATAATTTATGGTGTTTAAAACATATTTTCATAAGTTTAAGGGTATAAATTATAATATTTAGGGAAAATTGATAAAAATAACCTCTAAGTTTGCCCTTATTAGAAAAATGATCTCTAAATATTGGCATTTTTGAAACTAACCTGTAACTTTAAAAAAGTTGGTAAAAATGACCAATGACTGGTTGAAGCAGGTAATCCTTCTGGTAGCCTGCTTACGTGTCACTGACACGTAAGCTGGTAACCGGAACGGTTACCCGCTGGAGCCGGTCAAATGATGTTTTTACCAACATTTTGTAAGTTACGGGTTAGTTTTAAAAATGCCAATATTTACAGGTTATTTTCCTAATAAGGGCAAACATACGGGTCATTTTTACCAAATTTTCCTAATATTTATAACTATTGGGGTCAAAGTGAATTTTCAATAATTATAGAGTATGCAAAAATGACCCCTAGACTATTTCTAATTTCCATAAAACAGTCCATGTAACACCCCATTTTTCATAAAACTTGCATAGCATATATTTTTATATAAAAATTTACATTCTTCATAAAATAATTTATAACGTATGATCTTTTCGAGTTTAAAACTGATTTTATTATTTATCAAGAATGTATGATCTAATATTTCCTTAAGTTTAAAAGTCTTGCAGGATAGCTCTCTGAGGAGATTGATCAGTTCGATCATAATGCACTTAAGATGTACGAGTAATGGAACGAACGAAAAAAAAAGGAAGATAAGTTACACATAAAATAATTTTAATAATTAATATAAGAAATGTGACTTATGTGTTTAATTATAATTAAGTAGATTTTTATTACATAGTTTATGTGCAATAAGGTATGTGACTATTATGATATGTTAAATTAAATATTTTTTTCAAACATATTTATGTGACTTAAATGATGTGCTAATTTGATCATATTTTCATGCATAATTGTTTTGACTAAATATTACTTTTACATACTACTTTAGATAGAACTACACTCAATCCACCATGCCTCCATCAAATCCACCACAAATTTCAATGTTAGTAATGATCACACATCAAATTTCTATACACTACAAATTATAATCTAATTACATGTATCATTGTATAATATATTATGTGTGTACAATATATATGTATATATAATTAGGAATGTGTGATATCATTTTTTTGGCTCCTCATTACATTGCAAATGCAACACTTATACCACCTCTCTCTCCCATCCCCTCCATTTGAAGCTCTCCCACCCTCTCTCTAGCATCTCCATCTTCTCTCTACAAACCTCCCCACTTAAAAGCCCTCATTTCCACCTTCAACAAAGCTAGAAATTCAAGAGTGAAGAAAGGATAAAGAATCCCTCAAGACAAGGAGCTAGGTAGAGTTCAAGGACTCTTTGGTGTGCAACTCCAAATGTATTTTGTCTTTTTCCTCACCTATCTTCTTTCTTAGGAGCATGATTAGGTTCTAATCTTGGGTTGCATGTAAGATTTAAGTGAGTTTTCCTACAAATGTGATAAAATGGTTGGATGTCTTGTTTTAAGTAGTGGATCCTTAAAATATGTTACATTTGGGTGTTGATTCAGCAAATGCATGTTGATTTAGTCATTGCATGTTTGATTTCTTTACCCAAACACATTGTATGTATGATCTAAGGGTGATTTTCTACTAATGTGAAGACATTTGTTCAAAGTCTTGTTTTATATGGTTGATCTTTAAAATATGTTATGTTTGGGTGTTGATTGTACAATTGCATGTTGATTTAGTCCTTGCATGTTTGATTATCTTGTCTAAGCTCATTGCATGTGTAATAAATTGAGTTAAGATGGTTTATTTGATGTTGATAGAGTTATAAAAGCTAAATCTACATTTTAATTATGAAAATATGTTGGTTAATCAAGTTGTGAAAATTTTCAAAAATGTCAGTCCACTTTTGTCGATTTTTATAAAAATATATACTTGGATTTTTTCTAAAATGTTTTAGTATGTTATACTAAATGAAGTAGTTTACGAATTATTATGATTTTTCAAAGATAGACCAGTTCAAGTTGAAATTATCTAGTTTCGAACCTTAGAAAAATAATTTTATAAATTCATCCGATTATAATTTTTCAAAACTGTTTTATTATGTTATACTACATGAAGGTTTTAGTCTATGGTTAACATTTGGTAATATTTGGAGTAATTTATGAATTATTATAATTTTTCAAAAATAGTCTAGTTCAAGTTGAAATTATCCAGTTTCAGACCTCAAAAATATAATTTAATCATAATTTTTCAAAACTGTTTTAGTATGTTATACTACATGAAGTCTTGAGTCTATGATTAAAATTTGGTAATATTTGGAGTAGTTTATGAATTATAATGATATTTCAAAATAAGTCCAGTTTTGAATTTGAGATTCTGCAGTTTTGGACCTTAGAAAATTAATTATATAAAATCGGTCCATTATGATTTTTCAAAACTGTTTTACTATGTTTAAGTACATGATGTTAGAAGTTTAAATTATTAATTTCAAAAGGTTTGAGTAAATATATAATTTACGGTGAAATTTATAAAACAGACTGGTTATAGAGCATTTTCGAACAGTTTTTGATTATAGTTAATGATTTATTAAAACTTTTGTGATTCGAATTTATTCCTAATATTTTAGCATGGATAACTAAGGGTTATTATGTAAATGTATGCTTATTTTCATGAATTTTGGATGATCGTTTAAATTATGAAAAATTATTGTGATATACATATGTTATATGTACGATAAGTATGTTAGGTTAGTTAAGTATGATACAATTGAAATGCAACTTAAAGACTAAGAATTTATGAACGTGCCGAGTGCAGTACGAGCGACCAAATTCTTCAGGAGTTATCCCAACTTTCGAATCAACATTAAAAGTGGGTAACATTTATTTACATTTACATTGATTAAAATAACTCCTATGTTGCGTATGATGAAATGAAATGACACATTCGGGTGAAGTACCAGGTTGACGAACCTTAGATGCCAGGTCTTCGGACCTTGGATGTTTATGTCAGGTTTTCGGACCTTGGAAGATGATGTTTCAGTGTATTGGTTAATCTTTTTAACGTAATAGTTCATAAACGTTATCCACTAAGATTTCTCAAATCTTATTTTGCTATGTTTTAAATATTTTCAGGACCCCCTTACAACGAAACGGATGGGTAGCTAGCTGTACGGACCCCTTTCTAGAAGCCTATATATTATATGTTTTTAATATATGTTAATATGTATGAAGTTAATATGCTTAGTGCTTCTTTTGATACTTTCGATGTTGGTTTAAGTGAACTTTTAAAACGTCTTAAAAATATCGAGGTTTTGATTTACAAATGTGGGTAGAACACGAGTTAAGTTTCTTGCATGCTAAACTTTTCATTTTAAAATAGAAAGAAAAAATATATACTCGTATTTAGTGAAGTCTTCCGCTGAGATTATTTACGAAAATTATTTAAAATGAAAAATCATTATTTCCTTTATGAATATTTTAAGCAATTAAAGTTTTAGTGGTGTCTCAATCCTACAAAGATGGGTTGGGGAGCTACAGCCCCCTTCCGTACCTTTCCCAGCCTCCCCTGCCGCCACTCAACCCGACGCCGCCACTCACTGCGGCGCCTAACTCCATCACACACTACATTTCCCGGCGGCCACAGCACACACACGCAGCAGATACACACACAACAACATATACACGCACACAGCAGCTGCGGCGGCACGACCAAACCCAGCCATCGGAGCTACCTGTGCCGGTCACACACATCCCAGCGCGGCTGTTGCCTCGATTTTTCCTAAACCTCAAACAGCAACACACGCGCACACACACACACATATATATATATATATTACATGCCCCCGCTGCTGCAAGCGGCAGCCCAACTCCTCACACCGTCAACTCATATCAACAACAATACTGCAGCCGAGAGGATGAATAGAGAGATTGTACATAGAGAGAAAAAGAGAGAGAGAGTAGTAGAGAAAGAGAAAGAGAGCATGCAGAGAGAGGAGAGGAGAGTGCAGAGAGAGTGTAGAGAGAGAGAAAAATGAGAATCCTTATCCATTGCTCAATTATTATGAAGAAAGAGAAAAATTTGATAATGACATATCTATACTTATCTCCCTATATCTTAATATCACACTTATTTAAAAAAAATTAGGGTGTTATATTAAGAATTTCTCAAATATTGATTAGAATTTAGAATTTATTGAGAATTGATTAATTAAATAATTTTTATTATTTTATTTAATTGATTAATTCCATATTTTTTATGGTGTTTGATGTGTGGTGTCAGATGCAAACTGTTAAAAATGTTGAAATGAGAATTGATAAGAAAGTCTGTATATAAAGATATTAATGAGGGGTTAATTATTTGAGATGCGAATTGATAAGAAAATCTGTATATAAAGTGATAACATGAAAAGAGAATTTTGTATATAATATAAAATACTAAATATTAAAAAAAATCTTAAAAAAATATATATAATGCGCATTCTTCAAATGTGTTCCTGATCACTTTCTATATATATACAAATTGCATCTTGTATTATTGTCTTTATTTCTTATGCAACTTTATTAATTTTACCTGTTTTTCCTTCATAATTGTAATTTCTCAGTAGTTATGATTTTATTCTTGTGAAGACAATCAATTATTGCGCGCTATTGGCCAGTTGGCTTTAATTGAATAAGCAATATATATTTATTTTTTTAACAAAATAAACATGATTTCATAATACCATATTAATTTTCTGTAATGTAAGTTTTAGGTCGTTTAATTGTTTGGAAGTTCCTAATCACGCAATTATTAAATAATATGGAAAGTTATCGTATTCAATTAGTTAATACTTAATTTTGGTTGGATGTAAAGTTAGATAAATTATAGGTATTGAACAAATGTTTATACCGTTTGTGGTATATGTATAAACAATCGTGTATATCCATTAATATATGTCAGTCAACTCAGACATCTAGGACGAACTCAAGACCACTCAAACAACAGCTATAATACATGAACAAATTAATTTTCAATACTAATTTCAACAATTTTCAATACTAATTATATATTATATATAATTTAAATATTTAATTATATATTATATAAATTTCATGACATGTGGTTGAGAAATTAATTTATTGCTATGGTTGAAGAAATTAATTTGTTCTAATACAAAAATATCATTAAATAAATATTCATAAAAAAATTCATTCTAAAGTATTATAAATATTATTTGTTGTTCTTAAAATAACGGAAGACTCTTTCGAGTTAAGCGTAACCATGTTTAACTTCAAAATGTCTTCTGTTTTTTCACTACAAGAATTTTGCCTTTTAACAATGGTTTTTAACCGTTGTCAAATCCATTTTTTAAGCGTTGTTGTATTCAGGATTGTTAAAACTTTTCGCCATTCGACAACGCACCAAAAAGCGTTGTTTTAAGCGTTGTTGTATTCAGGGTTGTTAAAACTTTTCACCAAACGTTGTTGTATCCAGGGTTGTTAAAACTTTTTGCCACAACACACCAAAAAACGTTGTCTTATTTAGATGATGACGCGTTGTTTTAAGCGCGTTGTCTTATCTAGATGATGATGCGTTGTTTTAAGCGTTGTTGTATCCAGGGTTGTTAAAACTTTTCACCAAGCGTTGTTGTATCCAGGATTGTTAAAATTTTTCGCCACAACACATCGAACTCGTGACCTTTATTGAACCTTGAACCACTAGACTACTAGTGCTTTATGTGTTTATATTATATATGTATTTCTTTTATTAACTAATTATATATATATACATATATAATTAATGATTAATTAATATATAATTGGAAGATTAATGACTAATTAATATGTTTAATAATATTTAATCTAATTTCATATTAAGACAATTATAAAGTATAGTAGTGCATATTTTTAATATATGTTATAAACATACTAATTTTTTAAAATTATGAGTTTGTTCATATATATAAGATAATATTAATGCAAACAATATAAAATAACATCATAAAATAATTAAACTTTTCAACTTTAATTTAATTAAAATAATATATAATTTTTGTATTATTATATAAAAAAAATTGTATTGACCAATTAATATATGTATGTTTTTTTATTTTGAAAAATAGTTTATGGTTCAATTAACATATTTAAGTTTTTTTTCATATTATTCTTTTAATTAATCATTTTTATATCTTTTTTTTATTTTATAAAATAAAATTTTCAAATAATTTATGTTTTTGGTATTAATTTTAAAACCAAACTAATTTATATTTATTTTCTAAAATAATAATATATAATTTTTATATTATTATGTAATACAAATTTTTATATTTTTCAAATTAATATATGTATTGTTTTTTTTGTTGTAAAATAATTTTTGGTTCAAATTAAAACCAAACTCATTTTACCTTTACTTTCTAAAATAATACTATATAATTTTTATATTATTATGTAATACAAATTTTTATATTTTTCAAATTAATATATGCATTGTTTTTTTTTTTTGTAAAATTTAGTTTTATTTTTCGCCTTAGTGTCACACGTAATTCCCTATTACTCTTTTATTCAATCATTTTTTTATCATAATTTTATAAATATTTTACATATTTCATAGTTGTATAAAATCTTAACTTATAATTTATAAAACAAAAAATGAAAAAGAAAATTAAACGAACAAAATCGCCGAAAATGGATATTTCACCGTATTAATTGAGAAATTCGTGTAAGCCTAATATATGGGAATAAGGTCTAGATTAATAAACTAAATTCGAGTTACCCGAAAACTTTATAAAATTCGTGTAAGGTTATACTTTTGTAAATTTCGTGTAAGCTTATAATTGGAAATCTGAATTTCATGTGAGCCTATAAAACCATATTTTGTGTAAGCCTAAAAAACATATTTCATGTAACCTTAAAAGTAGTTATTTCGTGTAAGTCTATAAATAGTTATTTCGTGTAAGCCTATAATTAGGTATTTCGTGTAGGCCTAAAGTTGGATATTTCGTGTAGGCATTAGTTAGGGATTTCGTGTAGGTATATAATTGTAAAATATGACTGAAATTGTGTAAATATATGTTTAATTTAGTTATAACAGTTTCATTCTAACAAGAAATTAACAAAAAAAAATGCACAAATCAAGCTGTATAACATTCAAAAACAATTGAAAAACAAATTCAAGCCGATTCAATCTTCAACGAAATCCAACATACATTCACAATAAGGATACACAAAATTATTAAGTCATATTCACAATGCTACAAATCGAAAGTCCCAAATATATTGGATTTGAAAAATACTAACCTCTTTTTGAGAAAATCTCAAATCCATTTTCCTGTATGACCCAATTTATTATTTAATTTATTATATTCGATTCAACTCACCCTCACTAAATGAGATTCATGAAATGTTTTCATACAAAAACTACTCTTAAAAGTATATTGGAAGGATAATATTATAATCAATAATCAAATTAATGTTTGGTACCACACTAAAAATCGAATTAAATAAAACAAATCTCTATTTCCCATATAACTTATTTATATCAGAAATAAAGATGATAAGCTTCTTTTGTGGGGTTTGTGAAATAATTATTTAACTATGTGCCTCGAGAGTATCACATTTTTGTCTTTTTATCTAATGGGTTGGACTACCGCATCCCCAATATTTTATAACACATTCTTATTTAGTGAAATTAAAAGTAATTATATATTAAAAATCTAAAGTTTCTTAAACCCTAATTATCAAATTGCAGTGGGAAAGGTAATTGGAGAGCACCGCTGGTTCCTTCTTTTCAACTCCACTTTTTTTTTTTTAAAGTATAATAGTAAGACAAATTTTTCTGTGTATTTGGTGCATGAATCTAAAATTCATGCAATTCAGGTTAATCTAATCTTGATCCAGCAAATTTTATTTTATTTTTTTATAAATTTCATGTCTTGACCTTTATATATAAATTTGGTGACCTTTATGTACAAATATTGTGACATTTATGCATTGCAACTTAGAAAAAAAAAGAAAAATTTCAGCAAAATTTATACATAGATACATTTATGTAATACTCATATGATCCTTATATATATTCATATGACCTTTATGTACAAATATTCATACATTTATATAATATATAAATATATGAATATTTATATATAAAGGTCACATAAACATACATAAGGGCTATATGAATATAACATAAAGATATATATATACAAATTTTATTAAAATTTTTCATTTTTTTCTAAGTTATTTAACATAAATGTTACAAAATTTATACATAAAGGTTACAAAATTTGTATATAAAGGTCACCAACTTTATAAATAAAGGTTTTGGTCTGAAACAAAAAAATAAAAATAAAAAACTCGCGAATCTGAGTCGACTTGGATTGCATGTACACTTGGTGTACATGAGACACACTCTAATAGTAATTATCTCGTTTGCTCCACAATTTTTTATATAATATATGATAAATATTAATTATTTAATAATATAATATAATTAATAATAAATATTTTAAAGATATAAAATATTTAATCATTAAGAAAATCTAAAATTATGTAATTAAATATTAAATATATATTTATTTAATTCATACTATCATATTTACTACAATTACTTCAATTATATATATATATATATATATATATATATATATATATATATATTAGAAACAATACACAAAAAAATTGAAAATTTTGTGTAACAACATGATACAAGCAATGTCAATTACATATTTTCAACCTTATTTTTTTGGTAGCAAATTGTTATCCATTAAGGGGAGGAAATATTATTGAAATAAAATATATTAAATTAATTACTATAGCCCAATATTTACTAGTACAATTTAAGCTCAACACAAAATTTGAATGTAGTAGTAATGATGATGATGACAACAACATAATTAAAAAAATAAGCGTATAATTTAAAATATCAATTGAATCATCTAAATTCAAAATATGCACTTTTATATAAATGCCGAAATGTATATTTAATTATTAGATATTTATACTTGTATACTTAAGATCATCATCATCATTATAATATATCGGTAAAAGATATTAATAATTTTCCTAAAATGTTGAATGATATTACATATTTGAAATACAAATATTAATCTAAAAAATACTTAGAATGACATATAATTCCATACTACACATATTATATATACATCTTTAACAGTGTTACGTTTATTTATTAATTTATATTAAATATGATAACAAATATATCTAAACATATTAATATATATATTACTGAGATTATTTTTTGGACAATATCTGTTATTGATATTTAAAATTTTATATCAAATAAAATTAATTTAATTGAGACCAATAAAATATGAATGAGCTAATATAAAATTATATTATTAATTCAAACGGACCCTTTTGTGCGTGCGTGAGATAATAAAACATGTGCCTTGAAAGTATCACACTTTTGTCTTTTATCTAATTTTAACCCTTTTAATTATGAGGAAAATGTTCAAAATACCACATTTTATATAGTTAATACACTTTTCTACCCTAAAACATATAACTTGTATGTTTTCTACCCTAAAGTACAATTGACTTGGATTGGACCCACAATGAATTGACATTACAAGTACAATGTCATAAAATGTCATTAAGCATGCATGACACAATTGATAAAGTTGTTTGGAATTTTGTGATTTACTACATTCAACCACTACATTCAACAATAGCCGTGTAGCAATTCTTTGAAAATATTCCCTTTCTTCCTCAATGAGCTAAACGGCCATTTCTTCCCCCTTCAACACAAACTGCCATTTTCTTGAAGCTTGGAGAGTTTTCCCCTTGCAAAATTCGCCCAATTTTCGTGAAGATTAACTCACATTGTACGGGTTAGTAAACGGCAATTTTTTCTATCTAATTTTTTTGCAATTTATTCATTAAATTAGGGCTGCAATTGTGAGGTATTTTTCTGCAATTTTTGTGAATAATTAGTGCTGCAAATTTATGAATGAAGATGTAGTTTATAGTTTAGGGTTTTGTTGCAATGTAGTTAGGGTTTGTGACGAATTAGGGTTTCAATGTATACAATTAACATGATTATTCTTGAAAAATTGTAATTTGCCCTAGAATGTCAAATAATATGGTTGAAAATGATGGCTTTGTGGTTTACGGCAATTTTTGGAAGACATTAGGGGTTAAACGGCAATTTAGTAAAAAATTTAGGGGTTAAACGGCAATTTTGGTTAATTGTCGTTTAACCCCTATTTTTTTACTAAATTGCCGTTTAACCTTAAAAAAGGATTTTTTTTGCAAAATATCAAAATTTTAGGGTTAAACGGCAATTTCGTGAAAAAATAGGGGTTAAACGGCAATTAACCAAAATTGCCGTTTAACCCCTATTTTTTTACTAAATTGCCGTTTAACCTTAAAAAGGGATTTTTGTGCAAAATATCAAATTTTTAGGGTTAAACGGCAATTTCGTGAAAAAATAGGGGTTAAACGGCAATTAACCAAAATTGCCGTTTAACCCCTAAATTTTTTACTAAATTGCCGTTTAACCCCACAATTTTTTTCACTTAATTATTGTTTAGTTGGATAGGATATTTAATTAAGAAATTCTTAATTTTATGTTTTATTATGAATTTTGATTTTAATAAAATAAAAAATAATTACCGTGTACATAATAACACATAAAATAAAGAATTTCTTAATTGTCGTGTACATAATAACACATTAAATAATTGTCGTGTACATAATAAGACATATTGTTACTATTTAGTAATATAATTTTCAATAAATGGCCCTTTTTTTGAGAAAATATTGAAAATGCCGTTTAGAAAATATTGAATATATTCAAAATTGCCGTTTATGTAATATATTAATATATACACGACAATTAATATATATTATTAATATATTAATATATATAATATTTTAATTATAGTACACGGCAATTAATTGCAAAGGCAAAGATGTACACGGCAATTAATTGTTATAATAATAATATTTTTTGTTGGTCATCTTCGTGTCAACGGCAATTATGTGAAAGGCAATTATAATAATAATAAGTTATATTAGTATATAATGTAGTATACAGTTAAACGACATTTAACTAATATAATATAGTTATAGTTAAACGGCAATTAACAATATAATAATATAGTAATATAATATAGTATATAGTTAAACGGCAATTAACTAATATAATATAGTTATAGTTTAAAGACAATTAACTAATATAATAATATAATATAGTATATAATATAGTATATAGTTAAACGGCAATTAACTAATATAATATAGTATATAGTTAAAGAATGTGGAAAAACATGTGTGAAAATGAAATTAAGGGGTAAACGGCAATTAACCCTAATTGTCGTTTAGCCCCTAATTTTTGTGCTTAATTGCCGTGTAACCTTAACTGGGTTTCTTCACGGCAATTTCTTCTTATAAACGAATTTTTTTTTTCACTTGTAGTATGTTGACATGAAAAATGAAGGCAAATCAAGAAAAAATGCAATATAAAGAACAAAAACATACACTATTCACAAGTCACACGCATCAATGATTAGTACATTCAAGTGATCAATCATGTGTGGTCCACATCCAAGTAAAAGTCAAAAAAAGGGGTAAAAAACAACCAAACTATATCAATTAGGGTAGAAAAGTTACACTCTATATGAATTAGGGTACAAAAAATTCATGCCTATATAAATTAGGGTATTTTGGGCCCCTATCCCTTTAATTATTCTTAGCTTCTCTACATTTACAATTTTGACAATAGCTCTCTCATTACTCGAGTTTTTTTCTGCTAAAAATGGGTAACAAGGATGATGAATTGCTTGAATTCATTGAAGAGGTTACACAAAATGCAGAAACTGTACAACAAAATGTATTGGCAGAAATCTTGGAAGAAAATGCAGAGACAGAATATCTCAAGGGTTTCAATATGAATGGAGCCACTGATCGTGAAACGTTCAGATCTAAAGTACCGATGATTAGCTACGAAGATATTCAGCCGTTGATTCGAAGGATAGCCAACGGCGATCTTTCCCCCATTTTAACTGCTCAACCCATCTCTGAATTGATTATCAGGTAATTAATTTACTTGTAATAAGAGTATATGTTTGTATTCTTTTTATATTGTTAATTGTTTTTAAGTGATGTTTTCTACTAATTATAACCTTTGGTTGATGTCTATATTCAAATGGAGGTTTCTCTTGTTTGGTTAGAAACTCCATCTGAGTTTTAGGTCGAAGATAAATTGAAAATTAAGTTAATAATAATAATAATAATAATAACAACAACAAAGGCTGGAGTAGTAGGATATGATATTAGGAAATGTAAATGGGTAGAAAATCATTCGAATTCTAGAAAACAAAACGATGAAAAGAAAAAAACAATCGAAAGAATAATCATTTGTGCACTTTGATTATTGATATTTTTAACCAAAATACATGAAATCTACACAAAAACACTCCTCATCTCAAATATTATTAAATCTACACAGAAAATATTTGATTTAATATTTGAATTAATTCAAACCATCCCAATATAGGTAAGAGATGACATCAAAATATAAGGAACAAAATGTGGCAAATTAATTTATGTTGTTTTGTAATGGGTAAAAATGTTTATATTGCTTCTACTCTGTGGGTGGGAATGGTTTGGTGTATTTGGAAACATAGAAATGAGAGAATTTTTAATAACATGACATTTGTGGTGAATATGGTTGTTGAGGAAATCTTAGCCAGAGTTAGATTGGTGGTGTGTTAGGTTGAGTCTTGATTTGTTTATGGATTTCTGATTCTCTTTTTTAGAGTCGTTTTTTGTACGGGTTGGAGAATCCTTGTACTCCTTTTTCTTTGGCTGATCGAAAAATAAAAATTATGTTGTTTTGTTGTGCTTCTCATCGTAAACAGCTCTGGAACTTCAGGTGGTGAAAGAAAGCTCATTCCAAGTACTAAAGAAGAAATGGATCGCATGCAATTTTTTAAAAGTCTTTGTACACCTGTTACAAACATGTAAGTACATAAATATGAAACAAAATAATAAATCATGTAATACTTTATTATAAAAAGGAATTAAACATATATGATTTTTTTTTACTGCAATTTTTGGGTGGTGGAGTTAATTCTGTGATCATGTAGAGACTTATGTTTGTTTTACTGGGATATATAGGCATGTTAAAGGAATTGATAAAGGTAAAGGACTTCACTTCATGTTTACAAAGCCTTTGAAAAAGACTGAGGGTGGGATCACTGCACAATCAGGAACCTCAAGCTCATCCAAACATTTAGCGCGAGACAAAAACTTACAAAATATTATGACAAGTCCGGGCGAAGCCATCCTTTGTGTGGATACATTCCAAAGTGTGTACACTCAAATGTTGTGTGGACTCTACGAGCGCGAACAAGTCACATATATTGGGGGCACGTTTGCCTCTAGCCTTCTTTGGGCATTTAAGTTCCTCGAGCAGAATTGGCAACAACTAACACATGATATTAGGACCGGGTCACTTAACCCAAAAGTGATCGATGCATCAATTCGTGAGTGCATGAGTACTAGAGTTGTGCAGCCTGAAACAGAATTAGCCGACTTTATTGCCCATGAGTGTGGAAAAGACAATTGGGAGGGAATTATCGCGAGAATTTGGCCTAACGCAAAATATCTTGATACGATTGTTACTGGTACAATGAGTCAGTATATCCCGTCCCTTGATTATTATACTGGAGGATTGCCAATAGCAAGCATGATGTACATTTCTTCCGAGTGTTTCTTTGGACTAAATCTCAATCCTTTGTGCACACCATCTGAAATCGTGTACACGATCATCCCCACCATGGCTTATTTTGAGTTCTTGCCACTGGAACAACTCGATTCTGAAGAACTTGTTGACCTAGTGGATGTCGAAATTGGTAAGGAGTATGAAATAGTTGTGACCACACATGCAGGTTTATATCGATATCGAGTTGGTGACCTACTTCGTGTCACGGGGTTTCACAACTCCGCGCCACAAGTTAAATTTTGTCGGCGGAAAAATGTGGTACTTAGTATTGACGCGGACAAGACAACTGAGGTTGATCTACAAGCAGCAGTGGATAATGTTTGTCTACTGCTTAAAAAATTTAGCACAAGTGTGGTCGAGTACACAAGCAGTACGAACATTGAAACATTCCCGGGTCACTACGTGATATACTTGGAGCTACAAGTAAGGGATTTAGCTAACCTGCCTAGTGATGAGGTGCTAGAGCGATGTTGTTTGGTCATGGAGGAGTCATTTGACACGATGTATCGTTTTGCACGAGTGTCAATCAAATCTATTGGACCGTTAGAGATACGAGTCGTAAAAAATGGGACATTTGAAGAGTTGATGGAGTTTGCAATCTCACAAGGCTCGTCCATTGGTCAGTACAAGGTGCCTAGATGTGTTGCGTTTAAGCCATTCTTGGATCTTCTTAACTCACGACTTATTTCTAAGCATTTTAGTTCATCACTCCCACATTGGACATTGGATTCTCTCTTAAAACACTAAGGGTATGTTTGGAAGAGAATTATGTGGAATTGGAGAATCCTGTCATTGAAATCTGAATTTTGTAGTATAGATGAATAGTAAAAATGTATGTTTGTTTGAAGATTTAGTAGAATAAAATTATACTGTAGATACCAAATCGATGTTGGAAAATGTCGGTTGATATAATATTTTATTATGAAAAAATGGTTTAATCTGATATTTTTTTATGAAAAATATATTTGATAATGATTGATGATTGTAACATAGATAGTAATGATTATGTTCAAATTTTATAAGCTAAATCTAAATACAGAAATAAACATATATTGAGATTTTGAAGATCATGTCCAACCCTTCCAAACATAACGCAAAGCGTAAAGACTATAAAATTTGTATCTTGTGTGGTTATCATTAATTCTTATGCAACTCTTAATTTCTCAATAGTTGTCTTAACTCTGAGGCAATTTATTATTAATGTTGTTGGCTTTATATTCTACTTACCTTAATTGGCTGCACATTTAACCAAGTAAGATTTTTTTTTTTTCCTAAAAAGAACATGATTTTATATATAACCCAAATTTTTAAATCTAAATCCTAACCCGTTGTCAATCTCTAAATTTTATAACCTAAATTTTTATCCTAATCCGATGTCATTCCTAATTTTTTTTAGATCCTGACCCTTAATTTTAGGATCAAATGTCCAACATTCATTTCAAGAGAAAGAATGAATGTTGTTGTTTTTTTCGCCAATTTAGAAAAATTAGCCTGAAATCTCAATTTCTAATTAATTTTGCATGTGATGCGTGGATGATTCCCTATTTTTGGATTTTTTTTAAATTTTATTTGATTTTTACTTAAATTGAATTTGAATAGCATTTCAATTGGTAAATTAATTTGGGACTTTGTTTTGACTTGAGGAAAGCAGTGTGTAATGAAAAAAATAGAATTAATTTCAATTTTGACAATTAAGTATACGTTTTTCAATTTTAATTTGATATATTTCAATTTTCACTTATGTCACTCTACATATAATTCAAATTCAATATAATTATATAAATATATGTATATATCCACTCCTTTAAATTAAAAAAAAAATTCAAAATCAACTCTAAATTTTAAAACTAGCTTTATTGAAGACGAATTTTTTTAAAAGACCTTCTAATAAGAAAAAAAATCATTTTCGGAAAATATAAAAAATATTTAATTTAGCAAGTTTTCGAATGGTCATGGAGGAGTCCTCTGACTTATATATATATATATATATATATATATATATATATATATATATATAAATTGCATCTTATCCTGTTGTCTTTATTTCTTATGCAACTCTATTAATTTTACCTGTTTTTCCTTCATAATTGTAATTTCCCAGTAGTTATGATTTTATTCCTGGGAAGACAATCAATTATTGCGCGCTATTGGCCAGTTGGCTTTAATTGAATAAGCAATATATATTTATTTTTATAACAAAATAAACATGATTTCATAATACCATATTAATTTTCTGCAATGTAAGTTTTAGGTCGTTTAATTGTTTCGATGTTCCTAATTATACAATTATTAAATAGTATGGAAAGTTATCGTATTCAACTAGTTAATAATTAATTTTGGTTGGATGTAGAGTTAGATAAATTATATGTATTGAATAAATGTTTATACCGTTTGTGGTATATATGAAAACCATAAACTATTAAACGGTAATATATATGTTTGGTTTATACATAATACAGTATACTATCAGAATTTTCACAATCTTGATAGTTTCGTCGTTGTTCTGGTGAAATTCTCCTTCAACAAATCATGCATGAAGCGGTGAAATAGTGATGCGGCTTTGATCTACAAAATCTCGATGGTAAATTCCACCTTCTGTTAATGATGTACTGCTTATTGGTTGAAATTGGAGTCACCAATCGTAGTCTTGAGACGATAACAAATTCCCTCCTCAAAAACCGACACAGTAAATCTCCTATGTGGAACCATTTCTCATGAACGTGCAAATTGGTCCTATATATGTCGCACCTCATGAGAAATGAGGACGTGCAGAAAAGCCTTGCACGTCTCTGTGTGTCAGTGGCCCACAACAAAAAGTTGCCAAATGATGAAAGCAACATGACTGTTACAATCTCTATTATACAATTTCATCTCCCTTCTTAAATAATCTAATATACTCAATCGTGTATATTCATTAATATATGTCAGTCGATCCTGACATCTAGGACGGACTTAAGACCACTCCAACGACATTTTTAATACATGAACAAATTAATTTTTGATTTTTAATACTAATTTCAACAATTTTCAATACTAATTATATATTATATATAATTAAAATATAGAATTATATGTTAAATAAATTTCATGACATATGATTGAAGAAATTAATTTGTTGCTATGGTTGAAGAAATTAATTTGCTCTAATTCAACAATATCATTAAATAAATATTCATAAAAAAAATTCATTCTAAAATATTATATTAAAATAACAGAAGACTCTTTCGAGTTAAACGTGACCATGCATAACTTCAAAATGTCTTCTGTTTTTTAGTTTTATTTTTTGTCTTAGTGTCACGCGTAATTCCTTATTACTCTTTTATTCAATCATTTTTTATCATAATTTTATAATTATTTTACATATTTCATAGTTGTATAAAATCTTAATTTATAATTTATAAAATCAAAAATGAACTCAAAATTAAACGAACAAAATCATCGAAAATCGATATTTCACCGTATTAATTGAGAAATTTGTGTAAGCCTAAAATATAGGAATAAAGTCCAGATTAATAAACTAAATTCGAGTTGCCCAAAAATTTTCTGAAATTCGTGTAAAGCTATACTTTTGTAAATTTCGTGTGTTCCTATAAATAATGCTCCCTCCGTCCCTTAACACTTTGCACACTTTCCTTTTTAGTTTGTCCCCAAACACTTTGCACACCCAAAAATGGCAAATTTTAACATAATTAACACCCTTACAATACACATTTATTTACAAAGAATGTCATTACTTTTTCTCACACAATACCATTTAATATTCAAACTTTTTCTTAAAAATTGTGCCCAATTTGATGTGCAAAGTAATCCGGGACGGAGGGAGTATTTCTTATAAGTCTGTAATTGGAAATTTGAATTTTGTGTAAGTCTAAAAAACATATTTCGTGTAACCCTAGAAATAGTTATTTCGTGTAAGTTTATAAATAGTTATTTCGTATAAGTCTATAACTGGATATTTAGAGTTGGGTATTTCGTGTAAGCATTAATTGGAGATTTCGTGTAAGCATATAATTTAAAAATATGATCGAAATCGTGTAAGCCTATGTTTAATTTAGTTATAACAGTTTCATTCCAACACGAAATTAAAAAAAAAAAAAAACAATGCACAAATCAAGTTGTATAACATTCAAAAACAATTGAAAAATAAATTCAAGCTAATTCAACTTTCAACGAAATCCAACATACATTCACAATAAGGATACACGAAATTCATAAGCCTTATTCACAATGCTACAAATCGAAAGCCCCAAGTATATTGGATTTGAGAAATACTAACCTTTTTTTAAGAAAACCCCAAATCTATTTTCGTGTATGACCTAAAAATCTCCAACTGACGGTAATTCCAATCGAAGTGAGAAAAAAGGGAGGACATGAAAGGGGACGGCCGCTTTCAAAGGAAGGAGTGTTTGTGAGATTTGCCCTTTCTCTTTCTCAAAACCCTAATACAATACTACATGAATTCGACGATTTCAAATATTCCTTTTGACTTCAATATATTTAATTATATTAATTGTATTGAGTGATGTTGAAAGATGTTTACATCAAGATAGGGGGTGGTTATCCGAAAAAATGGGTAATTTAGGGTATTATTATTTGAAGTTGCGTACAATAGATACAATTAAATTAATGTTGGGCATAAATAATACATGCTATTCCAAAGTGGGTAGTTTCGATTGCTACTCCTTGAAAAAATTATTATTATTTTAAAAGTAGGCGAAATCTTGGGCAAGATCGTCGCATATATCTCTTTCCGTGAGATAGATCGGGTCGAATCGAACATAAAAAAATATGTAATACTTTTATGTATATTATGTAATACTTTTCTATGTATTAGATAATATTTTATATTATAAGATGTGTTTTGAATTGACTTGGACTATGAGAAAAATATATAATACTTTTATATATATTAAGTAATAATTTTCTATATATCAGGTAATATTTTTGTTTTGAGTTGAGTTGGACTATAAAAGAGTTGGACTATAAAAGAAAAACACAATAATTTTATATGTATCATGTAATATTTTTCTATATATTAGATAATACTTCTATTTTATAGGATATATGACCCGAATTTATTATCTAATTTATTATATTCGATTCGTGAAATGTTTTTCTACAACAACTACTCCTAAAAGTATATTGGAAGGATAATATTATAATCAAATTAATGTTTGGTACCACACTAAAAAATCAAATTAAATAAAACAAATCTCTATTTCCCATATAACTTATTTATATCAGAAGTCAAGATGATAAGCTTGTTTTGTGGGGTGTTGTGAAATAATAAAATATGTGCCTTGAGAGTATCACACTATTGTCTTTTATCTAATGGGTTGGACACTTGGACTTGGACTACCGCATCCCGAATATTTTATAACACATTCATTATATATTAAAAATCTAAAATTTCTTAAACCCTAATTTAATTATCAAATTGCAGTGGGAAAGAGAGCACCGCTGGTTCCTTCTTGTCAACTCCACTTTTTCCTTTTTTAGTATAATTAGTAATTATCTCGTTTTGTTATATAATATTAATTATTTAATAATATAATGTAATTAATAATATATATTTTAAAAATATAAAATATTTAATAATTAAGAAAATCTAAAATTATGTAATTGAATATTAAATATATATTTATCTAATTCATATGTTTACTATACTATCATGAATTACAATTACTTCAATTTTATATATATATATATATTAGACACAAGTCACACAATACACAAACAAATTATAAATTTTGTGTAAGAACCTGATACAAGTAATGTCAATTACATATTTTCTATCTTATTTTTTTGGTAGCAAATTGTTATCCATTAAGCTGAGAAAATCTTATTGAAATAAAATAAAAAAATTAGAAAAATATTTTTGATATCACTTAATATCAAAGATGTTAAATAGTCAATTACTCCACCATGACTATTACATAAATTAATTATTATAGCCCAATGATGACTAGTGCAATTTAAGCCCAACACAAAATTTAAATGTAATAATAGTAATGATAATGATGACAACAACAATATAATTAAAAAATAAGAAAATAACTTAAAGTATCAATTGATCCATCTAATTTCAAAACATGCACTCTCATATAAATGCCGAAATTTATATTTAATTATTGGATATTTATATTTATATACTTAATAATATCATCATCATTAAAATATTTCGGTAAAGGATATTAATAATTTTCCTAAAATGTTGAATGATATTACATATTTGAAATACAAATAATAATCTAAAAAATAATTGGGATGACATATAATTCCATATTACACATATTATATATAAATCTTTAACAGTGTTACATTTATTTATTAATTTATATTAAATATGATAACAAATATTCTTAAACATATTAATATATATTACTGAAATTATTTTTTGGACAATATCTGTTATTGATATTTAAGATTTTATATTCAATAAAATTAATTTAATTGATACCAATAAAATATGAATGAACTAATATAATAATTATATTATTAATTCAAAGGGACCAAACAATTAAAAATGTAAAACATCAAAAGAATTGTTGATATGACATTTTTTTTGGAGGGGAAAATGGCAAATCTGTAAATATCTCAATTTCTCCGCTTTTATTATATTATAAATATTTATAGGATTAAAGCACAATATTTAATTCAAAATATTTATTATTATTATTATTATTATTATTATTATTATTATTATTATTATTCCAATTTAGAAAATACGATCCTAAAACCTCTAGATTCTATTTAGTTTTTCACGTTATTAGAATCAATTTGAAAAAAAATATTATTATTTAAAAGTATATTGGAAAGATAACATTATAGTCAAATTAATCTTTGGTACCACACTAAAATCGAATTAAATAAAACAAATCTCTATTCCCATATAGCTTATTTATATCAAAAGTCAAGATGATAAGCTTCTTTTGTGGGTGTGTGTAAAATAATAAAATATGTGCCGTGAAAAGTCACGATGATAAGCTTCTTTTGTGGGTGTGTGTAACATAATAAAATATATGCCTTGTAAGTACACACTTTTGTCTTTTATCTAATTTTAACCCTTTAAATTATTCTTAGCTTCTCTATGTATACAGTTGACAATCTCTCTCTCATTACTCAAGAGTTTTTTCTGCTAAAAATGGGTAACAAGGATGCTGAATTGCTTGAATTCATTGAAGAGGTTACACAAAATGCAGAAACTGTACAACAAAGTGTATTGGCAGAAATCTTGGAAGGAAATGCAGACACAGAATATCTCAAGGGTTTCGATATGAATGGAGCCACTGATCGTGAAACGTTCAAATCTAAAGTACCCATGATTAGCTACGAAGATATTCAGCCGTTGATTCGAAGGATAGCCAACGGCGATCCTTCTCCCATTTTAACTGCTCAACCCATCTCTGAATTGCTTATCAGGTAACTAATGTACTTGTAATAAGAGTATATGTTGTATTCTTTTTATATTATTAATTATTTTTAAGTGATGTTTTCTACTATGTATAACCTTTGTTTTATGTCTAAACTCAAATGGAGGTTTCTCTTGTTTGGTTAGAAACTCCATCTGAGTTTTAGGTCGAAGATAAATTGGAAAAATAAAAAAAAGTTAAATAATAATAACAACAAAGGCTGGATATGATATTAGGAAAATGAAAATGGGTAGAAAATCATTCGAATTCTAGAAAACAGAACGATGAAAAGAAAAAAACAATCGAAAGAATAATCATTTGTGCACTTTTTAGCTCAAGACACATTTTGTTATTAAATTTTTGGGATAAGATTGAATTTGATTATTGATATTAATGTTTTGTTGTGCCTCTCTTCGTAAACAGCTCTGGAACTTCAGGTGGTGAAAGAAAGCTCATTCCAAGTACTAAAGAAGAAATGGATCTCATGCAATTTTTTCAAAGTCTTCGTACACCTGTTATAAACATGTAAGTACATATATATGAAACAAAACAATTAATCATGTCATACTTTATTATAAAAAGGAATTAAACATATATGATTTTTTACTGCAATTTTTGGGTGGTAGAGTTAATTTGTTGCTCATGTAGACACTTGTGTTTGTTTTACTGGGATATATAGGCATGTTAAAGGAGTTGATAAAGGTAAAGGACTTCACTTCATGTTTACAAAGCCTTTGAAAAAGACTGAGGGTGGGATCACTGCACAATCAGGAACCTCAAGCTTATCCAGACGTTTAGCGCGAGACGACAACTTACAAAACATTATGACAAGTCCGGGCGAAGCCATCCTTTGTGTCGATACGTTCCAAAGTATGTACACTCAAATGTTGTGTGGACTTTACGAGCGCGAACAAGTCACACATATTGGAGGCTCGTTTGCCTCTAGCCTTCTTTGGGCATTTAAGTTCCTCGAGCAGAATTGGCAACAACTAACACATGATATTAGGACAGGGTTGCTTAACCCAAAAGTGATCGATGCATCAATTCGTGAGTGTGTGAGTACTAGACTTGTGCAGCCTGAAACAGAGTTAGCCGACTTTATTGCCCGTGAGTGTGGAAAAGATGATTGGGAGGGAATTATTGCGAGAATTTGGCCTAATGCAAAATGTCTTGATACGATTGCTACTGGTACAATGAGTCAGTATATCCCATCTCTTGATTATTATTCCGGAGGATTGCCAATAGCAAGCATGATATACGTTTCTTCAGAGTGTTTCTTTGGACTCAATCTCAATCCTATGTGCAAACCATCTGAAATCGTGTACACGATCATCCCCACCATGGCTTATTTTGAGTTCTTGCCACTGGAACAACTCGATTCTCAAGAACTTGTTGGCCTAGTGGATGTCGAAATTGGTAAGGAGTATGAAATAGTTGTCACCACACATGCAGGTTTATATCGATATCGAATTGGTGACGTACTTCGTGTCACGGGGTTTCACAACTCCGCGCCACAGGTTAAATTTTGTCGGAGGAAAAATGTGGTACTTAGTATTGACGTGGACAAGACAACTGAGGTTGATCTACAAGCAGCAGTGGATAATGTTTGTCTATTGCTTAAAGATTTTAGCACAAGTGTGGTCGAGTACACAAGCAGTACGGACGTTGAAACATTCCCGGGTCACTACGTGATATACTTGGAGCTACAAGTAAGGGATTTAGCTAACCCGCCTAGTGATGAGGTGCTAGAGCGATGTTGTTTGGTCATGGAGGAGTCATTTGACACGATGTATCGTTTTGCACGAGTGTCGTTCAAATCTATTGGACCGTTAGAGATACGAGTTGTAAAAAATGGGACATTTGAAGAGTTGATGGAATTTGCAATCTCACAAGGCGCGTCCATTGCTCAGTACAAGCTGCCAAGATGTGTTGCGTTTAAGCCATTCTTGGATCTTCTTAACTCACGACTTATTTCTAAGCATTTTAGTTCATCACTCCCACATTGGACACTGGATTCTCTCTTAAAACACTAAAGACTATGAATTTTGTATCTTGTATGGTTGTCATTAATTCTTATGCAACTCTTCATTTCTCAATAGTTGTCTTAACTCTTGAGGCAATTTATTGTCAATGTTGTTGGCTTTATATTCTACTTACTAAGATTAGCTGCACATTTAACCAAATACGATTTTTTTTTTTTTCTAAAAACATGATTTTATATATAACCCAAAATTTTAGATCCTAATCCGTTGTCAATCCCTAAATTTTATACCCCAAATTTTACGTGTGGAGATTATTTTGAAACACTGATGAAATATCAATATAAAATAGAAGATTTTGTTTGAAATTTTTATCCTAATCCGATGCCATCCCTAATTTTCTTTAGATCCTAACCTTAATTTTTAGAGCAAATGTGTAATACCCATAATTTCTTATAAAATATATATATATATATATATATAAATCTTATTATTAACCTTAATTAATTTATACTAAGCAAACTAATATCACAAAGAAACCTCAAGCTTAGATTATGTACACATGGCAAGGAAGAGAGGTGTGATATAGGAATACTGATAAGTGTGGAAAAGAAAATAAGGAAAAAAATTCTCTCCTCTTCTATCTCTCTCTTTTCAACATACAATACCGTTGTCACCACCGTTTTTCCATCACAGTCGGTGAAGCTTTTCCATCAAGATAAATCAGTTATGTTATAGTATTTGTCGAGCTCGTCACAAACACGAGCTTGGATTTTGATCCGATCGCCGTTACTATCTCATACGACAGTGGAAAAGAGCCTGCCTCTCTCTCCCTCTCTCTCTGTCGCTACTGCCGTCAGTGACGGAACCAAGATCAAAAATTGAGGGGCTAATAATAATATTAAATTTTTTTACACTAAATAAAAAATATATATTTATTATTAAAAATATATAATAGGAGTAAAAAAAAAATTTTGATAAGTTGGGGGGTCAGGGCCACCCTCCCCTTTCATGTGGTTCCGTCCTTGGCTGCTGCCGTTTCTTGCCAACGCTTGGTCGTGCTGGCGAGCCATGTGGATGGGGTGGCCGGCGCTTGTTCCGTCGACGTACTGGACTGTAAGCCGCCGCAATAAGAGGCGGCATGTGTGTGTATATATATATATATATGTCTCTGTGTGTATATATATACATATATATATATATATGACTGTGTGTATGTTTATATATATGCATGTGTTTTTATCTATATATATGTGTATATTTGTGTGTTGTATATGTGTTGCGTGTGTGCTCTGTGTGTTGGTGTGTGTAGTGTGTGTTGGGGAAAGGGTGGTCGTCGGCGACGTGAGGTCGCCGACGACATCGAGTGGCGGCGACAGATACAGAGGTAGGGTTGTCCTTTTTTAAGGTTGTACTCGATAGAAACGGCGATCGGATCAAAGTCAGAGTTTGTATTTATGACGAGCTCGATAAATACTATAATATAATCGGTTTACCTTGCTGGAAAAGCTTCGCCGACGGTGATGGGAAAGCTGAAAAGTGAAAGATGGAAGAGGAGACAATTTTTTTCCTTATTTTGTTTTCCACACTTATCACTATTCCTATATCACACTTCTCTTGCTTGCCATGTGTACATAATCTAAGTTTGAGGTGTCTTTGTGACATTAGTTTGCTTAGTATAAATTAATTAAGGTTAATAATAAGGTTCATATATATATATTTTTTTTTTAAGAAATTGTGGGTATTACAAAATGTTGGACATTCATTTCAAGAGAAAGAATGAATGTGTTGTTTTTTTTTTCGCCAATTTAGAAAAATTAGCCTGAAATCTCAATTTCTAATTAATTTTGCATGTGATGCGTGGATGACTCCCTATTTTTGGGTTTTTTTTTTAATTTTATTTGATTTTCACTTAAATTGAATTTGAATTGTATTTTAATTGATAAATTAATTTGGGGCTTTGTTTTGACTTGAGGAGAGGAGTGTGTGATGAAGAAAATAGAATTAATTTCAATTAGGATACCAAATATACGTTTTTCAATTTTGTTTCGATGTATTTCAATTTTTAATATTTCATAAATTGTCGCTTATGCACTCTACATATAATTCAAATTCAACATAATTATATAAAATATATGTATATATTCACTCCTTTAAATTATAAAAATTTCAAAATCAACTCTAAATTTTAAAACTAGCTTTCTTGAAGATGAATTTTTTTAAAAGACCTTTTAATAAGAAAAAAAATCATTTTCGGAAAATATAAAAAATATTTAATTTAGCAAGTTTTCGACTGGTCATGGAGGAGTCCTCTGACTTATATATATTTATGTATAAATTGCATCTCGCACTGTTGTCTTTATTTTTTATGCAACTCTATTAATTTTACCTGTTTTTCCTTCATAATTGTAATTTCTCAGTAGTTATGATTTTACAATCAATTATTGCTCGCTATTGGCCAGTTGACTTTAATTGAATAAGCAATATACATTTATTTTTTAACAAAATAAACATGATTTCATGATACCATATTAATTTTCTGTAATGTAAGTTTTAGGTCGTTTAATTGTTTCGAAGTTCCTAATTATGCAATTATTAAATAATATGGAAAGTTATCGTATTCAATTAGTTAATAATTAATTTTTGTTGGATATAAAGTAAATGTTTACACCGTTTGTGGTATATATGTATAAACTAAAAACCATAAATTATTAAACGATAATATATATTAAGTACATAGTTTATGATTTTTAATTTATATATCAAACTGTTTCACGAATTTAATTATGTGAGATATGTCAATTCACAACCTACATTTCACAATTCATACATGAGTCTATAAAAATGAGTTTAATTTGTGGATAATGTCGTTTCACGGTAACTATCCGTGATACCTTTGAGTTTTGTGTTTAATTATTGTGTTAAATGGGTACTTTTCTATCTCTTTTTTTAAATCTTATTTATATAATAATCAAATTTATCCGATCCATTATAATCTTCAAATACATATCAATCAGTACTGTTTATTTTCTCTTTACCATTGTACCCATACAACGTACACGCACATACACTTCATTTATAGCTTAATGATTTCGTGATGATTTTCATTTCTTAAATGATTTCCTAACAAATGTCGAATTTTTATTTTTATTTTCATAACAATAAAATAATGTGGACAAAATGTTACATGCCACTAATTAATGTTTTTGATTTTTTTTTTCCGGGTATGAAATCATAATCTTCCAATAAGTTATTTGGTTTTCAAATTGATCATACTGGTATTAAGTTTTAAAGTGTATTTGTTCATTGAAGATTTTGAAATAGGAGGCTCAAAACCGTTAATTAAAAGAATGTATTAAGTATTAATTGTGCAATAGATAGGTAGTTGAAGTTTTTAGTGGCATTTTCTTAACAACAATTTCTTTTTCATACTCTTCCAGATATTGAACATTAAACTAGCTGAGAAAATTCAAATTTTCAAGCTATTGCAATTTAATGATTGTAACTAAAAAAATGTGTTTGATTAATTTAAGTCTTTTTTTTTTCCCATATAGTATTCAAAATGTTTAATGCACGCTGTTAACTTGCATACCATGTAGATGTTAACATGACATTTAAGGACTAGCTAAAATTTTGAGTTTCTTCTGAAAGATTTAATATATATTAACATCACATTTAAGGAATTACTCAAAATAGTAGGTCTTTTTTTATTTCATTTCTCTCATTTTTATAATCCATATATTCTTTAACTCCTTATTATCTATTCAAACATGCACATAATTATTTCTTAATAAAATATAACATGATCATATTGAAAAGCATTTGTAACCTCATAATCTCTAGCATATAGAAGAACAAGAAACGAACAAAGAATTTTTTTTTTTTTGAAAGAAACAAAACATGCATCAGCCAAAGGGGTGTTTCCTTATTTTATTTTAAAACTAAACTACTCTTGTATTTTATTTTTTAAAATATATAAATTCTAGCTTTTCAATTTAAATTAATTCGGCGTCCAACAATAGGTGTCTAATTCCACATTTTCATACGCATACAGACATGACCAAATTCGTAGGTTCCTATATTTATTTACACTGCAGAATAGACGTGAACCAACTCGTAAGTCCCTATATTTATTAACATCGCAGAATAGACGTAAGTAAATTCGTAGGTCCCTATATTTATTAACACTGTAGAAAAGATGTAAAATTAATCTAACCTATATTTATTAACATCACAAAAATTGTTGTAACATTAATGGATGCATTATTATGAGTCCATTAAGTAGCCAAAAGAAATTGCTTTCCTTCACCAAATGATATCCTTGAGCTAGCTAATCATAAAAACAAGAGCTTTTTTTCTTTTTTCTTTTAAATTTCAGTGAGTTTCTTCTCTCAAGTTCCATCAAACCTCTCTCTCTCTCTCTCTCATATTAACACACTCTCTCTCTCATCACTCACAGTTTTTCTGGTAAAATGGCTAACAAAGATGAGGAAGTGCTTGGATTCATTGAAGAGATTACACGAAATGCAGAAACTATACAGCAAAATGTGCTGGCAGAAATCTTAAGAGAAAATGCAGAAATTGAATATCTGAAGGGTTTCAATCTGAATGGAGCCACTGATCGTGAAACATTCAAATCTAAAATACCAATGATTAGCTACGAAGATATCCAGCCGTTGATTCGAAGGATAGCCTACGGTGATCCTTCTCCCATTTTAACTGTTCAACCCATCTCTGAATTGATTGCGAGGTATTAGCTTGTAAAAAGACTGTGTAATGTTTAAATGTTTAAATTTTGATGCACTTCTCTATATGGACTTGTACTAGTTTGGCTGTAGTAGTGAACTAAAACATTGAAGTTAGAAAATACATTCTCTAAGTAAAAATTATATTTCAAAAAATTATAAATACAAAATAAAATGGAAATAAGTAAAATAACAAATTAGAAAAGTGATTTAAAAACTAATAAAATATTCAGATTACTTGTGAAACAAATTATAAGCAAAATTTTAGTAATTTTTTTTTATATCTGACTAAAAATATGTTAATCTGGCACGAGAGAAATACTAATTATAAGAGATGACAAGAACTTATCTAACACATAGATGAGCTACGCATTAGAAACACGACATAAGATTTTTTTATTTTTTTTGGATTCAAAGTTTGAACTCTAAATTATCATATTTGCCATCATTTTAAGGAACAAAATGCAGCAATATAATTATTGTTGTGTTGGCAGCACTGGAACTTCAGGTGGTGAAAGAAAGCTCATCCCAAGTACCAAAAAAGAAATGGATCGCATATTATTTTTTCTAAGTCTTTCAACACCCATTATGAAAATGTAAGTATACATGTAACATACAAATACTAATCATGTTTTACTTTAATTCATTAAAAAAAATCCATTATCTCATTTTCTTTTATTGCATATTTTTGGTTGATATAATGATCTCCGGTGTTTTAATGGAATAGGCATGTTAAAGAACTTGAAAAAGGCAAGACACTTTACTTTATGTTTGCAAAACTTGAAAGAAAAACTAAGGGTGGGATCACAACACAACCATCAACCTCGAGCTTATTCAAACGTTTAGTGCAAGACAAACACCAACAAAATATTATGACAAGTCCAGTCGAATCCATCCTTTGTGTAGACATGTTTCAAAGCATGTACACTCAAATGTTGTGTGGACTTTACGAGCACGAACGAGTTGTACGGATTGGATCACCGTTCGCCAGTGGCTTTCTTGAGGCGATCAAGTTCCTCGAGCAGAATTGGCAACAACTAACGCATGATATCAGAACCGGGTCACTTAATCCAAAAGTGATCGATGCATCGATTCGTGGGTGCATGAGTACTAGAGTTGTGCGGCCTCAACCAGAACTAGCCGACTTTATTGCCCGTGAGTGTGAAAAAGACGATAATTGGGAGGGAATTATCGCGAGAATTTGGCCTGATGCAAAATATCTTGATACGATTGTTACTGGTACAATGAGTCAGTATATCCCGACTCTTGATTACTACAGTGGAGGGTTGCCAATAGTGAGTATGGTGTATGGCTCTTCCGAATGTTACTTTGGACTCAATCTCAATCCTATGTGCAAACCATCTGAAATCGTGTACACGATCATCCCCACCATGGCTTATTTTGAGTTCTTGCCACTGGAACAACTCGATTCTGAACAAATTGTTGACCTAGTGGATGTCGAAATTGGTAAGGAGTATGAAATTGTGGTCACCACACATGCAGGTTTATATCGATATCGAGTTGGTGACATACTTCGTGTCGCGGGGTTTCACAACTCGGTGCCACAATTTAAATTTTGTCGGCGGAAAAATGTGGTACTTAGTGTGAACCTGGACAAGACAACCGAGGTTGATCTACAAGCAGCAGTGGATAATGCTTGTCTATTGCTCCACAAATTCAACACGAGTGTGGTTGATTACACGAGTTGTGTGGACACCAAAACATTCCCAGGTCATTATGTGATATACTTGGAGCTACAAGTAAAAGATTTAGCTAACCCTCCTGGTGATGAGGTGCTAGACCAATGTTGTTTGGTCATGGAGGAGTCATTCGACTACACGTATCGGTTTTCTCGGGGTTCGATGAAATCGATTGGACCGTTAGAGATACGAGTGGTAAGAAATGGGACATTTGATGAGCTCATGAAGTTTGCTATCTCACAAGGTTCATCCATTGGTCAGTACAAGGTGTCCAGATGTGTTGCTTTTAAGCCATCATTGGATCTTCTTAACTCACGACTTATTTCTAAGCATTTTAGTCCATCGCTGCCTAATTGGACCTTGGATCCTCTCTTAAACCACTAGGAGTTTCAAGACCCACCAACCAAAGTCAATGATATTTGCATCCTATGTTGTTGTTGTTAATTCTAATGTACCTATATTAATTTCACGTGTATTTCTTTCATACTTATAATTCCTTAATATTTACCAACTTGACCATGTAAAAGACAATCTATTACTGTACTTGATGGCTTTATATTCTATGTATTGATTGTAATTGTTTGGTACATTTTTTTTTTCGCAATTGCGCCTTTAGATTTTTAAAAAAGTCTATCTTTTTACAAAAAAAAATTCCAAAACTTTTGAATTTTCAAGTTCCTTTAAAATTGAAGCTATAAATTTCTATGTTAGATCAGTCAAATTCTTATAACAGTCCAATCCAACTCAGGGATGCCAATATCAACCCGATCTGTGGGTACCCATCCATCCTGTCCCGTAATATTTGGTGTGGTAAAATCCACCCGTGTTAGAAATGGGGCGGGTCCACCCGACCCGTTAACGGGGTGGAATGGGACAGATACCACATAGATCCCGCCATGTCCCGAACCCCATCTTGTACACAATTAATATATATAATATTATATAAATTCTATTATATTATATATTTAATTAAATATTTTTTGTTTTGTTGACCCAAGTAATTTTGAATGGATTTTATTAATTAAACTTCTTTAGTTGTGTATTTTGAATGGATTAATTTTTCTTAGTTATTATTGTTGAATGATTGTTGTGTATGTTTTGTAATTTTTTTTAAATGGATTGTATTTTATATACTTTGAATGATTTTAATTATATTTACTTGAAATTATATTTAAAAAAAATATAGGGATAAGACGAGGCTGAGCGTGGGGCATTTAAGGAAGATCCATAATGGGGCACAAAACGGAACGAGTCCACAGGTATGCGCACGAACTTAAATAGTCAACTACCCATCCTATCCCGGTCTTATTGTCATCCGTAGCCCAGCTGCTTTTACTTGGCCCAATTGTTAATTTATAGTTTTCTACTTGGGCCGTTAGTCGGTTTGAAGCCCATTATTAGTGAATTAGAATTACTTCAAAAATAAGTTATTTGAATATTTCATAAATTATAATACTTTTTAAGTTTATAAGTTATTAAAAATAATAGATTAACTTTTAATCTTAGTTTGAGAAAAAAGGAAAATTATAATTTTTTTTAATCTTAATAAACCATATGATTTTACATAATGAACAATCCGATATTACATCTTTCACAATACTCCAAAAAATCCGATCAATAGGCGAACAATTCTATCAATACATACTTGATAATTACATGTGTATTTAATCAAACTGTACAATTTATTTAGAATCTATTTTCCAAATTTAGTTTTGTGTGATTTTATTTTCTAATATATATTGATTAGCTGCACTTTGAAATTTTAAATATATTGAATCTTATTAAAAAAACAAAATATTAATCCAATGAATATATATATGATATCCATCAAATACATAAATCCATATCTAACCCTGTTAAGAGCTTATATAAATTATAATCCCCATAAGAATCCCAAAAGGATATGAGAAGTTTCAAAGGGTATTATCGTATTTTCGCTTGTCGTTGCTACTCCAGCACTCGCTATATAATCCCCCATCTATAAAATCTAGGGTATAAAAAGCCCCAATTCTTCTCCCTCTCTTTTCTCTATCCTCTCTCCCCCGTCTCTCTCTACAAGCAAAACCACTCTAAGTTTCCGAATCAGCCAGAATTAATCGATCGAACCAGCGGTAGATGTTTATTATTTCTGATTTGATATGTTTTACTGGGGAACTGAATTTTGATTATGATTGATAATTTACATTTTTGATTCTTTTAGCGTGGGTGTAGTATTTTAATCGGAGAAACAATGGCGACTTTTGAGCTGTACAGGAGATCGACGATTGGCATGTGCTTGACAGAAACGTTGGATCAGATGGTTTCTAGTGGAGTTCTGAGCCCCGAACTCGCCATTCAAGTTCTGATTCAATTCGACAAGGTTCTCTCTCTCTCTCTCACTGTTTTTAATTATGTTTGTTAATTATCAAAACCCCGAGTTGTGTTAGGATCATGTTTTCAGCTACAAATTTAATGATTTGTAGAATTAAAGATTTAGTGATGGAAGGATGCAAATGAAAATGTAAGATCTCATTCCGTAGTCTTGTTACCAATTAAGTGTTATTGTGATTTACATTTTAAATATAATCAAGTTTCATGAAACAAGGAATGAAATAAATGTGTTAATTGAACCACACATGGCATAATATTTTCCATCATTTAATCCTTAGTTAAATTCAATGTTGGTAAATGTATTTGGTGGGATGGAGATTACTTGGAATGTTTACTCAGAACTTGGTAGTGTCTCACTTCCTGTAGTTGATATTTGCATAATAGGCTTGAAAATTGATGATGACTATGTTACACTCTAATCTGTTATTGCATGTATGCTATATACACTTAACATTATATCTAATGGTGTTTCCTTGGTTTGCAGTCAATGACTGAAGCTCTGGAGAGTGAGGTGAAGAGCAAGGTTTCCATAAAGGTAAATGGCTTTTCATTGTACAATGAAGGATATGGTTTGCAAATGATTTCTGAATGAAATCCCAAATGGTGAAGAATGACTTTTTTTATTACCAGGCCTTTGTGCTTTGACTAATGTGTTTTCAGGGTTGTGCTGTTAGAGTAATAGTATCTCTCGTTTGTAGCTTAAAATCAGTTTATTGCTTCTTCGTGGATCGTACTATGGCCAATATGACATTATGATTGTTCATTTTATTATCACTGTTGTTGTTATTTCTATTTGTTTCCTTTGACTTCAGTTAGTACAAGGGTCTGATTTGATTTACTGATACTTTTATGGAAACTATTGGGTTAATTAGAAAATAAATGGAAAAATATGTAGTATAGATAATTGGTAAGATTGTTATTAGTGATTTATATATATGCAGTCGATTTAGATATATGTAGTCTCTATGTGTCTACAGGTTGCGTGGCTCTTGTTAACATCATAATCTAAAATCAAAGAAATGTCACAATACACGATAATATATTTTAAACATAAATTCCCAAGATATCACAAGAATTTTGTAATACACGATAATTATAATACAATTTTCCCTTTTTGAACTTGGCTACATATTCTCTTTCATCTTATTGCTATTATAATCCGAACAACATAGTTTTCAGGCTGGAGTTTCTCGGGGTATTAGTGCTAGGTAAATTGGCTGACAACTCTACTTTCTACCTGAAATTTCTTAGATAGGACCTGACAAGGGCTTACTTGCTACTATATATTTTTGTATTTAATTAGTGATTTGAAATAGGGTCTTGATGTTAAGAAGTAAAAGTTAGAGACCAATCTTTAGGTTTGGTAATTGTTTTATATGCAGTGCGCCTCTCTCTAGTTGCCACTGTGTACATTTTTTGGTGCCTCTATTTTCACCGACCCGGTTTTCAACCATCAACAACACTGCTCCATGTAATTTGTTTTCTCCATCATCATGTTGCTACAGGGACATCTTCATACCTATCGATTCTGTGACAATGTTTGGACCTTCATTTTACAAAATGCTCAGCTTAAAAGCGAGGAAGGCCAGGAGATCGTTGATTCAGTCAAGATTGTGGCTTGTGACTCGAAGTTGCTAACTCAGTGAAAAGACGTGTCTTCTGTAGTTTCGTTTCTGTGTGGATCTGTAGTGTTGGAGGAAAAACGTCTCAATAGAAGAGAGGACATGAGAAAATCTGGAGTTGACTTGTGTTTGTATGTTCTGGTAAAAGAGTAATAGTTGAGAGAGGGGGATTGTACACTTTCTATTGCCTCCAAATGAACTATGGCTTATGCCTTGTGATTGTGCTTCATTTGTTGGGAATTTATTTATGCTGTTATTTTGCCTCTATTTGCATGTGATCATATTAATATATCCATTTACCTTTTATTACTGTTTAATATTGTTTTTATTCACTTTTTACAGACCATTGGCGCTAAATTAAATATTTATATTTTGTTTTTACTATTCTAGTTGGAAGCAAAATCATATACTTTATTTTGGATTAACAAGAACAATATGTTGCGTCTCTTTCCCTGGCCGGCTTGATGGATGAATTCGTATGTTTTATTTATTTATTTCGTAAATTTTGATATTCAAAATCTTTTGCAAATGTATTACTGCAGTGGTTTTGTAAACGTTTTTGGCCCATTGGGGATTTGAGTTCTACTACACTATTTGAACTATTGCAAAATTTTGACTATTTTCGAACAATTTATTTTTTTGTCTCAATTTTGTCCATTGCGTGTGATTTTTTAAGTGTAGTTTTTATAGCACTTTATCTATTAAAACTTCATGTATTTTGTCCATAAAATTGATTCAAGTGATGATGACAAAAAATTTGATACTATGACGTGGCGATCTAGTATAGTTATTTAGAATTTATAGTTTTGTATGCGACAATTGATTAAATGTGGCTCAACATTGCCACAAAGAAAAAAAAAAGAGTGCAAAATTAGTATTCATAATTTAAAAATATATGATGATCAAATAAAAAAATAAAAATTTTAAATAAAAATACAGAATTTAAAAAAATAAAAAAAGTAGAAAGTAGGGCGACTAGTAGTTCTTCCTTTTTCAGTCAATCACTTTTCAAGAACGGGTCTTTTTCTCTCTGGTAATAGTAAAACTCGCTTCATACGCGGTTAATCCAATTACTCAACACGGTAGAACAGTAAAAACCTCGGTTCTGTCTCGTGGCGCCGGTAAATTTCTCTCAAAGACACCGATTTTTAACTAAGGGTAAATATTTCTCTCCGTTGCGGAAAGAAATTGCTGGGTAATATTTTCTTTTTTATTTGTTTTTCTTTTTCTTTCTTGCTTTCTGCTGTAGATTACATCGGCTTTCATATGTAGGCAGATACATATTCTGCGATCTGTACAAAGCTTAGCCCTCTCTCTCTCTCTCTCTCTCTAACAGAGTCATAAATTCTTCGGTGCTCTAGATTTTGTCTCTTACTACAAACAAAAGCTCGGCCGTTTCAACGCCGCATCATTTCACCTCGGAAAAATCCGAGGTAAGTCTCCGGTTTCTATTTCTGTGCAGGAGTTCAGTTCACGTTTTGCGATTACTTTGGTCCATTGTCCTTTGCCACTTTTGGAAACTCTAGATTTGTTAATTCGAACATTCGTGATTTTGATGGTTTCATTATTGCATTTGTGGTTATTTCTTAAATATGTTAAGTCATTCTGTTTATGATCTGTTATGGTTTGTTTATGGAATAACTGTGAGCTCACAGTTCATTTGTGATAAAGAGAGAATTCTATTATTTGTTTTTGTGATTGATTCTGATTGTCATAGGCGGAGGCGAAATGTGGAGAATATAGTTCAGCACAACTGTGATACATATATTCTCGGAGGATTCTGCCGCAGATTATCTACATAATTGCCAATAGATAGCTGTTAATTCACCATGTACTATGTAGATCTTACTTGTGTGGCAAAAACAAATTGCTTCACTGAATATATATCTTTTTCTAGTTACCTAAATGTCTCGAGTGTATTATGAAAGCTTTCTGAACGGCCTGTACAGTTGCAGCCTATTGATCAATGTTAAAACATAGTCTTCAGTGTGTGTGCCTTATCATCCATGTGTTTGACTTCTTCCTGTTTTTGTAATTTTAATTTTGGGTTTGGGGAAGTTTTCCATGATCAAGTTTTACGTTTGGCTTTAATGTAAATCAATCTAGCAGCAGAGATTTGATATCATTTCTCTGCAGGTAGTGTTGACATCTAGTGAGCTTGCCAAATGTACTGACTGGTTGCTAGATAATTTGCTTTAGCACTTTGTGGTTATGCTGCTGTAGGCTGCAATTCTTGAGTTAGTAAAAGAATCAAGCTTTTTTAGAGGTTTAACTTGGATTTGGATTTCTTGACTTGAAAAACAATAACTTGATTTATGATGCTAGTTCTTACTTTATGGGATTAAAGTAAAGGAAGATTCTAATTGCAACACTGGTTTTGATCTTGACCATTGTAGACGATAGTGAAAACCAGATTCAATGTGCCATTAAACTATGGATTCTAGAAATTGTGTAATTGGGGAAATGTGTAGTTTCTGGTTTAGCATCCTTGCATTAAAGTGATCTTAATGAAATATATGGCTTAGAACTGAGAAGTCCGTCATATGGTTTTCAAATTTGCTATAAATGGTTGTTTTCCTTCATATCAAGCCATCACGTAAAAGTATGAAATTTCTTCTTTTGGTGGATGGAGATACATGATGATCTTCAGATCCTATCTTTGTGGTCAAACTCAAATTATAGTACATGTAGGGTGCTTAAATTGAGTTTATTCAGATCGGCCACATGCTATTTAGTGTCGATGCTAACTTCTAAGACATGTCAACTCATTTCTTATGTTTAGATATTTTGATTCAGATGAAAGAGACTAAAGATGGGATGAGGACTGGGAGATTTTCTAAATCTCCATCAGCTGACTCCTATCCTCTTGTTTTAGACATTGATGACTTTAAGGTGATGACTCAGACACATGGTTTTGATTTTTTATATTGGATTTTTCCATGCACCTAATTATAGCTGCGATGTGCTTATATCATGTAGGGGGACTTTTCATTTGATGCACTGTTTGGAATCTTGGTTAACGACCTGCTGCCTTCTTATGTTGAAGAAGAAGTTACTTCTGAAGGGCATGGTGTAAATGATGCTTTGCCAAATGGTCATTTGCGGACTTCTGATACTGCTAAAGCAGCACAAGGGATATCAAGCCCATTATTTCCTGAAGTAGATGCTCTCTTATCTTTGTTTAAGAATTCATGCATGCAGTTGGTTGACCTTAGGAAACAGGTAAAACTTTGAGTTTCTATTTTTATTTTGTTTTGTTTTCTTCTGTTTTGTCATTGTTGTTACTCGAATGATGTCATTCTACTGTTGATGCTTGAATAGATTGATGGGAAACTCTACAATCTCAAAACTGAAGTTTCATCTCAAGACTCTAAGCACCGGAAGACACTTTCTGAGGTTAGCTAGCATGGATTAAATTTAAATAGAGATCCCTTCTGATTATATTAATGCTCGTCTAGATTGATACTTTGCAAAAAAAATTCCTATATTTGGTTTCATAATCACATTGGTATGCTGCTAACTATTGTTCTTTCCTTTTCCATAAATATGCAGCTGGAGAAAGGTGTTGATGGCTTGTTTGACAGTTTTGCAAGGTTGGATTCACGTATATCAAGTGTTGGCCAAACTGCGGCTAAGATAGGAGATCATCTGCAGGTAAATCTTGCTTAAAAACGCTATATCCTGTTTCCTTTGTTTTGGTTAATTGTTTCTTAAGTATATTATGATGTTAATGTGCTGTGCAAAGATCATCCAATACGAATTCACTTTTCTATTAGTGATGCTTATTTCAAATTGTTGCTGATTTATTCCTCCATGTCTGTATTTGTTGATTCAAGCTTTTTTTTTACTGTTTTTTAGAGTGCTGATGTCCAGCGTGAAACTGCCAGCCAGACTATAGATCTCATTAAGGTAAGTTGTTGATAAATGGGTTTTAAAAGCACCTTAGACTAGCCATTTAGTATTCCCTTTGAATGGAACTTGTGAATTTTATCCTGCAGTACTTGATGGAGTTTAATAGCAGTCCGGGAGACCTAATGGAACTTTCACCTCTATTTTCTGATGATAGTCGGGTAGCAGAAGCAGCTTCAATAGCACAGAAATTGAGTAATGTCCTTTTGTAATGAATATTTCGCAGTTATAAATTCTTGGTACTTCTACCCATTTTTTGAAACCTTTATTTTTCACTTAAATTCTGCTTCATGTTCACAGAAATATGTGGTAATGTCATGCTCTATAACAACTTAGAAATGGAAATTTTGCTGCTTATGTTTTACCTTTTCTCTGTTTCACTTCTTGAAATGGTGAGTTGATTCTAATTTGATAAATCTTTAGGTTGATAGGCTCTCACTTGGATATTTTTTATAAATAAGAGTCACCGTGACAATCTTTTGTTCTCTATAAACATCTATTAATCTCTGTGGTGAAGTGAAGCCACTTTTCTAGATCTTAAATCAGACTGGCAGTTCACTCCCCAGGTTAAAGCTTCAGCTTTTGGTGTTGCTCATTCTTGTCTTCGTAGTTTCCTACAAAAAATTATATCCGCTATTATTAAAGAGCTTATTGATTGCTTAGGAAATTCACTCCTGAAGACCAGAAAGGGGAGTAGGAGGAGAAGACTTACTTGACAATGTTTAGTTGAAAAACATAGTGAATATCTGAATTGTTACTCCAGTTAATATTATGTGCTGAATTCTTCAATTTCCTTCTTAAGCAATTCTTAAAGTATTGTGACCATACACAACCTTTCTGGAGCAGAAAATATATGTTGTCTGTATTTTAAAATATGAATTTAGCTATGTCTAACCTGACAGATAGTATCGATACCTGATCCTATCCCATAATATGATGACTTTGTAATAATACTATAGGAAGGATCCCATTAATAACAAGCTCTTGGCTCAAGTTTTTGTTTTTTTGTGATGTGTTCTGGAACTGCCCAAATATTAAAGTGTAACTAAATATCTATAATTACTTGTATGAAATTTGCACTTTTATTCAGTTGTGATTACAATATTGTGAAAAGCTCAATAACATGCATGATTGCAGGATCGTTTGCCGAGGAAGATATTGGAAGGCAAGGCATTGCCTCATCAGTTATTGGGAATGCAACAGCTAGCAGAGGATTAGAAGTGGCAGTTGCTAATCTCCAAGAATATTGCAACGGTGTGATACATGTCATGTCTTATTAATTACTTTACTATAAGAGGCATTGCTAGGTTTTTGATCCTTAATAATAAGCTTCAATGAGCATGCAGTATGCACAATAAGTTCATATTTATCCTACTCAGTTACAACAGTATCCAGGAAAGGTAAGACGTGACACAGTTGTAGAAGATATACTGGGAAGTATCTGGTGATAATCATGTGCCACCTATATTTAATTTTTTACTTCTTAATTAGAGAGCATCAAAACTAACGAAGTCTCAACTTGTTACCTTGTTTAATAAGAACCAGTGGATGCTCAAATGATTTCAGCAAGCTATACATGGTAGAAAATGCCATTCTCCCCTGTCAGAGGCAATTATGTTATTTCTAAGGGTCCTATGTTGGCACAATAGAGCCAAGGCTAAGGATTGCCAAAAATAATTATATTGCTAAAACTGTAGAAATTGTTGACAAAATAAACCATGTTTTATTCTCCCTTTTCTGTAGTATTTTTGCTCAAGTGAGGGAGCCTTTTATCTCGTTATACGTTTGAGCTTTGGGTATAAGAAATTGCCTAGGCACCTCTCTACAACTGTATGATTAAATCATGTTAAGTCAAAGTGATATTCCTTCATAAGTTATTGTAATTATACTCTGAGGTTTCATATGTAGACTCCTTTTCTGGATTTTATTTTGTGTTATGGTGATCCCTTAGTGGGAAATTTTTAGTTAACTCTTACGTATCTTAGTCGAATGCCCATACTTCATGTAAAACGTTACAAAGACGGTGACTCTTGTTTGGTGAAGTGGGATAAATTTAAGTTTAGGGTTGCTTGGTGGACTGATGGACTAAAATGTTTTAGGGGTTCATCCCTATTTGATGCTTATCAAGATTTAAAGTTTGTAATTTAGACAGATCTTCTCCATAATCAGGACATCTCATCCCTTTGTAATCTTTTCTTTATTATTAATAAAATTCTTGTTTCCTATCAAAAAAAAAAAGACAGTGACTCTTGTCGTAGGAGGTTTATTTGAGAAAAGTGGCTTGAAGAGTTCTCATGACATTTCATCTTGTTTCTTCACTTCAATTTGATAGTCTTTTGTTCTTGTGAAATGACATTTGCCTTTTTCTCCAAATGGGCATGCAGAACTGGAAAACAGATTATTGTCCAGATTTGATGCAGCATCGCTAAAACGGGAACTGTCTGCAATGGCAGAATGTGCAAAAATTTTGTCACAGGTAATTAATTTTGTTTTTATATGGCTGATTACAACTTACCATGATTATGCTCGATAAATTCGGCATTCATTGAACGAATCCAAGCCACTATCTTAAAAGAGGAAACACTAGTTATCCTTTGCTCGACATTATTTATTATATATATGAACATCAATATACCCCCCCCCCCCAACCGAGGTGACACGGGGCATTGGACTGCTAACACTTAATATTTATCTTTTCATGGTCTTTGCTCTGTAATTTTCTTCCCAGAATATGGGTTTAACAGAATGTATTTTTCATACAAATAGATATCGGTAAAGTTTCTTCAAAAAGTTTTCTAGTTACCTTCACAGTGCTATGCAGTGATATTGGTTTTGGAATTCAGTTTAACCGGGGAACCAGTGCTATGCAACACTATGTGGGTCTACGTCCAATGTTTGATTTGGAGGTCATGAATGAAGATGCTAGATTGGTTCTTGGTGACCCCAGTTCTCAACCTAGTCCTAGTAATGTTGCTCGTGGGCTCTCCTCTCTGTACAAAGAAATTACAGGTTTTGATAACTCCATCCATCAATCTAATGAAAGTTGTAGGCTTTGAAATTTCCATTTCATTTAAACATGATTGGCATGCAGATATTGTACGGAAAGAAGCAGCAACAATAACAGCAGTATTTCCTTCACCAAATGATGTCATGTCAATATTGGTTCAGGTATTCTTGCATGATTTTTTTCTTCTTGAATTTGATAGGTCCTGGGCTTTCGGACTTTCCCTCGTGTTATATGAACATCTTGTAGGATGCCTTGTTTGCCATTTTCAGGATTCTTCCTTGCAGACAAATCATTTTTTTACTTTAGGAAACCCAGATGTGGGAAGACCTTGTAAGAAATTTATGGGTTGCTCGCTAGAAGGCAAACATTGAAATGATTGCTGGAAGATCAAGATAAGATTTAACTAGAAAACAATACAAGAGTCTTGAAATTATTAAATTGCCACTAATTTTGGCGAATAACATCAGAACTCATCATGCAAAACCAAGCAAATCAAGAAAATATATTCCTCGTTTCTAAAATCAACAAATCACTCAAATTTGTCCTGGATGAAGCAGTGTTTGACTATTAAATTCACAAAATTTCTTCTACAAAAACAAGTAGAAAAGTAATATAGTGTGTGTGCATTTAAATAATTAAGTGAACCTTGATTAGAATCCATTATCTTGTATCATTAAACCTTTGGGATTTATGATTAGCTGAGTCCTTTATCCCCCAAATGCACAACCTCCAAGTCCTTTAGGCCTTTTCTGTTCTTTCTGCATCATTGTGACATAGAATTTAAATCACATAATATTTGGTGGATGTATGTATTGATTTCGAGGCTTATCTTGTGACTCATAGCGCGTTATGGAAGACCGAATTCCTAAACTTCTTGAAAAGCTATTGGTGAAACCATCTCTACTTAATCCACCTCGTATGGAAGAAGGCGGACTTATATTAGTGAGTTCCATTCGTACCTTCTCACTGCTCTTTTTGATCCAGCCTTGAGCAATGTTAATCTAGCTTTTATTTGTATTGGCAGTATCTCAGATTGCTAGCAGTGGCATATGAGAAGACACAGGATCTTGCTAGGGATTTACGTGGTGTTGGGTGTGGTGACTTGGATATTGAAGGTATATATGTGGAATTTCTTGATATTTATTTAAATCAAATGACTTCATCTTAATTAGAGATTAATATTTCTGCTTTCCAAACAGTGCTAACTAGACAAGCATAAACCACGTCCGATAAACATCTAAGCAGTGACTGTTAACTGCTTGTTGAATCTTTATGGGACATTAGGATTCATAAACCATGAGACTCAACTCTTTCTGGAACATTTTAGCTCATCCAAACTAGAGTACATGGTATTTGAGAATTTTCTGAACACAGTTATGTTAATATTGTTTCTTCTGTTGATCAGGCTTAACAGAGTCTTTATTTCTTCCGCATAAAGATATATACATAGAGTTTGAGCAGGCTTCTCTCAGGCAACTGTATAAATCAAAGGTGTGCCCCTAACTGTTGAACTCCATATCTCCATCCTCTCATGATCCTGCTATATTTTACTAATTAAAGTTAGTATGATAATTATCTGTATGGATTTTTTTCAAATGAAAAATCTTGTGCCTATTATTCAGATGGAGGAGCTGAGGGCCGAAAGCCAGCAGTCCTCTGAATCAACAGGGACAATTGGGCGTTCAAAAGGAGCTTCAATATCATCTTCCCAGCAGCAGATATCTGTCACTGTGGTGACTGAGTTTGTGCGCTGGAATGAAGAAGCTATATCTAGATGTACTTTGTTTTCTTCACAGGTATATGGGCTTTCTATACTGAACCATTTGAGGTTGATTAGATGTTGTACCAAATCCAAACCTTTTTGTCTGCCAATTGATTCAGGCTGGATAAGATAGTGTATTATTTTCAAACTAGATTCCCAGTTTGAATAATTGGGTATTCGATAGTGGTAGCTAGTGTAATGAAAGTCTCTCGATAGTGGTAGCTAGTGGTCTGCATACTGATTTCTCTCGATTGTAAATGAAGTTATAGAGTTTTATCTTTCTTTTTTTCCCTTTTTCGTTTTCTTGCTTTGTTTTTCTGAGTGAAAGTTCAGTTATATAATGCTCAATTTTTTGGCTGGCGCTTCTCTGTCTTCTATTATTTGTATATTTATGTGAGGCCATGAGCAAGAAAGCCAATACATGTATGTTGGAGATTGACTTTAATGATGGTTGCTTCTAGCTATGCTATTCTGTGGTGATACAATTCCTTGCCAACTTTGCTTGCTGAAAGGATTTATATCTTTGTTTAGCATCCATATCTGTAGTCTCATTTTTTTGGATTGACTATTCTTTCACAAGCAGAGAAAGAGCATGATAAGCTGTACAAACCACAAAGTATGACTGTCTTCAAAAGTTTCTAAAGAAGTCACTACATAAATCTTCATGTTACTGAATTTGATCATGTAGTTTACTTCGCCACTCTAGCATCCCCATTTCAGTCATGTTCCATTATCTGCAGTTTTATGTAACAACCAGAAAGGAAACTTGTTAATTGAGTGCACTCTACATACAAGTTCTTTTTTTTCAGTTTATAATATATGAACTTTGGTATCAGTTCTTAGTTTCAGTAGTTATTTTTCATAGGTTTTTAACTTTAGGTTGTTATTGTGCAGCCTGCCACACTTGCTGCTAATGTACGGGCTGTTTTCACTTGCCTCCTAGACCAGGTGAATTTTGTGGTCTCTTCCCATATTTTGAGTGCTTTTCTTTAGTATTCCTGGTAAATATCTTGTCACATTTTCTATTTCATTCACCTACTTCAGGTCAGTCTTTATATAACAGAGGGTCTGGAAAGAGCTCGAGACAGCCTAACTGAAGCTGCAGCATTGAGGGAGCGTTTTGTTTTGGGAACTAGTGTTAGTCGAAGAGTTGCAGCTGCAGCAGCTTCAGCTGTAATCACGATCACTCTTGTCATTTTTATACTTTATTTATGTTACTACTTTTGTGTCTATCACAAGTTAGAGTCTGCTAAATCAATCTTAGCTTATTCTTTCTTATGAACTGAAGATTATCTAGTATTTGCTGAAAGACCTCTATTATACTATTCAGGCAGAAGCTGCTGCTGCAGCTGGAGAAAGTAGTTTCAGATCCTTTATGGTTGCTGTACAGCGTTGTGGAAGTAGTGTGGCTATTGTTCAACAAGTATGTAATTTGCTATTTGTTATATATGTGCTGATGTTGGTCATCAAAAATTTGTCATAGGTATCATTTCTAATAAACTCTCATTATGCAGTACTTTGCAAACTCTATTTCTCGACTTCTACTGCCTGTGGATGGTGCTCATGCTGCTTCCTGCGAGGAAATGGCTACAGCAATGTCCAGTGCAGAAGGTGCTGCTTACAAGGGGCTTCAGCAGTGCATTGAAACAGTGATGGCTGAGGTTTGCTATTGTAATTGATTTCTAATGTTTGAGTGTCTGTATGAGTCACCTCTATCCATGTTATGAACTTCGCACCAATACGCTTGAAAATCTTCCGATTTTCATATTCTTCTTAAATTATATGGATTTGATCTAATTTATCCTTCTTGAAGGTTGAGCGACTCCTATCAGCTGAACAGAAAGCGACTGATTATCGTTCTCCTGATGATGGCATTGCTCCTGATCACCGACCAACAAATGCCTGCACAAGGTTTGAAATCTCATCATGTTTATTCATGCAATTTACTTTGAAGATTGTTATTAATCAATGATAGTTTGTTCATCTCGAGGCATCTTAACGGATCATCACACAGTAGCATTTCTCCAATTCCCACTAGGATCTTTCTTTTTCCTTTATATAAAATTTGTATTCTCTTTCAGAGTCACTTGCATAAACTCCTTCTAATATACATTTCACACATCTCTTTCTAATACCAGGGTTGTTGCTTATCTCTCCCGGGTGCTTGAGTCTGCTTTCACTGCTCTTGAAGGTCTTAACAAACAATCATTCCTGACTGAACTGGTACGGGGATATTCTTTAAGCAATAAGGAGTATTGATTTCTTGATGTTGCCATAATTTCAGTTGTTACATATAATTATTCCGGGCTTTCAGTGGCATATCATTTCCAGAAAGAATTCTTACATAATTAGAGTTTTTGCCTTGTTAATTTAGCATGCTTATCTGGGTGCATACTGATGGACCAATTTGACACAGCCAAATACTTTAAAAGGAAATTTCTAGTGTGGTTGGCCAATATGAAGTTTTAACATAACGGTTGACTGTTTTAGGGAAATCGCTTACACAAGGGGCTGCTGAATCATTGGCAGAAGTTTACTTTTAATCCCAGGTAATTACTGAATCCTATGGCTGTATTGCTAGTACATAGCTACTTTCCACGTGCATATATGTTTGTATACTATTTTGAAGACTTATATGCATGAGTATAAATCATTACTTTGTTCCTGATCCAATATTTCACAGTCTGCTTTAGCATATACATTGAAAGCTAAGATTAATAGCCTATGGCTGAATTTTCCTTTTTCTCCTGTCTTATACGGATCAACTTGTGTTCAGTTCATAGATCCACTGTTCTCACCCTGAAAAGTGCCCAAAATAGCCCTTTAATGTTTAGGGTTGACTTCATCCAGGAACCTCTAATGAATTGACAATTTGACAAACTCAAATCACAGATTTGACGAGATCCTAGTTTCCATTGGTTTTTGGAATATATAATATAACTCTGAGGGCTGAGAAGGTTGCTAGATGCTCCTTTTACTCGTGTTGGATACACATGCATAGATGTTTCTGGCATAGGAATTGCCTAATCTCAGACAGTAAGTGAGCTCAAATCTTCTCCAAGAAATTGAGCTATAAAAAAGTCCCATCTTTCATGAGAAATGAAACTTAAAAATCTTTTAGATGTTGGGAAAAGTTGGTATTACGAACACGGTCAAGAGGGATCCTCTTTATCTCTACATCTGGAGTATTAATTGCATCATCCTAAGCCAAGGTTCTTTGTCTTAGGTTTCTACCACTCCTGTAAGCACATCTACAAACGTGATGAAAAATAACACTCCACTCCCCTTTTTGATTATTACCTCTCTGTTACTCATTTAGTTAAATTGCCTCGTATGTTTCATCGTTTGTCTGCAGTGGAGGGCTACGGCTTAAGCGTGACATAACGGAGTACGGGGAATTTGTTCGAAGTTTTAATGCTCCCACAGTAGATGAGAAGTTTGAGTTGCTGGGCAGGTAAGCAGTTTGATTAGTCACTTATTTTTCTCATCAATAATGAAAGAATGAATCAAGCTAGATTTCAATATCTTTCTGTTGATTAACTGCCATAATTTCCCTACAGCCTGGCCAATGTCTTTATTGTTGCTCCTGAAAGTCTGTCGACTCTATTTGAAGGAACACCAAGCATCCGAAAAGATGCACAAAGGTACAACCATTCTCTATTGTATTCTGAACTAAATATGATTAAACATGACATGCATTTTGGAAATCTGCATATGCTTTGTGTGTTGGCTCATTACTTACAAACATTGGTAATATTTCTAGCATGGTATCCTATTACTGCTGCAATTCAAAGAAACAATGAACTGTGTTTAAGTTACAACACTTTCAATATTGTGGCAATTTCTTTCTTAGCCAATGCAAGTCATACAATCTTTTCCATTGTCCATTGAAAATTTTAAATGAAGTTTTTTGTTAAAACTCAATATGATAAACACATATCGAGTTTTATAGGATTTTTATAGGAAACACAACAAAATATTTAGTTTTATATAAAAATGGCAAATGATATACTTCTTTATAATTCTTATAGAAATCATTATATATGTTTAGGATAAAGAGTCTAAATAAAAAAATATTTCATTTTTTATGGATTTGTAAAAAATAATAATATGATTTATCATTTTGTTCCTATGAGATAAAAATATTGTCTATTAAATCTGATGATTAACAGAAGAGCTAACTTGTTTGGTTTTGTAAAAGAATGGGGTTATGTGTTACACACATAAAAGATAAAATGCTCTAACTGAACATGAAAAAGAAAAAAACTTTAGGTGCTTACTTGAGCCTGGAGTAATACTACAGGAGCCTACTAGTTGCGCCTACACCCTTGTTTTTTTGGGTTTTTCTTCCTTTTCCAATACACAACATCGTTTATCAGGTTTATTCAGCTGAGAGACGACTACAAAAGTGCAAAGCTGGCTGCTAGGCTCGCCTCTTTGTGGCCGAGCTCTAGTTAATGTGCAAATTCTCTGCTGAAGTGAAGAATACATGTTAAAAAATTTCAGTATGCTTTCAACACATCTCATATAGGAATGCTGATGAGTCTTCAGGAAGAGAACATCCCTCCGGTTGCAAGTTGAGTGAAGCCGATTTCTTTGTAGGAAATGGCGAATCTGTTTCTGTTAGAATTTACTTCATCATGATATGTAGAAGTTAAATGGCAAGTATAGACTACTTAATCTATTCGAGATTTGGTGTGGAGAATGAATGATACACAGGGTATTTATGTGTGTTGCATAAGGTCTTGCATTTGTGTGTTTTGCCATTTGTGAGTGCAAAAAACTGCCTTCTCGTATATCAATCCAGATCCCTCCCTATCTACATGGGCCAACTTTGACCCCTGTTATTTTGAAGTTATTTTGAAGTCATGTCTAGTATTCTGAGTTTGCCTCGATTTGGTACAACCTGAATGTTCAAATCTCCACGTTTCACCCAAAGTTTCATCCTTCCCATGGATGGATCACCAGATTCTGGACCACAAGTAGTGACTGTTGTGCTATGAAAACGTGATTTTGCTGAGGCACCAATGTGTTCTATTAACCGAGCCACAGCCTATGAGTCGACTCAGTCTTGAACAGGCATGTGATCAGGTTATGGTGTAGTATTGGGACTGTTTCTGGATCAATTGGAGAAGAATTCAAATGGTGATTGGAATCTTATCTTAAATTAGTATTATGATTAACCTCACCTAGATTTCGGCCCCACTTTGTCTTCCCTATTTTTTTCTCAAAAACTTATATGAGATGATTTTATAGATATATTTTGTCTTCCCTATTTTTTTCTCAAAAACTTGTATGAAATGATTTTATAGATATATTTCGTGAAACCGGAGCTCCATTTCCTATCAATGAAACCAATTTTCACAATCTCATTGTTAAGAATTGTGTGGATTGAGATGGAGTCACAAGAGTCTTAACCAACCCATTATTGCCTGATCTAAGCCCAGTTTTCTGATATTTCGAACCATGATGTCCATGCTATTAATTAGTTATTGCACCACCCAATGTGGATCCAAAAGGTTAATCTTATTTGAAAAAACGGCCCTATAGGTTAACTAATTGTTATGTCATATGTGATGGTTTCAAGATATTAGTGATGACAATTATAATTAGAATGATTAAATTTGAGGAGTTTGTGAGAAATACGATTTTATTTCAAAAATAAAATGAGAAGATCTTAATTTAAAAAGGGAAAAAATAAAAATAAACTGCTAACATCTCCTTTCTTGAAAATAACCTTGTTTAAAAAAATTTATGGGACACTTGCAAGCCACTTATAAACTCTATCAAACTAGAAATAATTTGGATATCATGGGTAGTCTAGAAGTTAAACACAATAAAGTCCAAACACTACACTCCTTGACCATTTGGATTCTAATATTTCATTTTCTCTTTGAGCATTGAAGGGTATCCAAACAAAGACTAGTACAATCTTATCAGAAAAGACATGAGACTAGGCCCCATCAACATCCACACTTTTACTGCACTGCTTATTCAATTAATGAAGTGTTTGCAGTTTGTTAATATATAATGAAACAAAAATGAGAATGAGAATACATGTATGTGACATTTATGAGTAACTCCTCCAATTTAGAAATTCCCTGAAAATGATATGTCTTTTATTCTTTTCACATTTAATTCTTCTTCTATCATTTAGACCACCCATTATTATAGAAAAAGAAATGCAATATAGAAATGGGTGCAAACGTGGGATAAGCTATTTGAATATTGCCATTTGGGTAAGTCAAAAGACAGCCAATGCTAATGCAGCCTCTACTTTTCCATGGATAAAAACAATTCGAATTTAAATAACAAAGGCCTTATCCATAAGATATTGGTCACACTACTTGGAAATAATCGTCACTTGTTTTTTCTTTTTCTTTTTAATAGAGGTTTTCCGCATATCCAGAGACCTTGTTCTGTAATAAAACAATTAGAAAAATCTTCATTAACTCATAATTAATGTCCATAATTAGATGACATCACAGGGCTGCCACCACTATCCATTATTTTTTTGTATTATTATTGTTGTTTAATAATCAAAGGCCATTACTATGTGATTGGTCTTTCTTCTTCATTTGTAGATAATATAATCATGCAAGAAAATATCCGATTAGTGTTTAATCACAAAGTTAGCATAAAAACTCATATGAGATCATCTAACAAGTACAATTTAATAGTCATATTTAGAACGAAAAACTTGTTTTTATAAGTCCAGTCTTTTTAACTGATATTTATGTTATACTTTATTATCATAAAATCAAGATCAAGATTATACTATTTTTGAACCCAACCACAAATTCCTTAATTTGAACAACATCTCAACCCCATATAAAAAAATGTTAATAAAATATATAAAAAAATAAAAGAAAAGTTACAAATCATTGTGGCTCTCTAGATAGTGTAAAACATAATCTGTCTCTCTGTTTCTTGGAAGGGCAAAAAACAATATTTGCAAACAAGAGGCCAAAAGTGGCACCACCCCACCCCACACCCCCCCCCCCCCAAAAAAAAAAAAAATTGCCAAAGACATTGTGGATTGATGACCACTTCAAGAACTCACTCATAAGTGGTCCACTCACACATATTTGGAGATGATCGTTATCTATTTTTCAACATTTAATGCCCAATGAGAAAGACAATTTTTATTTTTAATAATTATCAACTTATGCATTCGCCATAATCGTTAGATTATTGATAGAAATTATGTAAAGAAGATATTCTAATTAAGTTATATCTGATTAAGACATGAGCATGGGAAATAAGATCTAATTACTTGGGACTCTAATAACTTCAATGAATCAGGTAGTAGGTCCCATTCTTGGGTATGTTTGCTTCGTATTCATCTAACTCATTGTTAACGTGTTGTTTTTTTTTTTTATGCTTATGATTTTTTTCAGCATGCAACGATATTGGTTATATATTTCCATTTATGATAATATGAAATTGAAACAAACTGATTTTATTGGTACAAAACTTATATAGATCGTGGAATATAATTTTGTGAGAAAACATTTCGCTATCCACAAATTAAATTTATTTTTGTAAATTAAAAATCTAATTTGTGGATTATGAAATTTGAGTTAACTCATTTCATGAAATGAGATTTTTGAGATGATTGGACAAGAATTAAGTTCCTTTGTTGAAAGCAAAATTTTCAATGCTTCAAGTTTAAGTGGAAACTGGATTCAAATAGGAGGATTGATTTTATTTTTGGCATTGCATGTCCAATTGCAATTAAATCATGTATTTTTAATGATACAAGTAAAACGTAAAAGACAAACAATTTTTGTATGAGAGATAAAGATAGATTTTATTAAGTCAAAATATAATATAATATACATTTCAAAACGATAAGACTCTTGTTTAAAGGTACAGAAACAAACCCTAATTGCAAAATAAAATAAAAACCTAAAAGGAAACACAAAAAAAGATAGCAAAAGTAATAAAATTGTCAAACAATCTTCATAAAAATATCTGAATTTGGGCTTCGGACGCCATAGGTCATCAAGAAGCAACGAGTCTTATCCGTCTCACCCTTCTGCTTCTGAAGTGGTATTATAACAAAAATTTTGAACCTGAAATCATAAATTACACCCGTTTCAAATCCTGCCGACGATCGATAGCTCTTCTTTTTATACTTAAACATCGAATATATGTACTTCACCAATGTCTTCCACATCAGTTAATTTGTTACAAATTTAGTCCTAATCTCGTGATTGAAAATTTTCCCAAAAAATTTCCCAAGTTTTCTTGGCCACATGTCTTGTAGTTACATAACTAAAACTATAAATTTTATTTTTAATTGTGAAAATCTTATCTTTACATGTATTAAATTAGACGCTGGCATATCCAAAAATAAAAAACATAACAATTAACGCTTAATTACAAGACAATACAACAAAATTAATTATACACAAGGGAAGAAGGATCATTATTGTAGACGTTTTGAATCTAAAAACATTGATTTTTTAAATATATTTTAAGTTATTCTCGATCAATACCAACATAAATATAATAATTACAACTGCAAAAAGTCAAGAATCTTACACATTGTCGAACAAGGTAAAATTATAACATGGATAAGATTCAATATCCACAGTTCCAAATTTGTCACATGTGCCATGCATGCCAAAATTGAAATTTCATTTTTCTCTTGTAAATTCATGTGTGCTGACAAGAATGAAGCTATAGTAATAATAGTATATATCGTATCGATGAATCCTATATTTACAGCTTTACAACGTTGCAGAGTTACTAACAAGACATGCAATTTTTCACGAAGTTAGTAATTATAGTAATACAAAATCTTGTATGAAATGGTCCCTTATTGATCAATGATTTTGATGAATGAGATCGATAGTTTCATGAATATAATTTTATGGGATGGATTAATCCGTAATTGATCATAACTCACAAATTAAATATAAATTGACTTAAGAAAACAATTTGGAATGTGATTAATTAATTATTCGATTTATAAAATTATACTCATAAAACGATTTTATATTAATTTTTATGAATATTCATTAGCTAGAAAAAGTAAGTGGACAAGGGTATTAAAAGGAAGAAGTGAAAGATGAGTCATTAAGTAAGATGACCACAACATTACCGACAACGAATCTTACCTAAACTCCATGTCCAAAAAACATGAAGGCCTAATATGGTGATGAAAGGACAAATAGAATTAATTCAATTTAACCTTTTTTTTTTTGGGTTCTAAATATAAATTGCACTTTTGATTTGGATCTTGGATTTAAAAAATCTAAAAAATTGATAACTTGAAACAATGTTTTGTGTTGAATTTATGCATCTATATTTTGGATGATCCTTGTGTTGTTGTTTTGATCTTTATTAAATTGCTAGTAGGTATTTTGCAGCATTTTTCATAATACTGAATATTAATGAGGTTGATATATAGTTATGATCTTCGTGGATATTACCACCATAAGATCGAATACATTTCCATCAAATGCAGCATCTACAAAACAATTAATCCATGATATTTCAAAGTAAACAAACCAAATCAGAAGAAGAAATAACAAAGGATTTCACAAGCACATATCATCACCATATAAATTATATATATATATATATATAGTGATAATTAATATCATTGTTATACATTTGGTATATTTATAAAATAAAACAAAAGATCAAATATTAATTCTGTAATAGATGATATATCTCAAATGATGTTTTTTCTTCCTTTATGGGTTATTATTAAAATAATTAAATATTTTAACTGTGTATTCATTAGTAATTCAAGCATAAAATAACACATACATATTATGATCTGGATATGATTTAAACCAATTAACCTTCTATGTGAATAGTTATTAGATTGCCATATAAAATATAAATTATACACTCATTATAAAATTAGATTTCATGCCTTAAAAATAAAATAAAAAAGATTAGACTTCTCATTTTCTCCACATCACATAGTACACATGCATGAATCCAATCCCTATATATCTCCATCTCTCCCAAACCCTCCCCTCATACTTTCTCTCTCTTTCTCTCTCTCTCTCTCTCTCTCTCTCTCTCTCACCTGATTTATCTACAATACCGCGATTTGATCTCACCTTCTTCACAAGTCATCATGAGCTGCAATGGCTGCAGAATACTGCGGAAAGGCTGCAACGAAAGCTGCATTCTCCGGCAAAGCATAAACGCCATTGAAGGCCCTCAAGCTCAGGCCAACGCCACCCTCTTCGTCGCCAAGTTCTTCGGCCGTGCTGGCCTCATCTCCTTCCTCTCTTCCGTTCCTCAATCCCAACGACCTGGTACATACATCTCTCTCCTCTCTCTCTCTCTCTCTCTCTCACTCCCTCTCCTTCTCTCTCTCTCTAAATACATATTTCATGATTTTGCAGCACTTTTCCAGTCTTTACTATTCGAAGCGTGCGGGAGAACAGTGAATCCGGTGAACGGAGCGGTGGGCTTGCTGTGGACGGGGAATTGGCACTTGTGCCAGTCGGCGGTGGAGACGGTGCTCCACGGCGGCGCTCCTTGCCCCTTGCCGGAGTTTGTCGACGACGGTTCTGATGAGGCTAATAACAACGTCGATTTTCTCGGGTCACGAGATTTAAACGTTGGTCTGGGTTTGCCGCCGGCTAGAATGACGGGCGGAGGGCGGCGGAGAGAGAAGCGGAGAGCGGCGTCGCCGCCATCGGACGAGTCTGAAACGACGACGTTGGAGAGCGGGTTTGTGTGTCATAAAGATTTGCACCAAAATAACTGCCTTCAACATGATGATACCAAGCTTCTGCGGCTTTTCTTTTGAGGTTTTTTTCATTTTTCTTTTATATTTTACCGAACATTGGACATTGTTTTAAGTTTTTTTTTTTTTAAATTTAAATTTAGTCTAAGTTGTTACATTTTATTTTCCTCAGTTCTCAAATTGGAAGTAATTAAGATGATCTCATAATTAATTAATTGTGCTCATTCCCAATCCATACATACTTGAATTAATTTATGTGAATGAACTGGAGTAGTTATAAATATTAGACAAAATTTTTGGTAATGCTGTCCCACGAATCACCCAAGTCATGGATTATAATATTTTAAATGTAGATTTATCTTACAAAATTTGATCTATGAAACGATATAATAAGAGAGTGCCTCAAAAATTAAGAGATAAAAGAGAGTATTTGTATTATCGCCCCTATCTTTAATAATTAATATTCCAATTTTTGTACAATTTAAATCATTTTTACAATTTAGCAAAGTTATTTTACTCTAGCTACTTCATAATATACACGTACGTCATCAGAACACACGTATGAACATGAGCTTTATATTTTCAGTATAGCTTTACTTCATAATTTAAATGTATGGCATGATAATTAGCTTTATATCCGCACAAATTAATTAAGAACCCTAAACAAGAAGTTGAGATAATATGCTAATCAATCGATTAAAACCCCACACACACACCATATTACTTATTTGACCTTAGCAAATTGCTAATTTAATACATTATACCGGGATTATGAACTCATTATTTCATTCTTATATGCAATACTTAAGCACCCAAGAAGATAAACACTTGTCTTAATCCACATTTATAATTATGACAAGCCAATAGATGGCCACAAGATGATTTATAACTTGAAATTCTACTCGTTCTATTGTTAAAAACATTGTGATATGAAACAAATTCAAATTTACCATTGAGTACTTAACCATCCGATTTCAATTTCAAGATCAAGACTCTGATATTGAAGTCTCAATTATTAAGATATATATATGCAAATCTCTAATATCCAATAGAATTTAGATGGCTCTTTGACTTGTTGAAGAGAATAGAACCAAATAAGGAAATAGACAACATTCCCTAGGGTTTGGGTTTACTTGACTTTTGAGTTGTGAAAGAGGCAATTAAGTACAAGACCCAAAGCTTGGGAGAATGGCCCTACTTAATTCCTACAACTTGGACTTTTTTCTCTTCATTCTTTTTCGGAATCCTCATTTGATGCTTCCAAGATGATAACAATGTTTTGTCCCTTCTCATACTTGATCCAATATTTTATTTAATTATGATTAAAATAAGGATAATTGTATTTATATAATGGCCGCATTAGACTTTTTTTAGAGGAAACAATTATACCATATTGATTAATTGCACCTTTTCTACCTTAATCTTTAATATAATTACAGGAATATAAATGATATTATAAGAATGGATTAAGCCTTAAAAGAGGCCTTTCGGCTTTAATTTTGGTGGAGAGTGACGTCGTATTGGGGAATCCAACTTTAGAAATGGGGTGGGGTTCAGTCCAACTTTATAATTCAAATGTCGACAGCTAATTCTAGAAAGAAAGAAAAAAAAAAAAAAAGTACTTTAGAATAGTTGTAATATTCACAATTTATATGCATACATGATTTAAATATTGAAGATTGACTATCACATTAGTATCTTCAGTTTTAATAACTAATTAAAGATTCAAAAACTCACTCAACTAATTCTTGGAGAAGCCTATCTTATCTTAGTTCATCAACTATTTTCAAGAGAGGAAAATCTTCTTACTGTGTCATACTCGTTAAATGGGATCAGTATTTTCTTGAAATGTGGCATAGGGCAATGAGAGTTGGAAAGAGGAGTGGAAAAGGGGCCAGGGTGGATGTGTTTGCTAAAACACCAAACTACATTGCTTGGTCATAGGAGACAAGGACACTTATTGAGTTACATGTCATAACATGTTTGCCTTTTTTTTTTTTTTTTTCCTCTGGTGAATTCTAGATTTATAAAATGAGTTGATAATTTCATTAAATTTTAAATTTAAACAGTTTAGCTTGTCCTTTTTTTTTTTTTCTATTTTTGGGTGTTCCAAAATGTATACCACATATAAAATACACTATCTTAGTTACATTTGATTAAAATAGAAAAGAAATAGAAGATTCCAATTCCATGTGCTAAAAGTTGCAACTTTATAGAAGCTATGGATTAATTAGAGTGTGAAGCCAAATATAGAAATCTCTTTTTCAAATACTTTTCTTTCAAGTAGAGGTGAAGTTGCTTCCACATGCAGCAAAATTACATCTATTTCAACCACACTGTTTAAAGCTACCATCAAAAAAGCAAATCATAAAATTGATATGCCTATAATCCCTAGCTAATAACTTCAAGCCTTCAAGAAAAACATAATCTGTCATCTCAACTCAGCATCCAAACCTAATGCTATTGCTCGTCGACGTCCCATATTCGACTTCCTCGTCCTTCCACAGAAACGAGGAAGAAAGCAACAATTAGAATCTACAAACATAAGCCAAACCCTAAAAAAACCGACCAACCCTAGAAAGAATAAAGATATATGGGTACTCAACGATAAAGATTAACCCGACTAAGATCTTGAACTACAAGCTCATGAATTGAGAAGCTGCAACTCTCCCTTCATGTATAATAGCATATTCAGATAATCTAGGATTAACAAGAATCGGTTACTAGCAAGGAAGTAAGAATATTACACATATATATACATCGGTTTCTCATTCTTATAGAGGAAAAAGAAGAGAAGGAGGTGTATACAGCTAACTAGTGAATAAAAGACCGTTTCCTGTAATAGTGGATACCTGGAGAACAGTAGGGGGAAATGATGGGCTGCAAAAATGCCATATGGGAAGAGAAGCCAAAGACTAGTCATCGGTCCGTTTCTTATTAGGTTATGGCTGCTGCCTCCATGAGGTCTCTAGGTTCTGTATGGTGTTAGAATCTAAAGTGGAATGCTGAATACAATCAGTTCTATGTCTCTTGTCAGTCTGATGGTACACAGTTACGTTGTATTATATGCGTTCTCAGACTATTCACTTGAACCTGCTCAATTCAATTCAAGAAGATATGGTCATAAATAAACATACAACACACATGAAAGGATATGAGAGAGAAGGGGAACTACCTGCATGGCTGCTAACAAGGAAATGAAATCTGTGCATTGTTCGAGTAAAGCTCGTTCTTTGGCAGTTACCTTTGCCAGTTCGGTTACTAAAGAATTCACTTCCTCAACCTGAAAACAATTATTTTGTTCAGATGTAATTGTAGTCCCAAGTAGTAATTAGAGACTATGTTGAAAGGACAAAGCAAATTTTCATTGTTGATATTGCTCACAATCGAAACAAGACTAGGCATGAATTTGCTGAAAAAAGCAAATATATTCTGAGATGTACCAATGGGAGAAGGGAACAAATTGAGGATGCCATTCCATGCATGACATCAACGGCTGAACCAATGGCGTCCTTCAAGCTTAGGGCATTGGCCTGTCAGAATCAAATATATTGTTGACCATATCAGAACCATGGAAAGAATTTGTTATACACTGCAAAAACTGCAAAGGCACATACAATTGCTCCTCCAACAACTGGGAGACGAAGAGTGCTAGCCTTTAAAGCTTCGATGGCTCCAAGCAAAGAAACCGAGTGGTCTTCATCCAAAGAAGCCCAATCTTCTAGAAGTGTCATCTATATAGAAAAGTTATTGAAAAACTTCAGGCTGGGCTGAGATGGTTTAACTTCATCCACGCAAGCAAGAATAGCTTGGACATAGAATATAGAGAATTATGTTGAACAAAAATGAAATTTAGTCAATTGATAGGAAAAAATGGTAGCAGAAATGCTTTCAACCATTGATGTTAGCTTCCTCTTCAAAAGAAAATTAAAGTTCATCTCTCGTGCCAGATTGCCTAATCACCAATTCAAAACTTAATCATTCAGAAAACCTGTCCTGAATTGGGACAAAGGGGTAAAGACATATCAACAAAAGAATGTCTGCTCTAATTATCTAAAACATTTTTTTCCTAATGAAGCCTACTGAAATACTTAAAGGCAGAGGATTAGTTAGATATGACTCTAGTTATGAAGTATGATGATATTAGTTCACAGTGGAAACATGTGAATATCAGTATTATTTATCATTGGGGACTTCTGGAGGAATAACCGATATATAAATGAGGAATTGAGCTTACTTGTCCTTTTAGAATGGAAGCTAACTTCAACTTTTGCCTCAGCAACTGTAATCTGTGTCTTTTTTTGGTGACAGTATCACGTAGGTCAGAGATTGCAATCCAGGCATTCCACAGATTTTTCTGGTACAATGGAGATTTAATTAATGAAATTTCAGAAGGCAACATAACAGCTAGGTGAAATGGATAAGTACACTATATAAACAGGTAGATCATCATATCACAAGAAGATCACAGAAAACGATGTTAGGCACAAACCAATCATGCATGAACCCTCAACACATTTAACACTCAGAAAACACGAGTATTGGCATGGAAGAATGAAAACTATAAAATACTGAAATGTAAACTGAAAAAAATAATGGCATGTTATCAGCAGAAACTGCATCAAGGATGATTCCTATCAACAAAATCAATTACTTAAAGGTAAATGTATATGTAAAAAAATAAAATGGAAAAGAAACAAAAATCTACTATGGAGAACTTTTAAATAAAGTAAATAGAGTAATTAAAAGGTGAAAAATGCAAAAACCAGACACCTATGATGGATCTATAGTTCCAGTTAACAACACGAATCTCTGAGGAAACTCTATCCCTTTGAAATGATAGATTTATGGCTAAAGGTAGATCCAACGAAACAACTTTGCCAAAGAAATGAAGAAAATTACACATGCTGAAGCACAAAAAATTGATTAAAACTGAGATGTTTCATCTAATTCAGCCTGATAACAAACGTATGGAATTTCATAGGCTAAACTTATGAGCATGCATTATTTTTGTAATTAAAAAATGAGTTTCAATTTCCCTTTCACAATTCTGCATCAACTGCAGTTGGAATTCCCCATGACTTGTATGTGTGTACACACAGATAAGATGCAAACCTTTTCCCTTCACTCAAGACGATATCAAAACCCCTGAGTACCCTGGGTCTTAGGTTAGTTTGCCATTTAAACGGCTTAAGCACTTCAATGAACCTCAAAACCAAACCTGGAGGCATGCGAACTATAAAGCTTAATCGTTCCCTGGCACTGAAGCTTATACTTAATGTTTTTGTTCAGTTATTTGTCAGTTTGGAGTTGGGTATCATGCCCATTATTTGTTACGGTTCTGTTTGTCTTTTGATTAATGCTTTTGTTTCTCATCAGAAAAAGAAAAGGAAAGGTAATTAAAACTGTTGTGCCAATAAATCTTTTGAAGTAACTTCTATTTGTGTTCTCATTAGTACAATGTTTTGCTATCAAATCAGAAAAAAGAAGCCCAAAAAGTATGACTTACTATTTTCTCAAATATCCATCAACATGTTTTAAGCTTTATATTCTTCCATCTAGAAAGGGCCTTATAAGTTTTAAACTAGTCTACACAACACGGGGCTTGAAAGCACACTCAATTTATATAATTGATTAACTATTTAAAATGATATAAAAAATACTTAAGTATGGATATATGATATATCCATCTAATTCTACCAGTGATTTCAATAGGTGAAAATTTCAAGTAAAAATTGCATGCATTAACAATGACATCATACAGGATGCAGCAATATCATGCATGTGAAGATCTGGTGATGCAGTTGAACAGGCAATACTACATATCACAATGGACCCTTGCTTGAAACAGGTCATCTTTACATTTATATCCACCTTATTTGCAAGAGCATAATATAGGAATGAAGACGACAACAATTTAACTCCTCTGATAAATCCACAATACTTATTGGTGCTTCAAGACAAAGTCTTTGTTTGGTTTCATTTGTCATTTTCTAGGTTCACATTTCAAAATGTATTTATTTCCTGAAAATGTAGCTCCTATTCAAAAAAAGCAAACTCATAGATGGTCATGGCTAAAAGAACATGTTAAACATGTTTCTAATTTTAACATGTCAAACTAACGCATCAACTAAACTAATCCCAAACACATGTTACTTTCTCGTTCTACTTCTAAAAACCCATTTTCCCAAAATGAACATGAAATAGAAACAAAAAACAAACCAGAATGAGGCATAATATCCCATCACAAAAACAATCTGTATTATAATATTACTATCATTTCAGTCAATATGGCTTGCAACCTATTACTTAGCAATTTTCAACAATAAGAAGTCACATTCTGTATGCTCAAACAATAAGTAACAATAAAACGATCTCACCTCTGCACTGTGTTTCTGCACCAACAAAACCGCCTCAGCTCTTGCATTTACAAAGCGCCACTGCAGGTTCCTATTGTACAAAAGTCTCAATAAGTGTGCATCAACAATTCGATTCTCCCCCACCTTACCCCTCCGAACATCAACAGCAAAACTAAGAACTGAAGGTGTTTCTATGAAACTGTTATTTATAGTGCTAACAGCATTTCTAATTCGAGATGGACTATGACCACGAGATGGAGATGATCCAACTGGTGCCATAAGCTTGCTAGGCGATGCAGGCCTAACACCACCACGAGCAGGAGATGATATTGTTCGTGGTGATGACATTGGACCATCAACCGAATTTCTTCTCAAGTTTGGCGTTGCAATAAGCTTCGACCCTGGACTTCTTGATACAGGTGAACCTGGATCTTGCAACCTCCGCATCCGACTATTTGTTTCTTGCCAAAACCTAGCTGAAACAGCAATCCCACGAGGCACATTTCGGCCATTGTAACCCCCACCAGAACCAAATTCGTGAACACCAGAGGTGCTATCAGAAGAAACACTATCTGAATCAGATGCAGTGAGATCATTATTAACTGAATTCCCATCAGGGGTTCGAGGAGATACCTTTGGAAGCTCAGAATCCCCCAAATCAACACTCAACCTTCCATCAACGGAAGGCCTCCTCTCATCACTCATCACTTGCTGCAATGTTCGGGTTGCATTCCCAGATCCATTTACCTTAGCCCCATCCCCACCATTGCCGCGGTAATCTAAGCTCCTCGACAATGGATTAGCCACCCGATTCCTCGCCGGCCATCGATGGTGATCAGAAAGCTTAGAGTTTTCAACCTGATCTCCTCCGCCATCAATCTTCCCTCTCGAAGGTGTACTACTCCTCCTCCTCTCCGGTGTTGCTTTCCTCAAATTAGGCGAAGGCGCCGCCGCCTTAGTCTTACTAATAGGTAATGAGAACGCTTCTCCTTGAAATGAAACCGATAAACTCCGAGTGGAGGTAACAAGAAGCTTCGTCGCAGCTGAAACCTCAGAAGCATTACCATGTTTGGTATCGAGATCAGGAATTACCGCCGCCGGCCGCCGCCGGTCGACAGAAACAGACCTTTTGAGTCCTGGAGAAGGCACCTTCAACGCCGGGGTCGAGTTTCTAGAAACTAGAGGGGAAGGGAACCTTCTAGAAGAGGAAGAAGAAGAGGAAACTGAAGACGAATTTGAGGTTGAAGTGGAAGTAGAAGGGGACATGTATCTAGAAGAGACGACTCTTGATTTAGGTTTCCTTTGATTGTTAGAAACGCCATTGCTGTTATCCTTTTCAGAAGGCAGCAATGGCGGTCTTCTAGAATGTCCATCTGCGGTTTTGGGGTTTTGAGAGTCGGTTGTCGAAGCTGCTCCTGAAATTGCAGCCACCATCTTCATCACAATCATCAACACATGCACACACTAAACGTGAGAATTCACCTATCACATTGTGATTTTCAGAATCATCGGAATTTGCAGAAACCCTGCCTCCAAAAAAAAAAAAAGATCAAGAAATCCCACCGTAGCTCAGAATACCATAATGAATCTTCAAAACACACCACATTTTTCGCGAGATCACTCTGTACGAACTCTACACTGCAACAATGTCGAAAAGCTAAATTAGGGTCACAAATCTGAGCCAAAAAAAATAAAAACTCTGATTATTCCGGCAAATAGAGAGAGAGAGGGGGGGGAGGAAGGTGGGGGAAGAGAGAGAGAGAGAGAGAGAGTGAGAGAGAGAGAGTGGGGGTGAGATTTGGGGGCACAGAGTTTTTCGTGCATTCAGTAGGGGGGTAGGGTGGGGGGGGTTTAGCGAAAGTTTGGAGAGACGTTACGCTAACCTTAATCAAAACTTTTTTATATTATAAATACTTAATAAATATTTTAATAATGACATTTAGTGGAATTCTGTTGATTTTTCATGATTATGTGATCAACAGATTACCATTATTTAATTAAACACGGACATGTCATGAGTCTTTTTCTAGTGATGGGCTGCTCTTAACTTAATCCTTTATACTCATTTTTATAAAAGTTGATTTTTTTTATTTATTAATATAATAATTAATTCCTAAATACTTCTAAATATAATAATTGATCCCAAAATACTCATTTTTGAGTCAAGTCAACTTTTAAATAGGCTCCACAAGTTCAATCAAACTCATGATTTAATATTTATCCTATTATTATTTTGTTAAATAGAAAATTAATATTTTGTTAAATACTAATAATAACATTATTAATTAGTAATATTACTATAGTAATAATTTAATGTTTTTGAATATTAAGAATTATTATTTTAAAATATAATTGTTTTACTAATGTTCGAAAATCACATCTTTTCGAACATTATTGATTTTCGAACATTTTTAATATTAATGTTCGAAAATGTTATTAGTAATATTAATATAGTAATAATTTAATATTTTCGAACAGTAAGAATTAATATTTTTGAAAATAATTATTTTAGTAATGTTCGAAAATTATTAATAATGTTCGAAAATATTATTAATAATATTAATATAGTAATAATTTAATGTTCGAAAATACTATAATAACATTAGTGGAAAGATTTTCGCCAATTATCTATATAAGTGGAAAATATAATGTTAGTATAAATTTTTTTGCCAATTATCTATTCATGGTAATAATGTTCGAAAACTGTAGTTAGTATTAATGTTAATATTATAATATTAATTAGTTAATATTAAAGTAATGTTATAATGTTAAAATTATATTTTCCAACATTATGTATTAATTAAGGTTTTCAAACTAATCTATTAACATTACTTAATATTTAACATTATAATATTACTTTAACATTACTTTAATATTATAATGTTTTCGAACTTTACTTATTGAACTAAAGTTTTCGAACATTACTTTAATATTATAATGTTTTCGAAAATTAATATATTTTTTGAAAAATTAATACATATTGAAAATGCATTAATTTTTTAAAATTAATATGCTTTTTTTAAAATTGAAAATGCATTAATTTTCAAAAATTAATGTTCTTTTTTGAAAATTAATATGTTTTTTGGAAAATTAATACATATTGAAAATGTATTAATTTTCGAAAATTAATATGTTTTTTCAAAAATTAATACATATTGAAAATGCATTAATTTTCGAAAATTAAAATGTTTTTTCGAAAATTAATATGCATTAATTTTCGAAAATTAATATGCTTTTTCGAAAATTAATAGATATTGAAAATGCATTAATTTTCGAAAATTAATATTCTTTTTCGAAAATTAATATGCTTTTTTGAAAATTAATACATACTGAAAATGCATTAATTTTCGAAAATTAATGTTCTTTTTCGAAAATTACTATTTTCGAAAATCCATATTAATGTTCGAAAATATTATAATATTAATTTGGATATTAACTATTAATATTAATTAGTAATGTTCGAAAACTTTGTAATTTATAATTTTCGAAAATACTATGTTTAGTGTTAGTAATTTAATTTTCGAATATTAAATTTGAATATAAGAAAATTTTCGAAAATTTCAAATGCATGATACTCTTTTCACCCATTTGAAATGAGTGAAAATAGTAAATGGATGAAAATAGTATCATGCATTTGAAATGGGTGAAAATAGTATCATGCATATGAAATTTTCAAAATGGGTATACTAATTTTCGAAAATAATAGTAAATGGGTATAAAATTTTCGAAAATATTCACAAACTTTCGAAAATTAGTAATATTCACAAATTTTTGAAAATTAGTAGTAAATGGGTATACTAATTTTCGAAAATAGTAGTAAATGGGTATAAAATTTTCGAAAATATTCACAAACTTTCAGAAATTAATAATATTCACAAACTTTCGAAAATTAGTAGTAAATAGGTATAAAATTTTCGAAAATAGTAGTAAATGGGTATAAAATTTTCGAATATTAAATATTACTAACATTAAATGTCGTAAATGGGTATAAAATTAGTAGTAAATGGATATAAAATTTAGTAATAATTGCATTTTAAAACATTAGTAATGATTGCATTTTATAACATTAGTTATATTTTATCTAGTTCGAAAATTATGCAATGTTTAAAAATTATATTATATAAAAAATAAAAAACGTAAGATGCTCTAAATTATCCACTTTTCAAAACATATTTTCGTACATTTAGTTTTTTATTTTATAGCTCTGAGTTGTGTGTTACGGGATTTGATACTTAGGGCGATCCAACAAGAGTTGTATTCTTTTTTAAATAATTTTATCTTTTGTTTAATTTCGAGCTTGTTTGGATTTATTTTCAATGGAATTCTGATAATTACTCATTTTTGAATGAAGGTGTGCATTGATTTTTTTATAAAATTTAAAGTATGTTTAGATATGTATTTCAATAAGAAAACCATAGGTCATAAAATAAAATGAGATTATGTTTGGTTGAAATATATTTATGACAAAATGTTTTAAAATACCATTAAATTTAGGTCAAATAGCCAAAAAAAAAAAATCCAAAATTTTCAAGTTTTTGCTATTTTAGATGAAGATTGTTTAGAGACATGTATTTCTTTTAATTTTAATATTCCTAAATTTATAACAAAATGATAAACCAATGTTAGCTTGTACGAATGTTTTTTTAATGATATTAGAATATTATAAAGACTAAGAATCGGTAAACAACCCATCAACCACTCTCTAATAAAGGACATTTTTCCAAAATATAAAAGAGGTTAGTTTGTGAACCAATTATAGAATACTCTTTTGAGTTTGATTAAATTAACATAAAAAAATAAGATAAGATTATTTTATGGATGGATAGTTTGGGTCCGATCCGATTTAAATCGGATCTGCGTCTAGTTTTTTTTTTTTTTAATTTATGTCATAATATTTATATTGTAATAATATAACTTTTATGTTATAATAATATAACTTTTTTGTACAGATTTCATAACATTTTCAGTGCATAACTTATACTTTTTTCACTATAAAAATTCATATTATATAGCCGAAACTTTTATGTTGTAATGATATAACCTTTATATATGGATTTCATAACTTTTCAATAAATAACTTATATCTTTTTCACTATAAAAATTCATGTAATATAGTCGAAACTTTTATGTTGTAATAATATAACATTTATATTGTAATAATATAACTTTTATGTACATATTTCATAATTTTTTTAGCGAATAACTTTTATTTTTTTTACTATAAAAATTCAATATAGTCGAAACCTTTATGTTGTAATAGTATAACTTTTATATACATATTTCATAACATTTTCAATGAATAACTTATACTTTTTTTATGACATTCACTGTAAAAGGTTATGCGCATATAACTAAAAGGTTATGAGTACAAAATTAAAAGATTAAATTCGCTAAACTAAAATGTTATGTCAATATAATAGCAGAACTAAGGTTTGTAGCGCGTGTGAGCGTGCGTGGGATGCGTAAAATACACTCTCAGATCGGGTCGACCAAATTGCATGGATTTTAAATTCGTATATTTGGTGTATAGAAATAATTGTGTTTATGGATTTATATTTGTGGAATGAAATCTTATCAACTATATATCAAATATATTTTGACAAACTTATATGTCGGTTGGCTTGTCATACAAAAGTGATACTCATTAATTAATTTTCATTGAAACTATTTAGACCTATTTGGCTACTTATTTGTGGGATGATTTTTTTCCCTTGAATATTTTTTTATGAATTTTGTATTTTTCTAAAATATATCCCTTTTCTTAATAAAAAGTCCACAACTTATAATAAGATGAAATATAAAGTTATCCTTCCTAATTATCTATTTTAAAAGATATATATTTCCCAATAAAAACATAAATAGTAATTACATCAAATATAATCATTATATATTTCCTGTGAAATATGTATCTCACATCAACGTCTATAGATACTACTTAAAATCATCTTAGTCCTTAGAAATTATTTTCCTGTTTTCTAAACTAAATTTTATTTAATTCATTTACAAATGAGATGATAAGCAAATACTCCCTTATATTTAATCTACCAAGCAAAAAGATACCGCATGAACTTCTCTATTCCATCGTACGTTTTATTTGATATCTTAAAGTAATTACGTATATTAAATGTCATTATTAATTAACATATGATAATGTAATAAAGATAATAAAATACAAAATAAAATATTAAATGTGACAAATACACTCTTTAAAAAAAATGAAAAATGTGCTTATATGATGTACAAACATTAAGAGCCAAGTCATGTAGATTATTATTATTATTATTATGAAAACAATATATATAGATTGTTAATTAGCAACTAGCATAATGATTTAGCCTGTTGCTTAGGGCCCTAAAACATTTAGTGTAGAGACAGCTAAACCTATTGAAAAAACCTAAAAACAACTAAATTAATGTAGGTTAATTAAATAAAATCATGGTCTACCTTAATAGTTGAACAAAAAATTGTATTAAATTCCAATGTATGGGTAGAATGAGAGGATCAAGAATCTAGTTCTTAGACTAGACATCCTCGTATTATTCTTGGCCACACTTTTCAGGCACATTAATTATAAAAAAAATAAAAAGATTAACAATCAAAAAAATTAAAAGAAATTAATTATGATAATTAATAGTTCTATTTTAAAATTTGTTTGATTGTCAAGGAGTCGATTTAATATTTCAATGGACACATGCAATGTTAAACATCCTGATAAATAATATCAATTTTTTAAGATTAAGAAAATAAAATTAACAAGTTGCCTATTTATTTGGCGACATATCTTGTCCTTCACAAAGACTCGAATTGAATCTCCTATTCCTTAGCCTATTTTCTTCCATATCACATGGCATCAAATGATAATGTTGCTATGAGATAATATTATTTCTATACATTTGATGATTTTCTATTCTTAGATGACTTCAAATATAGGAGTCAATTTTTCACTATTATATAACTTCATTTTTTATTTAAAGTTTCAAACTATGTTTATGGTGTAGGCCTTATATATTTCAAAAAAGTTTTTTTGTTCTTTTTTTAATTTTTTTTCCTCCATAGAACATAAATCAATAATACTTGATTAAATATCAACTTTCAAGTAAAGCATCGAAATTGTTTTATGGATTTAATTTCTGATCGATTCATAATTATAAAATAAAGATTAAATGATGGTATAATATTTTTATATATCGATTACTATATTTAATTAGTGAGTTTATAGTTGAGTGTATTGATTTACTATATATTCATTCTTTATCCGTCCATCTCATTTTCCAATGCTCATTTTTCAAAGCATAATTTTTTATTAATTTATTTAATTTATAATTTATGTATGTCTGGTAGTTTCTTTGTCGTCTATGTTAGTTAATTTTTTAACCTACCATGACATTGTGACCATGATTATAAAAGAATAATATATATTATATATATTGGCTATTCTCTTTGAACTTTAGTAAAATATATAGTGTAATTTGACTTACAACTAAGGCACATACATTAAATTAGAACTTAGTCTCATTATATCACTACGAGATCTCTTTAATACTAATCAATATTTTACATTGAAAATATTTTTTTTCTCGATATAATACAATTTAAAATATATATCCTCTCGTGATTAGTAAAATAAACTAAAGTATAGAACAATGTTTTCTCTCATTTCCCGATGAATATCAAGAATTTCAAATATATCATTTATCATCTCAAATCAAACTATAGTAATAGACTTAAAATAGTCCCATTTTGAAATTACACAAACTTCACTCCTAATGGAAAACCTAGTCTTTTATCATAAAATATCAAAATAACTGTCAATTATGTATTTTGGGAAATTTTCACTATCAATGCAAGTAATTAAAAAGGTCATGTGAAAAGTGATTTTTATTTTTTCCCAAACAAATGTGTCATATTATTTGTCGTGAAGTATAATAACACAAAGTGTTGTCTCTCGTCCATAGATGCAGACACAATTACCATGTTTCGATTCTTGGCCAAATCTCTGCAACTACGACATCCAAGCATGGCCATGCACGTGTGTTTCTAAACTTGTTATTCTTATTATTTTCTTAAATATATATTTTTATTGAAGAAATTACTTATTAGTTACTGCCGCTTGTGAGTACGTAAAATGGTTAAATGAATCGAGTCAAGTTGAACGTACATATTATTATTCAAGCTTGTTTGATTACTAATTAAGTAGGGTTTGAACGAATTTTAGTTAAATTTAATTTAATATTTGAGTTTTAAATTTTATCAAACATAAAATATGTTTAAAGGTATTTGATATATCCATCAAATTGAGGTTAAATGAAGTTTTAATGATAGTCTGGAGATTTTATTGCATTTTGGCAAGTAATTGTTCAACATTTTACTTCATTAGAATACTTATTTAGGTTTTTTTTTTTTAATCAAATAAGATGAATAAAATATAAATTGCTGGTATGGTACAAGCTTAGGATACCCTGACACTGAATCTAACTGATTAATTTATCAAAAAAAAAATAATAATAATAATAATATAAATTGGTGTCTATAACATATTGAGTATAGTAACCAAAAAAAAAAAACACGAGTCATTAGGGGGGCCATTAAGTTGATTGTTCTAATTTTAGATAAACGACTTACCAACAACAATTTGGTCAGAATTGGTCCTTGTAATCTATTAATAGCTATAAATCATATATTTAATATTTATCTTGTCTTTAATTATATCAATATACATTCTATTTAAATTAATAATGTCACTGCTATATGCATTATTGCAACTCCACTATTTTGTTAGCATTATGATGATGGCTAAAATTTATATGCATCAGAGGCATGGATTTTAGATCTGTGTTCCCAATTCGAACCAGCGCGTGGGGCGTTTTTACGTGCGTCCACACGCCCCCAAGCGCGGCCACACCATAGCTGGTGTGCGCCACGCACCATCTGAATTTTATATTTTAAGGTATCGCTCATTTACACTTAAGGTATCACACATTTACTATTAATGTATCACATTTCCCTTCAGGTATTAGTGTAAAAACAGCATTGATTTCTTCTTTTTCCTCTTTTTTTTTTCTTCTCTCTCATTCTTCTTTTTAATCTCTTTTCTTATCAATTTGTTATTCTTCTTATTTATTTTGTATATTATTCTTCTTCTCTATCTTCTTGTTCTTATTCTTCTTCAAATCTCCATAGAGTCATTTATGAAGTTTTTTTTTCTTCTTTTTCTCTTTTACTCATTTTCATAGATTTAGATAATTGATTTCAAATCACAATTTATTACAATAATTTTAAAACATTAAAAATCAATTATTTCAAATAATATGAAATCATGATTTGCTGATTTTGAGGAAGAAGATGAAACATTTGAAATTTCATGAGTTACAGGTATTACACATGTTCATTTCAAGTATTACATAAGTACCTTGCAGATATTACACATTTTCATTTTAAGTATTACACATTTTCATTTCAGGTATTACATAAGTACCTCATAGATATTACACAAGTTCCTTTGAAGTATTGCATAAGTACCTTATAGGTATTACATATGTTCATTTCAAGTATTACATAAGTACCTTATAGGTGTTACACATGTTCACTTCAAGTATTATATAAATACCTTACAGATATTACACATGTTCATTTCAAGTATTACATAAATACTTTATAGGCATTAGACATGTTCCTTTCAAATATTACATAAATACCTTATAGGTATTACATATGTTCCTTTCAGGTATTACAAATCGTAATACCTCAAAAGTATTTTCATAATATTTTGAAGGTATAAGTTACATATTATTCAATCATGTAATTTTGTAATACCAAAAGAACAAATCATTAATACCTCAAAAGTATTACTTACATATAAGTTCTTGTTTTCAGCCAAATACTTTACCTTGTTTATTGTTAAAATCTTTCTCCATTGTTGACACAAGGAACCCTAGATTTTAGAACTATAAGAATCCAAAATTTGTAATATTGTTGATTAATTGTAGAAATTGAGAAGAAATTGAAAAAAAATTTATTGATCTTAAGAGATGTGAGAAGAAATTGAAAAGAAAGAAAAAAAAAAACAAGCTGCACAACAAGGAGTGAGAAAAAAAAAGAAAAAAATAAGGAAAGAAAAAAAGAAAGAGAAAAGAAAAAAAGAAAGGAGTGAGAAAAAAAAAAGGAAAAAAGAAGGAAAGAAAAAGAGAGAGAAAAAAGAAAAAAAAAAGGAAGAATGAACGTAAAAAAAAAAAAAATTATATATATATATGGGTGGGGGCACGGTGCCCCAAGAACACATAAGTGCTTCTCTATGATGATATATAATCCAAGAGCCTAATATGTTAGAGTTCATGTTACTCATTCGAAGTAATTAATTTTAATAATGTGTTAATCTTTGAGGATTTACAAAGCATGTGATGCACCAATATGTATACAATGACAATACAATTAAAATCAAAATTATACAAGTTTTTCTTTTATAAAAGAAAATATTAAAAGTTAACATAAAGAGGTAGAGCCTTTTCTAAATAATGAAGGAATGATTAACAAAAAATAATGGTGGTTGGAAAAGATGAGTACATGTGACTTAAATTATACTCTTTTTAAGTGCAATCAGTTGAAAAGTAACACATCCATCAATTGGTCATCTTAGATATATAATTAGTAATTAGTTAGACCATATCTTAGCCCACTTAAAAGTCATTACTTACTCAAATTCATAATTATTGTAGCGTCTTCTAATCTAACCGTCAAGACTTTATTAAAATATAAAAATTGTATTCAACCATTTAATAGATATATTTTATAAGATGGGTCCTATTAACCACAATTCAAACTCGATTTTACAAGTCAGATTCTATTGCAAGAGTTATTGGCTATGGATTGACCACCCATCCTACAAAGTAAATATGTGAGACATATTTATAAGATGTTTTTTTATGATATAATAGTTATTTATACCATAAAATCAAATAAAATTAACTCTTCTATCAAAAAATATAGTTTTATTACTTTTTTACTATAGTTTAGATTAAAAAGTTTAAAATAATATCTACACTCATATATGTATAGTGTAAGTAAGGTTGTTGAGTGGTGTGATGGAATATGATATTTATGTCTTATTAATAAGAGTAAAATTGCCATTGTTAAAAATGTGTTGTATAAAATGTTTATATATTATTTATTGGAATAGAAAAATAATTCACTGTTCTAATTGTGGTAGGAGTGGACGCTATCCTAGAAGTTTATTCTAAGTAATTGACTCAAATTTAATACATTAATATTCAAATTTATTTGATGAAAAATAGAACCCCATTTAAATGAATACTAGCCGGTTAAATTTAAACTTAATTGAGTAAAAAGAAAATTCGATATTTTATATGTTTATCTTTTCTAGTTATCAGATTTGACAAATAGTCGAGCCATAGATTTATCAGAAAAACATGTGATTATTGCAATTATCAAAGATCAAACAAACATTGTAGAAACGGACAAAAAATTAAGTTGTCCAATTTAATATTAAGTCCTCTTCAAATCTTGATTTAGAAAGACAAACAAACAAATGAGAGGTTGAAATACTATTCTCAAATAGAAAAACAGGACCAGCACTGTTGTTGCATGTTGGTGAATTTTCTTTGTTCGGTACAAAAGACACGATATTTATGTATCTATTTATGTCGGAAAGAAACAATATTGTACGACTTGCAAGTCATTTATTTGCATCTATTAAATGATTTATTAAACCCTGATATTGAAATGAGTTGAAGGCTTAAATGGTTTCGCATTCCCAAAAAGAAGGGTTCTGAGATTTTTGAACCAAAATTATGTCTATGAAATCATCCATTGCACTACCAATTTTTTGAGAGTTGTATATAATGAATTTGGAAATAAATTATTTTTGAGGGACATATTAATGTGATTACTTTTGATATCTGGCATAGTTAATGTAATTATTAATTGCACATCGCTAAACAATGCCACATAAACTATGTTACAGTAGATATTCATCTGATTTTGCTGTAAAAAAACTAAAGTACTCTTGTGAAATGGTGTTCGTGGATAATTACCTTTGTCATGCAAAAATTTTGTGAACCACCTAAACAAGAAAAAAAAATGCATAAAAAATTCTTAAGGCATAATTGGTAAAACATAAATGAAAAACCAATTAACAAACCTTCTCAACTATTTATTGTTGAGGCCCAGCCAACCGAAATTAAAGCCCAAAACAAAGCCCAAAAATAAGTGAAGGCCACGAATCAGAGACAAATATACCTTGCCAAATTACACCATTTCGTATATTCAAGTCATTTATTACTAAATCCTCAACGAAAATACCTCACTTGATTCTATCATCCACCCAAAAACATTTATCAATTTCAAGCCTGTTAAGCACAATACAATTTATAACCATTTCAAAGGAAACCACACAGCAAAATCATTTTGATACATTATCATTATATCAAATAAAAGATGAGAGAAAATTAATTGGGGAAAAAAGACCCAAAGAGGCAGTAACAAGTACGATCAAAGTAACATTCATCTTCCTATACTTAAAAACATATAATCATATCATATATTTAATGATAGTAGCAGCAAAATAGGTCTTCAATGAACTACACTATATACTCAATTTTCATCTGTAAATGCAATTGGCATTTGTTGTCAAGACACAGTTTATGATGGATTTAAGACAAAGAACCATATACCTCCCGTCCACATTTATGTGTGAACAAATGAAAGCAATAAAACTAAGAAATAACAAAAATATACTATGGTAGTTCTCGAATAAAATTCCAAGTTCAGTCGAAAGATTAAACGATCATTCTAGTTACTACATTCCAGAGAAATGGTAGGAGTGATGATTGGGTATGTTAACAGTAAGCAAATTTCAAAAAAACCTTCCTCCAAGGAAGAAGTCCGATGGTAGTAAACAGAACTAGAATCAGCGATACTGCAAAATAGATGAAAACAGTAAACTTAGCTTCACCAAAAAAAGCCTGTACAGGAAACCCTTACTATATTCACAAGCAGTTGTACATGGTAAAAAAGTGACGTAAAATTATGAAGAAAACAAAAGAAGTTAACCTTGATGAAGCCAATTTCCTTGGCATTGCTACGGAAGCACTGTCTGCAGCACATCAGCCCATGCTTTCTGATAAGCCCATGGGGGTTCCCACACACACGGCTGCCAAATTTAACTCGAAAAGATTAGAAATAGGCTGACAGAAATTAAAGCAAATTAAGGAACAGTTGCTCATATACACACATAAAAACCAATCAGTAGAAAGAAAATACCACCTAAAATGCACTATGCTCATCTCATTTGGATCATAAAGGGAGTACAAGAAAACATATCAATAGCTCAAAATTAAGTTAGGCTACATTTGAGCAGATATGTTCAGTGAAAAGGGTAGAAGAACACAAATGCATTAAAGGTGCTGAGCTTTCAACACAAAGCAAACAAACCAATTCAAGAATCAACTCCACCCAATTGAAATAAACAAGTTAAACAGATCCGAACTCAAGAGATTGTTGTCTAAGATTTTAGAAAATTCATAATTGATAAAGAACAGCATACCAATTCAGTACGATCTAGAGTGGTACATAAAATCACCATGTAAATGTGCATGCGTGTATCAGTGTATATTCAAACACTTCGACAAATTAGAAGTAGGGCAGCCCCCCTAGTTTTAGGATCACTGAAAGATCACTAAAGTGCATGAGTATCTCGCCCCAAAAAAATTTTAAATTGTCATATTATCATTACACAACCAGCATACGTATAGGCAAACAAGCATAAGCCAAATAATACATATAATTATCCCAATATACAGTACCACAGCAAATTAGTTCTAAAATAACGGATTGAAAAGACCCTAATATCCTGATAAACTCATACGCTATTCGATCCCATGCAATCAATCACCTCACGCAGAAAAATCATCGCTCAACAGTTTCAAATATAAACTCAACAGATAAAAACATACTAGTTTTCACCATTCCATCATCATATCCACACAAAAAAGGTAAATACATGAGCAATAAATCAGATTCCCCCTTTTTCATTCCAAATTGACAGATATACATGAACAAATTCAACAACAACAAAAAAAACTGCATCCACTATGATGACGATAAACAAATAAGATTAACAGCGCAAGAGGAAAAATAAATCGAGATAGTGATAGGGAGATACCAAGTGCGGGATCCAGGGCCATAGCTCTTAGGGTGAGAGTTCCAAATGTTGGAGTGCCCCATTTTCTTCTTTCTGCTTCAATCAAACGGCGCCGATGAATTTGCTCGAAACCCTAATCGCCGATGAAGATGAGGGCTTTAAGAAAAGCTGCTGGATCTGTTTTTATACGTAGTTGCCCTGAAAGAACCCTAATTTCGCTTGGAATAGCTTAGTCAAGGGTAAATTTGACTTTTCGCGCTCAGAAACTAAATATTGATAAATAAATAATTTAAAAATAATTAAATAAATACAGTAGGGATTTGTGGGCTTATATCAATTTTAGAAGTTTAAACAGATCTAGATTACCAAGAGATTAATATTGATTGGGGTAAAAAAAAAATTAATATTGATAATTAAAATTAACTCGAGCTTTAAGCAAAAGAATGAACTATTTACCCTTAATCCTTGATAGTAAGTAAATTAATTTAAAACTCCAATGAAATAAATAATGAGTTTTAACAATTATTTTGCAATTTGTTAAATAAAATATGGGAATATTTATTTTCAATTGTGAATCATGTATGTCATGTTACATGGTTATCCAATTCATCCATGGTTAGAATAAGACAATGTATATAGAGTGAAAACAACAAATCATAATAAACTATACATACTATTTCATTTAATATTATGTCGTGGGAAACAACCCATCGATTATAATTACCACAAATTTTTTCACTATTTCAAATTTAATATGACTAATATCACACTAAAGACATGGAATAAAATATCACTAGACAATCATACAATATTAATAGAAAAAGAATTTCAAAAATAATTCACATCACAGTATCAAAAAAAAAAAGACAAATATCATTATGCTTAAATCGCAGGAATTTGTAAATTAAAACACTATTCATTTATCAATGAACTTGATATTAAAACATTAATTTTTCAATTTAATGGATCTTAAAAAAAATTCAGAAATTTATGATTGTACATCAAATTGTATGAGATTTGAGTTTTTTCCAAACATAATTTTAACTAATAATTATATGATTTGACTTAAAACTCATGATTTTCTAAAATCAATCAAATTGAAAAGAATGTGAAGATTCGAAAAATTAATATTTTTTATTTATGATTGAGTTATATATAGCGTAGTAAATTTACAATTTTACCCTTAAAAATTGATAATGTACAACAAATATTAGTTAAATATTTATTCCAAAAAAATCTAATTAATAAATTTATAATCGCATTAATTAGTTAGCAGTTATTTTGGCAACTCAAGGGCCAAAACCCAGCGAATTTCTGAGAGGCAATCGAGCAAGCACAGCAGCAATGGCGAAACCTCCTTCTTGTTCTTCTTCCTCCCCTCTCCACATGATTTCAGAAGACCAAGAGTTTATGTTAGACGGGTCGGAATCGGGCTGGGTTGAGGCCCGAACTCACTGCGACCATCTGGGTTCGTTATCGTCGGATCTGATACACATCGCAACCCCCGCCACTCCTTGCAACAGGTGTCTGGATTTCTTGACAATATATTGATATTGAATTGATGCATATATGTTATGATTTTCCAATTTGAATATATTTGCTGTCTTTAATCTATGAACCCTAAACCCCTAATCACTACTCTTGATTTTTTCGTTTTTTTTTTTTAATTTACATTCTGGCTGTTAATGAATAATGATATGATATTAAATTTGAATATTTATGAGTTGCTGCCTGCTAAGAAATGCATACAAATAAGAAGGGTTAAAGAATCAAGTGTAGTGGTCTGAATTATTTGATTGTATATCTGATGATGAATCATTTATTTTAAAGTATATGCATTTTAAGAAGAGTTTGTTGGATTGTCTATGAAGGCATTCAAAATCTTGTGGTGACTTGCCTCATTAGTAGGATATTGTCCACATTTTTGTTCAAATGTTCATTCTTGAATTATATAAGCATGATTAGCAAGAACTTCTCTAACTGTTCAGAGGATAGTAGAAGTTAGATCAATGCTCTAAAAGGTGGGCTGGACTGGTGCTTAGGGACTTAGGTGGCGATTAGTTGGGTTGAGTTTGGAAAAAGCGGGGGAAGCCAAGGGGCACTCGATGCTGCCTAGTCATGGCCTTTTAGAATGAGTTGAATCAAGAAGATTTATGGTCTCTAGCTGAATTTCAATTCTGACTTGTTATGGATTATAGTCTAAATAAGAGATCTATTGTTTTGTTTTTCCGATGTGGAACTTTTGAATGTATGTTGATGCTTACATATCTAAAAAACATGATTTCTGTTATTACCATCTGTGTGTAAGCATAATTCCATGTTTGTATCAAGGATATCCATTACGAGGACAGTTTGAATCTGAACATTTCACTTGATCACATCTGGTGATTATGTTTGTCTTCTAAGCATCAAACTTGACTCAAAACTGTAATAATGTTATGAAGGTGTGAGCATCCAGACGAGAACTGGCTATGCTTATGCTGTAAAGATGTCCTTTGTAGCCGTTTTGTGAACAAACACATGCTCGAGCACTATAAACAGAAAGACCATAACTTGGCTCTGAGCTACAGGTTCTTCTCAGATTCTCTTCCCATTTCATGTTCTGTTATAATATCTACACTGATTAACCCGCCTCTCTTACTTGATTCAGCGATCTTTCCGTGTGGTGCTTCTCATGCGATGCTTATCTTGATGCTCAAGTGATTGCACCATTGCGCCCCGTTTATGAAACCGCTTACATATTGAAGTTTGGTAACCCTCCACCGTTCCGAGCAATCGAGCATGTGCCAAATGTAGAGGATAAAGAAGCAAACATGTAAATTGGCCATTGATGTGAGGTCTATGGTTTCTTTTTTCTTCCTTTTCTCATTCCCTTTAATGAATGATGGATTTGGTTGAAGAAAACAGGAGCGTATATATAATCCAGTTATCATATGCACTTTCCGTACAATTCTTGTTATAAACTACTAGTAGTTAATTCTATGTTTCAATTTCGTAATCGGCTGCCAAAATTTCCATAAAAGTATTGACATTGGTAACTTTAGAGTACAAATTATTAGAAAATAAGAGAAAAATTGGTATATAAATCATTAAAAAGAAAAGGGTTTAATTTTACAATGAATGGTTGCATTTCTTAAAAATTAGAAAATGCAATTTGTAGTCGAAAGTCTACTACTTTACACATAATTGTGACAGATTCTTTGTATCATTTATTATTTACATGTTTAAAGTTGAGTATCTCCAACAATACACAATATTTACAATATTTACCGTAAATTTTATAATCTAACAATTATCATTTGTTCTATCAACTTGCACTATTTGTTGCACTAAAATGGAATATTTCATATTTAGGGGTGGGAATATTTTTTCGGGTACCCGACTGACCCGATCTGTACGGATATTACCCGAACGGGTTGGGTTTCATTACAAATTCATAAATTTTTGGGTGTTTCGGGTTTGGTTCGGGTATTTCATTTATTATTCGATTGGGTTTTGGATACCCGAATATAGTGTAAAATTATGTCCTACCTTCTCTACTCAAATTCTTATCTCTCTTGTTTTGAACGATGAAGGGTTTATCTTATCCGATATGTTGGGTATCCGATTAGAGGGCACCTAAAAAAAAACGGATATTTTTGGATGACACTATTCGGATACCTGATCAAAATAGGTATCCGACCCGAAAAATCGAAATCCACCAAAACCCAATCCGATCCTATCCTTATCCATATTATTGTTATTATTTCTAATTTTTATTTAAATTTAAAAAAAAAAGGTTTTGAGAATAAAAAATGGTTAGAAATAAAAAAAATTAGCGCATGTTTTTACTGCAAAGTTGGCAGTAAAAAAAAAAAGCTCATGTTTTTACAACACTGTTGGAGAAAAAAAAAACAAAATAAAAAAAATTACTCAGTTTTACAAAACTGTTGGAGAAGAAAACATTGAGAAGAGAAACAAAGTTAAAAAAATTACTCAAGTTTTACAGTAATGTAGGAGAAGAATGATTAAAGCAAGATTGGAAGTTAAAAAAAAGTTGGAGAAGAAAAATCACTAGATGGTTAATGCAAAATTGACGGTTAAAAAAAGTAAGACAAGAAAACAAAGTTAAAAAAATTACTCAAGTTTTACCGTATTGGTGGAGAAGAATGATTAAGGCAAGATTGAAAGTTAAAAAAAGTTGGAGACAAAAAAACACTAGATGACTAATGCAAAATTGACAATTAATAAAAGCATGCGCAAATTTCAGCATTGTTGGAGAAGAAAAATATTTTTACAAATTGTGGTTTATCAGTGAATTTAAACAAAAATAATTGTTATAATATTCTCCGAAATGTCTTCTTAAAATTCCAATATTTAAATACACTTTATTTCTTTTTTTTTTTTTAATAAAATCAATATTTCCACCATATTTCTTTTTATAAAATCATAGTATGTTATTTCAATCAATATTTTGTACCTTGATTTTGATGAAATTTGGATTTTGGTGTGCAACAAGCAAGTGATCTTCGATCTTAAAAAAAAAAAAAAAGAACATGTTGACCATTGTACAAACATGAAACTGAAGTACATAGTCATAGACAACAAGACTTTAACTAACACTACATCATCCTAGTACTCAAAATACGCACGTGCCAATTAATTTTCCCAGGACACACTCTCTCTCGATCGATTTAGAATTCAACTCGGAAATTAACACACAAATCAACTCGGAAATTAACACACAAAACTTTCGATCAAACGATCAATTTTGGGTAGCGAAAATAAAACCCCTCCAAATTTAAGAAAATCAAAACCCCACTCTGCTCGTCGAGTTGAAGACCTGGTAATATTCTCTCTCTCCCCTGCTTCAATTTCAATTAGAAATTCAATTCAGTGATTGGGCTTTTTTTTCGTCAATACAATTTTGAAGTTTGTTCCACTTTTTGATCGTCAATTGTTTGTTAATTTTGAATGTGTGTGTACCTTTCTTGCTCTAGTTTAATGTATCGTTTTCTGGGTTTTCTTCTTTTTCGCCTCTAATGTGTTTCGAATTATTGATATTTCTGAATAATTTTTCGTTGATTTTTTGTAGTTGATGATCTTCTATATGCTGAGTTAAGTTTTTCTTTGCTAATTGCATTGGAATTTAGTGTTAGTTCAATAATTCGTGAAGAATTAAAGTCGAATCTTGTTTAGGTAATTATAGATTATTAGTTTGAAATGATGAAATTGGTACTGTTTGATATATTTACTGAGGTATGAATTGGGATCTGATATCACTGATGAAATTGGTACCGTTTAACATATTACTCAAGAATTGATTGTGATCTGATATCTTTGATGTTCAACAGCTGAGCTAAAATGGTGTTGGATCATCATTTTAATCGAGTTGACACATTAGAGCTAAAAGATGTTATTTATCGAAGAATCGGGCACCAAAGAGCAGATAAGTACTTTGATCTGCTGAAGAGATACTTGGATTTAAAGCTGAGCAAGGTTGAGTTTGATAAGAGCTGCCTACAAACTATCGGGAGAGAGAATCTCTCTCTCCATAATCACCTCATCAGATCCATCGTCCACAATGCTTGTCGGGCTAGAACCCCCCCACCAAAACCTCAAAAAACCGAAGAATTGAGTGTTAAAATTGCAAATGGTAATAATCAGAGGAGTTATTTGCAATCTCTCTATGGGGTCGCATTTCCTCAGTCTCTACGCAAGTGTCGATCCCCTGTAAGTCGTGACCGAAAGTTGAGGGATCGGCCGAGCCCTCTGGGCCCACTGGGTAAGAGCCCGAGCCTCACGTGTGAAGATACCGTTTCAAGATTGCAAGAACAACAAAGTGGGGCCGAATTGGGTAGGCCCCGGATATCGGTGGAAGAGGGCGAAGAGGTCGAGCAGATTGCTGGGGTCCTGAGTTCTCATAGGTGGAATTCTGTTACTGCCCCTCTTGGTGTTTCCATCAGCACGGACAATGCTCGTAAGGCTCGTCGTTCTGGCTATTCATCTCATGGTTATGTTGAGACTTGTCAAAGTAGTGGTGGATTGCCTGATACGAAGTCTTTAGGTATTCGTTTGCAGAAGAAGTTGGCGGAGGACGGAGTTGGAATTTCGCTCGGTGGGGCCGACTTGTTGAATAAAGGTTTGGATGTGTATTTGAAGAGAATAGTTTCGCGTTGTATTGGCGTTGCTGGACCACGGCCCGTAAGTATGCTCGATTTTGGTGTAGCAATGGAGTGGAATCCATCTATACTTGGGGAAGATTGGCCTACACAGCTTCAGAAGATCTGCAATTATGGCTTAGAGTGAATTAACTACACAATTAGAGGAGGAAACGGGTATCTACATGCACGTTTCGCGACCATTTCCTCAGAAAAACGAGTCCTTTTTCAAGGAAGAAGGAAGGAAAATCGAGGCACTGGCTTTTCTGTAATGATGTTGGAATGAAGAGTATGTATACGACCAATTTTAAGCATTTGTTGCAGTTTGAACATCTCGATTTTCTGAGTTGAGATCCATTCTTCACATTTATGTGATCCTTGAATATTTTTTTTGGTGAATAGAAGCCATTCTATTCGATCACGTTTGTTGACATTGTTCTGCTTATCAATGTATATACATGTTCATTTTGTCGATATGAGAGTCGAGATATATGTTTCAGCAACGAATATTTCCTTGTGTTTTTTTGCTCTGCTGAGAATCAGATATACTTGGATTAAAATCATTTTCAGCTTCGTAACTTAGGACGCGTGTTTACGCAAAAGGTCCTATGATGTTCTATTTTTTCAATTTAGTCGCAAAACTAGATTAATTGCTCGATTTTTGATTAATTTCGACGGGAAATTGAAACTCTGCTCGGAATCATGTCATTATTAATGAGGGTTGTAATTGAAAACCCCAAATCCGATGTCACGTGACATATTTTTAGTGTATTTTCCAATTCCAGGCAGAAATTTGACCAAAATTGAGTTATTAATTTTAATTTAGAACTAAATTGAATAGATGGTTAATTATGAAACTAAAAAAGAAAAATACAATTTTCTTCATTAATAGGAGATGGATAAGAACCCCAACAGAAAATAACTGTTATTTGTACCAAACAGGAGTTGGTGTTGTAAGATATCGTGTTCGGATTTGTTAAGGTTTAGTGAGCAGAGTCAGGAGGTGGAATAACCTGATTTATTCACCCCATCATTTAATATATACATCTCAATTACATTTTAAGATATTTATAATATTAAATTTCTAAACAAAACTCACCATATTATCATTCTACTCTTTCTATTATACAACATACAATTAAATAAATACTAAATAATAAAAATATTTATCTGAGGTGTATTTAGTAATGGGCGGGGTGTGTATAGCCCGACCCCACCCTAGTTAGTGAGATTAATGTGTCGAATTGAATCACGAGTTTGTTCATGAGCCTAAATAAATTTAATAAATACTAAATAATAAAAATATTTATCTGAGGTGTATTTAGTAATGGGCGGGGTGTGTATAGCCCGACCCCACCCTAGTTAGTGAGATTAATGTGTCGAATTGAATCACGAGTTTGTTCATGAGCCTAAATAAATTTAATAAATATAAAAATATGATTAAATTGTTCTTTAGTTATTGAAGTAAATAAATTTTACATTTTGAGATATATTTATTTAAATCAATGATTTTACTCAACCAAATAAGTTTAGTTAGATACTATTATATTCATCAAAGTTAAAGTGTAAAAGTTATATTCTCGGGGAAAAAGTGTAAAAATAATAAATCAAATGTCAAGCTATTAATTTTAAATTTTATGAGTTAGCTAATTAGCTTGCTAACCAACCTATTTGCGAGTTAAGAAATCAAATAGTGTTGTTTTATTTTGACGAGTCTCATCAAATGGGTTTTTATCGAATCAAAGTCTACATGACGAGGTGATTAATTCTATGTCTATTGAGAGAGTCATGAAAATGGTTGTTATTTATATGCACTATTCAGTACTTGCTGTAAGAAACTTTTGTGTTTCTCATGTTTAAGTGTGTAACCTAGCCACGAATAAGTGTATATAAATTGCAAATTTTTTGAAATGTTTTTTTTCCCCTTATAAAGTGCTATATCAATTTCTATTCATGTGAATGTTGGAATTGAAAATTCACATATGTAAATATGGTGTCTACATAGGTAAAAATCAAAATTCGAGTAAAATTAAATTAAAAAATTTAAAAAAATGATAGTTATATGGTCAAAACTAAAATAAATAAAATTTATGGAGAAAATTGAACAAAACCTGAAATACATGACGAAAATTACAATTTTCACATAAATTTCAGATCATTTACTAAATTTTGGGGTGATTCATTTTTACTTATTATGTAAGTAGTGTTTTTTTTTTCTTAATTCAATGATGGAAAATTAAAGGAATTAATTCATTTTTGCATATTAGGTAAGTAGCGCTTTAATGTTATTTTCTTAATCCAATAATGGAAAAATAAAAGAATTTCATATAATAGTCTCAATTGAATAGAGTATTCGAAGGTGTACAATAGAAGGATGTTTTATTATATTCGGTATTATATCTCGTGTTATATAATATTTAATAGAACATCTCACTCCGTACAATAGTACGATTCTTTTCATTTTTTATGATTCATTTTATATTTTGTTATAATACATATCATATGTTAATTATAATAATATTATTTATATATAAAATATGTTGGAAACTATTTTAAAATATTTTAAAATATCAAATAAAGTATGTACTGAGATAGAGAACAATTGTATATGTTTGACTCTCCTTTGGTCACTTGACCTAAACTCGTGGGTAAATATTTCAAACCTTAATTAATCTCAATAACTCCATGTATACCATGATATTGTACAAAGAAAAATAATATAATTTCTTGAATTCATTATCAACACTTCTTATTCTTTGCTATTCACACACTCACACAATGTGATCATGGCAATGGAAGCATCAGCGAGAGCATCGCCGCAGCCGGAATACAACGCAGAGCTAGTTGGCGCGGCCGAAACCCTAGTTCTCATGGCCAACTTCGGCGGCGATTTCAACATTCACAACCCACCCACCGCCATGCACAGTGCCACCAACGCCAGCTCCGCACCCTCCGTCATTGCCAGGAGGCCTACAGAAGCGCCTCCTCGAAGATATTCTTACTTGTGCGATGAGTGTGGTAAGGTTTTCGATTCATACCAAGCACTGGGCGGACACAAATCCAACCACCGAGTCGCCGCCGCTCCCAAGCCCGTTGAGAAGGTTCACGTGTGTCATGTATGCAACATGGAATTCAAAATAGGTCAAGCTTTGGGTGACCACTGTGAGGTGTCATATATGCAGCATGGAATTCAAAATAGGTCAAGCTTTGGGTGACCACTGTGAGAAGGAGATAATGCCTTAATTGAGGACTGCATTACATTCCTCGATACATCGACAAAGAAGGAAACAAAATAATTACCTAAAATATAAATAACGTCAATACATCAACAAAAGAAGAAAACTAAATAACTACCTAAAAAATAAAGATATATACAAAGAAATACTAGGATACATCATTATCTTCCTTAACACCCCAAGGTGCATGGGGTTCAACTCAACGCGGAGCTTGGAACGGAACATTTCGAACAAAGGCCGTGGCAAACATCTTTGTGAAGATTTCTGCAAGCTGCAACGAGGATGGCACATAGCGTGTTTGCAAACGACCATTTTCCACCTCTCGAATGAAATGACAGTCAATATCTATATGCTTTGCTCGTTTGTGTGAGACTGGATTTTGCGCAAGGAAGAGGGCACTTTTGTTGTCACTGAGAAGAATAGGCGGCGAAACTCATTTGTTTGAGACTGGATTTTGCGCAAGGAAGAGGACACTTTTGTTGTTACTGAGAAGAATAGGCGATGAAACTGGCAAAGTGTAAAGATCTCGAAGCAAATTTGTAATCCAAACTAATTCAGAAGCAGTATTTGCCATGGCACGGTACTCCGACTTGTAGCTCGAGCAAGAGACTGTTGGCTGCTTCTTAGCACTCCAGGAAACTAAGTTTGGACCAAGGAAGATGGAGTACCCATAAGTAGATCGACGGGTATCTAAGCATCTAGCCCAATCAGCGTCCGAATAACCAAGAACAGATGAAGTCCGATAGAGAAAAGCAAATCATATCCAAGTGTACCATTGACATAGCGAAGGATACGTTTAATGGCCTGAAAATGATCATTTAATGGCCTGAAAATGATCAGTGATTGGATTCTGCTGGAATTGACTCACAGTGTTGACAAAATAAGATATGTCTGGACGAGTAATCGTTAAATATTGAAGCACCCCAACCAGCGATCGATAGAAAGTGGTGTCCTCAAACGGAGTGCCTGCAGCAGTGAAAGAAACTCCAGGGGCAAGAGGGGTGGATACAGGCTTTGAGTCCAGCAGGTCAGCACGAAGAAGATTGACCGAGAAAGAGAGCCGACTTTGGATAAGAAACCTCTAAACCAAGAAAATAACCAAGACCCCCAAGATCCATAATTACGAACTCTCTTCGAACTCGAGATAGGAAGACACGAAGAGAATTATGATCATTACCAGTTACAATTATGTCATCGACATACACCAAAAGATAAAGCAAATTCGACTTTTTCAAGAAAATGAACAAAGAAGTATCAGTTGTACTACAAATAAAACCAAGCTGAAGAAGAAATGTGCAAAATTGTTGATATCAGGCCAAAGACGTCTGTCGAAGGCCATACAAAGCCTTCCTTAACATGCAAACATGATTCGGCCGAAGGGGATCAATATACCCAGGCGGTTGCTCTATAAAAACAGGCTTAGAGAGATAACCATTAAAAAAAGTATTTTTGACATCTAATGATGTAGATGCCAAGAGTGCATGACCGCAAGAGACAGAATAATACGAACTGTAGAGGCTTTCACCACAGGACTGATGTGTGCGTGAAATCAAAACCAGGAATCTGACTGAAACCTTGAGCAACAAGACGTGCCTTGTGCCGATCTACAGAACCGTTTGAAAGAAACTTTATCCGATAAACCCATTTGGAGCCGATAATATTAGTGTTTGGTGGTCTTGGAACAAACGTCCAAGTATTATTTGCTCGTAAAGCCGTCATTTCCTCATTCATCACAGAAACCAATGAGATGACTTTAGAGCAGACTTGATGCATTTTGGTATAGAAACTGCAGTCAGTGCAAAATAGAGAGAGTTAGACTCCTTAAAAGACAAGTCAACAGACTTCTTAAGAGATAAATCGACGGGATAACGTGGCTTAAAAATGCCGAACTAAGACCGAGTCTGCATGGGATGAGTGCGAATAGGATCGGGCTACAGTTGTGGAGGCTCGGGTACGGCGTGTGGCAGCGACGAGACTGGTGGAACCTCCATGATGGGAGTAGGAGGGAAAACAGGGACAGGAGCTGACAAATAAAGGAACAACCTCGGTTGGTGGCGTTGAAGAGGAGCCATGCGTCGTGGGAATTGAAGTGGTGACTGGCGGTATGGAGTCTAATAAGTCATCGCCAGAAGAAGAAATATCCAGTGTGGACAACGGTGTAGCCGAGGATGAAAGTTTGCAAGGAAAGTGTACTTCATCAAAGAAAGCATGTCAAGTTGTGTACACACAAGAAGTGTGTAAATCAAGGCAACGAAAACCCTTATGCCGGAGCAGGAAAAGTACCGTCAACCAAGGAGATGAAATTTTGACTCGTCAATAGCGGATGGATCTGTTCAGTTCAAGCCATAATAAATAATTGGAGGAAGAGAGTTTCACGGTTACCATATGAACCATTGTAGAAAGGGGATAGATGGAACTTCCGTCGTGGCCATAGAGAAAATGGTGATGACAATGGGAATTAGGCGGTAGATCGTTGAGAGGGTTCAGTCAGTGCGGCTAATACCATGTGAGAAGGAGATAATGCCTCAATTGAGGACTGCATTTCATTCCATTAAATAAATAACGTTGATACATCGACAAAGAAGGAAACAAAATAACTACCTAAAATATAAATAACGTCCATACATCGACAAAAGAAGAAAACCAAATAACTACCTAAAAAATAAAGATATATACAAAGAAATACTAGGATACGTTATTATCTTCTTTAACAGCCACATCAGGAAGCACTACGAACCACCGCCGACAAACGCCGTTGATCGTGAGAAGATCCAGTTGGGTGTCACCGAAGATGATATCGGAAAGAGCTTCAGCGGCGGCACTACGAACCACCGCCGACAAACGCCGCTGATCGTGAGAAGATCCAGTTGGGTGTCGCCGGAGATGACATCAGAGAGAGCTTCAACGACGGCGCTTTCAGCCAGGAGGCGATCGGAAAAACCAGGAACTTTAATGTAGCGCTAAATTTGGAAACTTGTTTGGACAGGTCAAATGCTATTTTGAAAAAGGGATTGCAATAGGAAAAAATTAATAGTCATTATTAGGGTTCATTAAGGGACATCCTCATTTATATTCGTTGATATAACCATTATATATCAACAATTTTATTTACTGTTCTTGGCCTTGTAATTGTAAGTGGATCGGTCTTTCATGATGATGAGTTCAATTTTATAGTGTTTCATCTTATATCTCATAAGGTATTTAAAACGCGTTTTGTATAGAATATATTAACATATAAGTGGTTTTGTTAAACTTGAAAAATTAGGGTTAAATTAAATATATGTTTATGTTATTTGATAAACGTATTTTATTTGTCGAATCTAGAACCCAAGTTTAAAGTAGATTGCTAGAATCTAGTGCTCGAAATGGATAGGTTGTAGGGCAACAATCAAAATTGAGCTGACTCGTTAAATAAGTGGAATGTTTTTCGACTAATTGTCTATCAATTGGAATTTTTTTTCCCAAAACCTATATCTCACTTATACATCACATTAAAACTACATGGTTTTGAATAAATAAAAGTTTTTCATTAATCGTTGATTCCAACAACTATAATTTTTCACCTCAATAATATTAGTATTGAGTTTTGATTTGGTCAACAAACGAAATAGTGACTTTGGGCACATATGATCTTGTATTTTCCTCTAGGAGGGCAACACATTTATATCAATAGTTTCATAAGTTAGTCCAGCTCGGGTCACGTGTCAATATGATATTGGTATTAAAAACAATATTCAAATATTTATCTAATTTCATTACCATAACAATACATGATGCGTGACACGTGCTACATTCGATTTCTTAACAAAGATACCACATCACACATCATGCAGTTATGATATTACAAGCATTGATAGGATATATCTTCTCAAACATCATGCAAGGTATCTAGTGAGCTTGTTTGGAGATCCAGTGCAAGTTCTTGAATCCGGTGAGCTTGTTTGGAGATCCGACGCCAGTTTTCATCCCCAACCGAGCTTCAAAGAATCGACTAGGGATAATTGTATCGATATCAATATCAATTTATGTCTCAATAATCCCCTCAACATGTATCAACTCTTTCCAAGTTGGCCATGTAGGTCAGATAAACTGTCCATAGGTACGAGAATGAGTTGCTCACAAGGGGCTGCCAAACATCAAAGCACACAAACCTTTAGCCTATCTTTGAAGCTTGAACACCCTTAAAAGATCAAATGGGAGTGAAGAGAAGGACAAAACTACATATAATATATACAGAGTTGAGTAACTATCTCACTTGTAAATGAATGGGGATGAATTTGAATGTCAAGAAATCACAAATAGGCCAATACATAATGCCACCAAGCAACGTAGGGATCAAATCCCGTTTCAATCTACCAACGATTTCAGAGCCACTTTCACCTGCAAATTGCATCAGAGTACATACTTATTAGGAACTGCACTTATAATCAGTATAAGAATATGTTTCCAGCCATGGTTAAAATGCTAATATATGGCATAATATGATAATATGGGGTCGATGGGCATGATGCAAGAAAAGTTGAGAGCTTTTTCGAACGAAATTTGATGAAAATACATATCTGGAAACACTATTCAAACAGGATAGGCGAATCGAATCCTCTTTTCAACTCTGTAAACTAACAATGTTTACTGAATAGCAATGTTGAAATCATACTCCGTATTCTCAACATTTACTCCATTCTATTATTATCTAAACATTTCTATGTCTCTTGAAACCAAATCCTAGATCGTTCCTAACAGGTAGTATCAATCATACAACGATGCAGCCATCTTAACAAAAATCGAAATCTTAACTAGGAGCTAGCTTTTTAATTTCTACACACATATTTTAGTTCAATCAACTACATGAAAACAGATGAAACTAAATTAGGGGAAAAATAAAAAGGCAAGAAATGGTGATACTGATACCTTGTGAAGCAGCATTGCCGAAGAAGAATATAGCAGTAACAGTGGGGCCATATACAGTTTGTCCCAACGCCATTTTCGTAAATGTCGAGAAAAGATCGCGATTTGGAAAAACTCGAGATACGAAATTGAACCAATAATGCAATGAAGGCCCGATTATAATCAAACCATATCCAGCCATTCTTAGAGTTCTCACCCAATCATTCCCTTCTGCATTGCCCTCCACAATCGTCTACACCCAAAAATGGCTAATATGATTTTTAACTCAATTGAATAACAGTAAATGTTAGTGGTGGCGGGGTTACCTGAGCGGATAAATCGGCGGCGGTGTAAATGAAGGCGGATGTGACGCTTTTGGTGGAGACGGGTCGGGTCGAGATCATGCCCAAATACCAGCGGACGAATCCGAATTTCGGGGAAGAAGACGATTTCCGTATGGTGGAAGAGGAAAAATCTGGGTATTTGATTTTACGTAGAATTGAATTTGATTGGTGGAGTTGATGATTGCCAATTTTGTTCGGAGGATCGGGCACGGAGTGTTTGGAGCAAATTTTCGTCCAGAAACGGTGGAGGAATTGGTAGCGGCGGTGGCCGTTCTTCATCAATGCGGCGGCGGCCATGGAGGTCCACGGCGAGGGTTTAGGAGAGGTTTTGGGAGAGAAGCCCATAAACGCTAATAATATGCGTGGGTCACACTCGCTACTTAATTATATTTAAGAAATGACAATTTTGTGCTTTTTTTTTTCTCACAAAAAATAATTGATGGTCATTACTCATTTCAACATCTAAACAAACATTATGATTATTTTTAATTGAATAAAGACTAAAGTTATGGTCATATTTGCACCAATGGGCAAGCCATTCTATTTAATAGTATATCGCGTCCAATAAAATCCTCTATTCAACATTGATGTTTCATCGATATTCCAAAATAACTTCCACTTGTCAAGTGTAAAAGATAACATCACCAATTTACACATGACATAAATTAAAAACAATTGAATACAAAATAAAACACTAACTTAAAATAGAGAGTCCAGTTCATATCGTGTCACACAGGAATACATTCTAATTGAAATGTGGTATGATAATGTATACTTAATTTGATGCTAATGTATGATTTAAATTGCTTCCTCTCACGTTTTTTTGTATGAGATTTTTAGAATTGAACGCAACATGATGAGGAAGATTTTACAGATTAGTTACAAGTGTGAAAATCATGTAAAAAAAATTGAAAAATAGATCATATTGAGAGTTCCGTTTGATCCTGATTAACCAAACATATATATAAAAATATGTATGTTTGATGTCCAATTATAACATGTTCAGCCGTTCAATCTTAATTTGATGAATAAATAGAATATACTATATGTTCGACCTTGATGGTCGAACATGATTCTATATATGATGTTGGGAGAATATATATTATAGATTTTGATTCCAAATCTTAATCAATAGTTGATTTTTTTTTTAAAGAAAAAGGTAAAAAATAAGAAGTTGTACGCTGTATATAAATTGTGTTGTTTGATGACTTCAATTCGATCGTTTGCTTATCATCTTCTTCACTTTGAAGATTGTGTTATTCTGAAGCATCGATCTTGAGGTAAGTAAGTTTTTACCCAAGATTAGTATTATATAACTTTTATAATTAACTAGTATAATATCTTCCCTTCTTCTTTCTTTCTTTCTTATTTTTTTTTTTTAAATAACTTTTCTTCTTATTTGACCCTTTCTTAAGTTATTGTATACGTATATGCAAGAAAAGAATATCACAATCTTGTTAATTAATTTACATTTACGTGAATGGGTGCTAAAAGCCTAAAGCAAATAACCCCACTCAATTTGGTTTTACATCTAAAAATCTCAAAGAAGTTGTAAGAAAAAGAAAATTCGTGGACAAAAACAATTCCTATTTCTACAAAAGCAATCCCAAACTATACTCAATTGTGGATTGTAAAGTTAGATCACAACCTTATTAAATATATCTCATACTTTTAGTATATAGAATATAATTTTTTTTTTATCTTTCCTCTCAAACTATAATTTTAATGAAAATCCCCATTTAAAAGATTTAATAATACACCCTAAAATAGGTCTCTTGTATGCCAAGTGCACATATAATTAGGTCGATCCGGGTCAACTCAGATCTGCGGGTTTTTTTTTAATTCATATGTTACGTTTATATTATATTAATGTAATATTTATGTTACATTAGAATGGTGTTTATATATAAACATTTTTATCTTTATGTAATATTTTAACTAAAAAAAAGTATTTCAACACATTATATATATATATATATATTTATGTGATATTACGCATACTTTTACATGATATTACTTATATCTTTATATCAATATAAACATACATTTATGTAATATATAAAGGTACAACTAATATAACTAAAAATTATGACTACATAACTAAAATGTATGATATGTATTAATGTTTGTATAAAAAAATGTAAATATATGAATATTATAACTAAAAGATATACATATTTTTTTTAAAAAATGTAGAAAATAAACTAAGTGTTGAGCATCTTCTAGGACGTGTGGGCCGGGATGCGTTTCGATACAATTCTAAAATTCTGACGAGATTTGCGCACTTGATGCATAAAAGTTTTTGTGTACTCCCTAGATTTAAACATGGCTTTAAAGTGTTTATCATGAATTATTGAATATCAAAATTGAAAAAAAAAATACAAAAGTTTTAAAATATTATAAATCTTATGGTGTGGAATAAATTATATAAAAGAATTAAACAGAGGCCCGTTGGAAATTAAGAACTCTTAATTGGGATGGTGATAGTGGATAAACATATATAACAAAATATAAAAAAGAATGAACTTCTATATTAAATAACATTTAAATAAGATTAAAGGAGGTATAAATACATAAAACCATTTAAGTGCATTTTAAAACTCTCAAAAAATGAATTGGACGACGCGTTTTAGTAAAATCAAATCAAGAATATTAATAGTAAATCCAATCAAGAACTGCGCAAAGAATATATGCATTCTTCATGAAAAAAATAGGATTAGAATTTCGAAAAAAGTACATTTATTGTAGTACGATAAAAATTATATCAACCCTTTTGTGAGAATCCTTTCAACAATGAGTTTAAGACCACATATTGTTCTATCGAACCATTGTGGGGTTACAAATTTACATATCCTTTTACTAGATTACATCAGAATTTATTCTTTAAATCACAAATTAGTCACTTGTGGTAGAGAAAAAATGAACTTTTAGGACACTGTTTAAGTTTCTTTTTCTTTTTTCATCATTTTACTTATTATTATCACATTTAACTTTCGCTAACATGTATCAGAATAATTATTCGTACAAATTAATTCCTATGAAACAACCTAATCTGTTGAAAGTTGTTCATCGGAATAAATATTTTTTACTTAAGTAAAGCTATTAAGATATCGAGAAAAAAATTAAAATTGTGGGTAAGAAAAGAATTGTGTCTAAGAAATAATTTACTTTTAAGCTTTGAAAGATAACAATGAATGAAGCATATATAGACACATGCACACACACATATTACATATATATATACACACACACACAGCTCCTATATATATATATATATGTACACACATATATAGTGATCAAGGTCATGGCCAGAACTGGAATTAAGAACACAAAGATGTTGCTTATGAAGCCATTCTCAATGTATGTTTCTAATTAAGTACTTTTATTTATTTATTTTGACAACGTACTCTATTAATTTTGGTTCATTTTCAATTTTTATTTGTTTAATTAGTTTTGTGTTCTTGTACACTTTATAACCGGCCAAGAATTTCAGTAATGAAAGACAAAAGCTCAAGAAAAACAATGTGGGTTGTGAAGCTAAAATACTAAGAAAATACTCAGATATTATTTTATATCTAAATTCAATGTGGTGTATACAGAGGGGGATTACCTCGTTGCATGAGCAGGTTGGCAAAACCAAATCATCGTAAAACCACCAGCAAAGACTTGGACGGGGAGGCGGCAGAGTGGCGGCTGCCGGAGAGTAGGGGCAGCAGCTGGATGCCAGACAGCCGCACTGGAATATATTTTCCGGCGGGGCAAGAATGGGTGATGGATGATATCCCCAAAAATGCTGCTTCCTTTGATTGTACCTTCTGGTTGAGGAGCACTGATGGGGTTGATCATCATAAACCCTAATTGGACCAACGTCGGAATTATATATGGTACCTACGTATCGATAGAGGACACCTATGATTTAAGCTTAAGTCTTGGGTTCGAAAATACTTTAATCCTCTTAGAAACTATGAAAATGAAGGAACCCTATTTTAATATATATCTTAAATAATGTAATTTATAATATTACTAATAGTTTCTAGTCATAAGAAGTTGTTATCAATTCTCTATATCTTAGTACTTATAATGAAGCCAATATTTAAGTTATGGACTTGTTGGTTTAAAAAAAAAAAAAAAGAGTTATGCCTATGTATTTTCTTAATTAAGTTTGGAAGGGCAGAATGTTTTAAGTATATAATTTTCTTTTACTTTTCACCAGGTAATTAAAAGAATAAAAAGAAGAAAGAATTTATAGTAGTGACTTAAGAAACACAAGGCATCCCCCATTATTCTATAAATTAGGGTGCAAATAAATTGACCACAATCTTCTTTTCCTGCGTATTTTATTCACATTCTTCAAGTTTATTGTGAAATATAATTAAATAATTCTATTGAAATGTTATAAATCAATTTTAAATTTTGTTTAACAAATCTTTTACTATGGAAAAAAAAGACAACCATAAAAAGAATATTATTTGTACCATAATTAAAGAGTTGAACTTGTGTGTAATTGATGTATATCCATACATGTGGGTCAGGTCGGGGCAAATCCGACTCGAATTCGTATTTTTTCCTTTTTGTTTTTCCTAACATTTATATTATTTTAGCCATACTTTTATGTTATATTAGTTATACCTTTATGCAATACTTTAACTTAAAAAAAACTGTAATTTCGGCAAAAAAACTTTAATTTATACATATATACTTTTATGTGGTATTACTCATATTTTTAAGTAATATTAATCATACATTTATGTATGACATAAAGATACAACTAACATAATTAAAAGGTATAACTATTATACTAAAAGATATAATTAACATAACTAAAATGTATGAAAAGTATCAATACATGTCTGAAAATATGTTAAGGTACAACTAAAAAATCATAAATGTATGACTAACATAACATAAAGTACAACTAAAAATCCTAAATGTATGACTAACATAAAATAAAGTACAATTAAAATTTCTAAATATATGACTAACATAACATAAAGATATATTTAATATAACATAAAGGTACGTATGTTTAACATAACATAAATGTATAACATATGTAAGCGAATTTGGGTAGGTTTGAGCGCACTCATCCAAGCGCGTGGGGATATGTGTGAACAGGTGGATGACATGTGAATCGGATCGAATCTGTTACATGGGTTTAAAATCTGTGTACTGTAAAAGTTACTAAATATTGGAGTTAGAAGCGTCATTTACCCTAATATTCGTATTGAAATGGGTAAAATGCATCGAACCCCTTCCTATTTTGAAAATTTAGTGTCGGTTTTCTTTTTTTTATTATTAAAATGACAACGTTTACATGTGTGATAATAAAAAATGGGCACACAATTCCCAAAATCATCAAACTTAACAAGTGTAATGCACTCGCCTAATATGCGAATTGTGGTGAATTTTGACCATTTTATGATTATATATTAACTATTTTACCCTTTGTTTTGTAAAAATATGATATGTATTGATCTTCATCTCCTTTCTTCTGCTCCGATCACTGCACCGCTGTCGTCCCACCACTGGTGGTCCGTCGACAAATATTAAAAGCTTTCGTTTTTCTTGCCAAACTTCACCAAATGAACTCAAAGATATCCACAATCATTTCTCCTTGTAAATTTCCAGAAAAACATTGTTGAAAAAAATTAAAAAATAAACCTTGCCATCGTCAGATTCCTTTTCCCAATGTACTTTTTCTTTTTTAGAAAAGATCAAGAAAGAGAGTGGTGAGTTTCTGTAAAAGAAAGAAACAAAGAAGCCGATGAGGGGAGACGAAGAGAGAGAGTGGAAGGTCGCCAGAAAATTCCATTTTTATCCGTCAAGCTCTAAAATTCGATTTTTTTTTATTTCTCAACTAAAATACATAAAATTAATATCAAAATGATCATCTACTCAAGCCCAAACATAATCGCATCTCAATTTACAGAAAATCATTCGATTATAAATCAAATTGATCAAAATTCGATTGAAAATTCAAAACAAAACCCATTTTTGCTTACGAATTTACAAATTGATTTAGGGGGTTTTAATCCCCTGATATCTATTTTCTTATTTTTTTGATTTTTTTATTTTCATTCAAATTTTTGGAAGAGTGGAGAATTTATTTCAGTCCTGGGAAGAAGAATGAAACGAGAAAATACATGATAAAAACTAAAGGCGTCTGATTCAGTTTAAAAAAATGGAACGTGTGTCAAGTTTTTGATATTTCATGTATAAATGGTACCATTTTTTAACAGAAAAATGGAACGTATGTCAATTTTTTGATATCTCACATATAAATGGTACCCTTTTTATAACAGAAGGATGGTCGATGCGAAATCTATTCCTATAAAAGAAGGTTTTAGCTTTCTTTTGGCCCGACACATCAGCATTTTGGAGGAATGTAGAGTCGTCACGTGTCTTCCTCTCTTATTCCAAAACTCCCACATAAGTATTTTCATCTTTTCATCTTCCTCTCCCACCCCTCTAACATATTGATTTAAATGTTTCAGTTATCTTATGAAACCTCTGTTGACTGAGTGCGTATATAATGGAGACATTATCTTTCATGCAAAAGTAAATTTGTCCCTGTCTATATTGGAAGGTATGATTAGAATTGTGTTGATGCGGAGTAGCTTGATAGAACATGAAATCTGTTTAATTTTATATCTTTCTGCAAATGGCTTTTATATGTTTTTCTCCTAAAATTCAAGACACATGTGCATCATTTAGAGGCTGTATGGATGTAGTGGAACCTCTGAGGTTCTCTAAATTTTAAAGGATTAGCTGTTGGTTAAATGTCTCTCTTAACCACCAAAGTTGTTTTTGAAATCAAATGTTATATTATATTGTTCATCTTTTCTTTGATGGTAGGATTGGAACGTTAAAATCTCATGATAATGAATAATCGAGTCTCTTGCAGTAATATTATTGACATTTTTATATTTTAATCTCATATAGATAAACAATTGCTTCTTACACATATATTAGAATACGCAGATGTGTGTCGCCAGCAATTTATTTGTGCTTTCCATTCTGATGCTTATTGACTGTGCATGTAAGAACTAATCGACTGCCTACATTGTGTCAAAATTGCATAGCCTTTCACAGTTTAATCTTCCTGTTTCAATTCCTGGCTCACAGCTTTTGGGAACATCTTCTGAACGAGGAGCGTTACCTTAGGGAATGGGAATGATGGGCAGGCCAACTGAGCCAGCAGTTTTCTCAGCAAAATGCACTTACTACTGGTCAGGTATAAAGTTTATTCATCAATTTCTCTCACTAATGACACTTGATTCTCAATAAATTTAATAAAGTGTATATAATAATTGGGGATTTGAAAATAATACTTAACTACTACATCATTATATTCAAATTTAAAAATCAAAATTGTAACAACAATATTAAATTTAAAGATAAGAGAAAAATTGTAACAATAATATTCAATACATAATAATAAACATCTTTAAATGTATACATGAAAGAAAAATCTTCAAATATTCATTGGTTCTCAACCATTCTCTTTCATCGACTTCTTACAAAATCAACTGAAATAGGTAATCAAAACAATCTCTTCTTCACCATAATCATACATATTGATAAGATTATTGTCAACTTCATTTTCGTATCTAATCGTTCTGCAGGTGATATAAGCAATCATGAAAAAAGAATCTTTTAAAGATAAGCAAATTATGTCTTCATACAAACCCTTAGCTGAGATCAATTGGAAAAGTGGTACGTGCTATGTTAGGGTGCGTTTGCTACGTTCATGGGAAGCACAGAACTTCAAACAAGATCGACAATTGATGAGTGTTGATTTTCTACTATTAGATGAGAAGGTATATTTATATTTGTAATACTTTTACATTATAGTTCTGTAGAATGAGGTATAACCTTTATGTATATGAAAATGAAATGATACATTTATATGATTAAATTAATACACTTAAGTAATACTACGAATATATTTTGTAAGCAAATGGTTAATACATTATAAATATTATTAATACTACTAATATTTTACTACTTACGTAAAATATAATGTAAAAAATTATAGTAACATTATAAATAAATGAAATATATTTATGTTATATGGTTAATAAGGTTCGATTTTTGTGTTGCTATGTAGATCTTGATTAGTATATATTTACTGAGGATGATCTTCTATGTTTGATCTCTTTTTATGGGTCATATTTCCAGTTTTTTCCTCTTCTGTGTTGGTTTTATTAGTCCATTTTCAATCAGTTTCTTTTGGACATTTGAAGCTTATATAAATTTATAGTTGGCAATCTTGCAAGGGTTCTTCACTAAACATACTTTTGATGCTTAGACCGAGTAATGAATTTGGGATTTCGTAGATTGATTTTGGTGGTCCTGTGTGGTTGTAGATTAATGTATGTCTTACTGATGATGATCTTACATAAAAATTATCATGAAATTATTGTGGATTTCTAATGATTTGGTTTTGAAAAAAATCATTTAAATTTATATACAAATAATTTCATTTCTTTAAAATTCAAGACACTTATACAAGGATCTATCCATCATCAACGAGTACATCACTTTAAAGATTCCATAATCGAGGGAAGGTGTTTGATATTAGTCGATTTGATGTAGCTAAAAGTAGCAATCGATTCAAGTTAACAGATCACATGTTCATGATCCGCTTCACGCATAAACCACAATGGTCCCGGTTGAAGATGATGACAATTCTATTCCTCACCAGAAATTCCGAATACAAAATTACAAAAAAATCTTGAGTCTCGCTGATAGGAATTAAGAGTTACCAGGTTTCACTTTCATGAGTTTTAATAGACATTTTTGTAATATTTTCTAAAATATCTTACTTCTTATTTATATGGCTTATTGGTATAAATTTCACATGTGAAATTGCTTATGGATATTAAAAAATGATTACAAGTTTGCAAGATTTAGTGCTTCTAATCCTTCAACATAGAATAATTTGCTCTTCTAACATCTTATTCTTAATTGAAGATGCAATTGGAATTTTATGTAAAGTTGAGATTCCCGAAATAGAAAAAGAATCAAGTAAAATGATCCAATAAAATAAGGTGGAGAAAATTCAGATTCACCCACACGTATTCCATGAGAAATCATCCTCCCCAACGAGCCACAAACATTCATTCTGAGTCCTATCCACTGAAAGGTGGACAGGGCGGATCCCCATGGAACCTCACTTTATTAAATTTATTATTAACTATTCGAACCAAAGTGAATATTTGATTAAATTATACATGTTTGATATAGTAGATTTTGATATTTTTGTAATCAATTAATCCGTTTTCTTATAATTAAGATTTACTAAATTGTTGTTAATTTATTATTTGTAATTTAATTTTATATAACTAATTTAAAAAATACAGTCAATTTTTCATTGGATGACATGTAGATCGGGGGTTTATCGATTCATTTACTCACTATATGTATCTTTTTTAATATATAAATATATATATTTGAATAAATAAATATATTTATACACGTTTTTTGTATAAATAAATTGGTTAAACAAAAAAACTACAATATATATACATAAAATAATAAATACATAAAACGTAAATAAACAACAATTATAAATTAGATGAATTATGAAGCCCGTGCAACGCACGGGTTCAAACCTAGTTTCCATAATGTAAGGGGCTCTCGCAACCCTATCAAAAATTATTATTATTATTATTATTATTATATTAAATTTATACTTGTGATGCTATTTTTGTTCATTTTCATCTTTCTCCTGTTTTGAATGTGCTGTTCTAAGGTTTTCTCAGCTAATTTCAAGTGGATTTCAGATGAGCGCTTCGAGTTTGGTAGCGGAATCAGTTTGGCAGGCGATTGAGTCGACTCAGTTAGGTATATAGCTGCTCTTTTTTTTTTTTCTGAGCAAATATATAGCTAGTTGTAATCAGTTATCTTCTGCAATTTTAATCTTTAATTCACTTTTACATTGATGTTTTTACTGTCTAATTTATCAAAATTTCGATGCCATTGATGGTAAATACGAACTGTATGCTTCAACAGTGACCAATGATCAGCTCTCGATGTGAGTATTGTTGCTTTATTTCTCTCTGAATATCAATTTGCTCAACAAATCGATGATTCTCGGGTTTTGATATAATTAATTGTCAGATTGCACTTTATTTTTGGGAAGAATTTCGAGAGAGCGACGAGGATATTTGATCAGAGAGGCGTTAAGAGAATTTCTGGTGAACCCAGTGGCCGATCCATTTTTCAGGTCTTTTATTATTTATTTTTTCTTTATTCCTGAAAATGTTATAGTTTCTACGAACAGAAATGGCTTGAATTTTGGATAATCTTGGTTAGTTAAGGTAGTAGGAGAATCAAGGAAGAAGGAGGAGTATCTATGCTTTCCAGAACACTATTGTGCTTGTTACTCATTCTTCTATGATGTTGTGAACAGAGGAGAAGAGCTTTGTGTGAGTTCTTTTCTCTTTTCTTTTTCTCGTTTTTGTTTCTTGTCAAATTTATGGCGTCTAGTTTGGTAGTAATTTCTTCATCTTTTAGTGTAAACATCAGTTAGCAGCAAGACTTGCTGCCTCGACCGGGACGTGCATCGATGTCCAGGTTTCGGATGAGGAATTGGCCTTACTTTTGTCAAAGCTCTGACATGAAGATTTCCCATAATATGCAGCATTGAAGAGGTTCGATGCTTTAAAGCTTTTGGGGTGTTCTTGATTTATCACAAGTTCTGGCCTTCTTCTCCAATTGAACTCAATGTTAATGCAATTGAAGTTGGGAGTTGTGTTCTTGATCCAAAGAAGACTTTGCTGGTTCTGTTGAAACCCGTGTTTCATTGTTAATGTGTTGTGTGCTCTTTTCCTTTCTGGGTTTGCAAGAAAAAGTCTAATCACAGAGATGTAGAACGAATAGGCAAAGATTCATCACCACAAGAATGCCTGTGAAAATTCTTACTACTAACGTGAAAAGCCAAGTTAAGACAAATTTGAAGATGAATCATAAACCCTTTTAACCTTCAAAATATTGAGAATTCAAGTATTGCAGTCACTGCAAGAATCATAAAACAAGGGTCCAAAACACAAAATTACTCTGCCCGGGCGATCCTTTTGCAGATGCACGATTAAAACTAGCATAGTAAGGAAAAAAAGGGGTATGAGTTCGCTAGCTTTTCCTAGAGTGATATGATAAACTAACATAAACTGCATTTACAAGAGGGGTGGTGCTTCTCCCCTTCAAAATCCGGTGACCTCACTTGAGAAAGTGAGGGCTAATCAAACCAGCAATCTCAAGGAAGCCAACACGCTCCTTTCCCCCGAAAATTGTCTTCAGTTTCTCGTCGCAGACTATGACCTTTTTGTCTGCAGGATCCTGTAATGAAAAGAAACACCCGAGTCAGTTCTTGTTCTTTAAATGCTACGAGAGGGAAATCCAGAAGTAAACGAGTCAAAAAAGAAATTGTTAAATTTAACTTGATCGATAAAATCACACATGATCAAAACCCCAGCATGTAATGAGACCAATAAATAAAGGTTTGAACTGCAGTCTTCCATCAGAGGAATAAGACAAGAGTAAACAAGAACATGTTCCTAGCAAAACGAGTAAATTCAAAGGTTCGAAGGTAATCTTCTCAAGCTCAAGAGGGGTCTCTCAAGTTTCTTTTATTTCTAACTATATAATGTGCGGAAGGTTAACTATTTCACCTTCTCCAGTATTGTATGATTGTATCCTATCATTGACATTATTTGATGGAAATAAAAGCTGAGCCACCAAGATAATTCAGAAAATTAACAGTAATGGTTTAAAGAACTAAGCTTGCATTGTTCTTTGCAGGGCACAATTTAATCTGCAGAAGATAGAACAAACAACCAACCACAAAATAGCCTCAAATCAACATCAAAAGATTTTCTAACCAACTTTAGTCCATACATTAAATGATAGACATGCCAAACAACAACATTATGAAGTATATATTCAAATATTCACTATTTAACATTATGCCTAATTGCCTGTGATATATTTATCTATAATATAAACTGAAAATTAAATTAAAGGCATCCAAAACATAATACACAGTCCAATAAATCCAACTACGAACAGAATTGAAGCGAAAACGAAGCATTTTTAGCTCATATTTCACATACCAAAACTATGAGAGAAAATAAAATACAGCGAAAGTATTATATACCTGAAGATTTTGCTGTTTGATGTAGGCCCAAATTTCTTTTAGGGCTTGAGTGCGGGGAATCTCAGGCACGCCTCCAAGGAACGCCTGCATTTCAGGCGAGACTCGTTTCGGCTTCATTATCCCCCTCGGCTCACGCTTCTTCGTCTCCGTCGCCGGCTTCGACGCCGCCATGGTGGTCACAGTGCGCAGAGGAAGATTGACCGGAACAAGCTTGACGGAGGCAACAGACGACTTCACGAACAATTCTCTCGCAAAGAAACTCGAATAGAATCCCAAAGACGCCGCCATTTTTTCCGTCGGTGTGTGTGAGAGAGAGAGAGAGAGAGAGAGAGAGAGAGAGAGGATAAGCAGGGGCAGAAGGGTTTCCTCTTTTAGTGTGCGACTCTGTGGGAAGTTAAAACTTGAAAGGGCGACCCGGACCCGCCTCATTCGATCCATTTAATAAATGGATCCTATTCCAAGTGGGCCGATTTTTCTGGACTAGGCCACTGAGGCCCAATCACTAACATCACCTTTTTTTTTTTCTTTTTTTCTCTTTTCTTTTTTTCTTTTTTTTTTCCTTTATTAATGATTTTTGTGAGTGGAATTTTATTCTAGAATTAAGTTCTCTTTCCCTGAAAAAACTTAAAAGTAATAAATAAACAGATATCTTTTTTAGATATCTCAAGACGTCCTTTTGAAATTTCAAAATTCCATACTACTATGATTAACATTTTAAAACAACTATATAGTAGCATACTACCATGATTTACATTTTTTTTATTTTATATAATTTTCTAGCTTGGGCATAATTTTATTTATTGTAGGATTATTTAATCTAGTATAAATAGAGATCTTTGTTGTTTTCTATAGTTGTTGATTGAATTTTAGGAAATTAAGGTATTCGTTACCATGCGTATAAAATTATTTTACACAATTTATAGGAACTTAATTTTATATATAGTACACTTAATTAACACGTCATAATCATCGTCAATCTACCAACAATTTATGGTACAATCAAATGTACTAGAAAAAATTGTAAATTTTATGACACCTATTTAATTAGTCATCATCTTAGGTAATGTTTAAGATTAAAATCAGTTGTATACCTTAATACACATAAGTCATAATTCTTTGTACAATTCTTTTAAGTGGAAATCATTATTCGTTTTTACTATACATGTCAAGTCAATTCAAACAGTGTGTCTCATATGCATCTATTGCAATGCAATCCAGGTTGATCGCGTGTTTTTATTTTTTTGCTTCAAGCCAAAAAATTTATGTATAAATTTAGTGACCTTTATATATAAATTTTGTGACTTTTATGTATAAATTCTGTAACCTTTATGTTTAATAACTTATAAAAAAAAATATAGAGTTTCACTAAAATTTGTACATAGATACTTTTATGTTCAAATAACCCTTTTATATATTCATGTGACATTTATGTATAAATATTCATACTTTTATATACTTTTATTTATTATATAAAGGTCTGAATATTTGTACATAAAAGTCACACGAATATCACATAAAAGTATCTATGTACAAATTTTCCTAAAATTCTTCCTTTTTTTCTAAGTTACAATGCATAAAGATCACAACATTTGTACATAAAAATCATCAAATTTGTTCATAAAAATCAAGATATAAAATAAATAAATAAAAGTAAATTCATGAATTCGAGTCGGATCGATTCGGATTACATAAATTTTAGATCCATACACCAGATATATGGAAGAATTTGTCCAATTCAAATCATGGAACCTTAAAAAATGAATACGTGGAAAGCAATATTATTTTCCATAATTAAGACGTTACATGCTTGACATGTGATTTATTATACGTTTCATATTCGATATTTTCTAAACTTCACTAAGTACATCAATGTTTAGATGATCGATACTATATATATATATATATATATATATTCTCTATTTATTATGGTTACATTAATGTGTTAATGACTGATGTGTCAAAAATCTATTAAATCTTTTTTTTATATATAACAATGAGATAAAATCATTACAAATCATCGAAGAACATATTAAAAATTGTCCACAATGGGTATTTTAGCAGTTTTCATATGTGTGTGATTTTTGTAAGTACTACTACTCACTCATCACATACCATTCAACTATATTTTTGGCAAGTTAAATAACTTCAATGTACAAATAATGAGGCCCTACATAATTGTTTAATTAAATAGTATTTAATTAGTAAAAATAATAATAAAAATTGACACTTGTCAAGGATAAGGGAAGGACTAAAGTTGGTGTGCATTTTATTAATCTGCATTTATCATTCCTACTTTAGTTACATGAATTCATGGTTGTACCAAATAAGCCACTATCTTCCCTTTTAATACACGCCAATTGTATTATGATGCTATGATCACATTTATTATTTTGGGAGCCAAGTTTTTTTCTTCTTTCCTTTTAAAAAATAAAATAAAATAATCTCACGAATATAATATTATAAAAGGAATTCTTATTACTCATAATTCGAATTCATTTTTACTCTCAGTCTTCATCATGATTTATGTGAGTCTAGGTTATGATTGTTCTGTCTTGCAAATCAATGTGCATTCAATATATGAAACCCAATAAGTATTACAAATTGTGGAGTTAATTTTAACTAAATGAAAATACAAGGCTATATCTTATTTAGTGTTGGTCTTGGTCTTAGAGGAACAATTATTTTCTTAATTTCTCTTCTTAGAAAAATTATTATTTTTAGAGAAATTAGTAATGCACAAGTGTATTTGGACTTTTTTTTTTTATAATTAATATTTTCATTTTAGTGGGTAGTAAAAGAATCATACAAAATTAATATTTTCAATTGTCACTACTAAGTTTGTTAGAGGGAATGATTAGCACAAACTCAGACAGGCATAAACTGTTTTCCAATCATACTATTCCTTTGTTTATTTTCTTTTTTGGAACCAATTTATTTATTTATTCAAATTATTTCTTTTTTTGGTGCAATTTTCATTCCAAGTTTGGTCTGTGTACAATTGCGGGGCCCAAAGAATCGGCGGACTATTGTTACAAAATTGGGCCCACAGTAGCACAGCTGTGGGCTGCTGGTCCATTTACGATGTAGGTAAATATACCGTATATATACTCATCATCGTTCATATTGATTGACTCCTCTTTTTTCTTTTTTAATTTTTAACCTAATTTTTTTTTTTCCATCAATTATATGCACGTCAAAATCAAATAGTTAAATCACACAAATTATTAATTATAAATACTAACGTGTATTTTTTATTTTACACTATTTCCTGTTTAAGTTTATTAACAAATGTGAATATTTTATACTTTAAAAATTTAGCGGTACCAACACTTTGTGTAGTTTGTAAAATCTAAGATGAAGTATCAAAGTTAGTATTCTTACTTTATTCATTTAGAAGGATAGTGCATATGCATGGGTTAAAGTACAATGACAATTAATGTAATTTATCCTAAATAGAATATATATATATAGATTTCATCTGAATGCACTTGAATAATGCGCACAATTTGTAAATTTTTCCGTAGTTAGTTAAAAGAATGAAATTGGTTGATATTATGACGATACTAGGTAGCATAGATATCATTATAGGAGAAATTGATCGTTGAAATGCTAATTGATACAACAGAAATACAACCTATCAAAAAAAAATCAGATTTGAATCCTTAAAAGAAGTCTATGGGATCATATGAATGCTTAATTTATTATTATTTTTTTTAATAATTCATATTATAAATTTTTAATAATTCATAGATTTTCTTTCCAATTTTCATCCCACTGCACCATAAAATTTTAGTTATCATAAAAAACCATTTGTTAAAAATTACAAACTATAAATTATTTAATAAATATCCTCAAAATCAGTCCTATACTAGCCCATGATTAATAAAAAAACAATGAAAAATATTCAATTAATCAAATTGTCACAATGACTTTATTATAGTAAATGATGCATGTTTCACCGAACATTATTCTAATTTACTCTTGCAATAATTAGAATATATGTACAGTAGAAGTCATCAATTTAAAATATCTTGTTAGAAAAGATTTATTATGAATATCACAATAATTTTGAGGATTTCTTGAAATTTTTGAAGAATTTAGGATTTCTTAAGAAGTAATTAATTTAATATTTTTTACTATTTTATTTAATTGATTAGTTGAATATTTTTCATTTTTTTTTAACTGTGAGCTATAATAGGATTAATTTTGAGAATATTTGTTAAGCAATTCATATTTTGTAATTTTTAACAAATGACTTTTGATGATAATTTGGGAAGAAAAACTATCTTTATATGTATCATATGAAATATTAAAAAAATAAAATAATAAAATTTTAAAAAGTGTGCACGGTGTTCATTTTTCAGATGCGCACCTGATCAAATCTATATATATATAAAACATCTACAAACTTGTGGTCTAATTTTCTGCAACATGAACCTTTGATTGTATCACAAAAAATGTTCAATTTAACATTTGTTTCAATTCATAATATATTTGACTTTTTTGCGCTCAAATTGCTGCTGTGGAACTGAATTGTATAAGTTAATTATTAATGTGTAATTTTAAACGGTCACCATCCATATATAAATTTTCACGTTGATAATTAACTAATAAAATTTGAACTCCACGTTAGGAATTGGAATCCGAAAAACTCAAACATGTCTTAAATTAAAAACAAGTGTTAAATTGAATAGTTATGAAGTTACAATCAAAATATTATGTTATGATTGAAACTAAACCTTAAGATTGTTTTTTTTTTATGTAATTAACCTTATATAAAATAATATGATAATCATGATATGTCTTATAAAATTATATTTATAAGATCGTCTTATATGCGGTTTTTTTAAATAAAAAATTGCGTTGTATTAAACCATCGTGAACCAATCACGATCAATCAACTCATATAGAAAAAAGGAATATGACTTAAAATAGTTGTTTCTAGAAATTACTTACACAGTTGGCCTTAAATGTGGATTTGCTTATTAATCATATTGAGTTAACCAATTTTATACATATAAATGTAATCACAAGTAGTTAATTCTTTCATGATCAATTTTTTTTTTTCTCTTTACATTTTAAAATGCCTCAATTTTAGTCTTTTTTTTTTTTTTTTTGAGTGCCTTGTCTCACTGAATGGAGAATGCGATGATGATGATACTGAAAATTAAAGAAATCGTAAGCAATTTATTTATTGTTTACTCAATTTTTTTCTTTGAATAAATGAGGCCACCATTTTTTGTTATGGAAATTAATGTCATTGAGGTCAAGAAATAACTATGCAGTAAATGTTTATGGTTGATGTATCCTTTTTACATAATTTGTAGCAATCAATGGCTGCCTTTGACACTTACAATTTTCTAATTCAATTTGTATTTTATTATTATTTAAAGAAAAAACTTTTTTCAATTTACTTATGTCCGAATTTCGAAGACAACATGTTTCAAATTAAATTTATGACTATTTTGAGTTTTGTTTGTCATGAGATAACAATCTTGAAATTTAACAACATATTTTGAAATTGATAAGTTTCTTAAATGCGAATTGAACTCTCTATTTTAATTTGTGTTGCATTATTTTTAATTTATATCATGTATAAATTAATCACGTCATTTTTTAATTTTTTAATCTTTAATTTTCAAATCACTAAATTGTGCAAATCCAAAAAATAATAGCAAAGTTCATATGTTTCTTTCCACAAAAACTAGCCAAGAACTGCTGAAAATACACTATAAGAATATTATCATTGCGTTAAGAAATTTTTCAACCATCAAAAAATGCTTAACCAGATTGAAGAAGTTGAAGCGCAGTTGAAAAATAAATGCTCGACTGATTCTTAAATAAGTGCCATAATTTGGATATTATTTAATACTACATCTTACATTATATAAATATTTACCAAATATATTTTAAAAACATCTCAAGTAGATAGGGTTTTTTTCATTAAAATAAAAAATAGTGAAACGGAAAAATATCATAGTAAATGTAAAGACTGTAGAGCTCATCAAATTTCAAGGTTATTTACAAATTGTATAAATGAAAATAAAATATCGAGCAAATATTCTTGTTTTCAGCTTTTAAACAACTTTTAACACGAATAATAACTCTCTCCTATATATACCGACTCTCTTCAGCTGATCTTAACCTTCACCCACATTACTTCACCTTCCTCTCCTGGGTGCGCAGGTTAAGCCGATCCAGAGTGCTATCCTCAAATATGGCTCGGAAACGGCTTCTACTCACGGCTTTGGTCTGCATTATCATCGCCGCCGTCGGCGGACAATCTCCGGCGAGCTCCCCCACCTCAACCCCCGCCACTCCCCCCACCACCGCAGCTCCGCCTCCCGCGACCTCCACTACGCCTCCACCAGCAACACCACCTCCGGCGTCGTCTCCGCCCCCTGCTGTCTCTTCGCCGCCACCTTCAACTGCTGCTCCACCCACGCCGGCCCCCGTGACCGCCCCTGCTTCACCTCCGCCAGTTGCAACTCCCCCGCCTTTGAGCTCGCCGCCGCCTGTTAGTCCTCCGCCTGCTGTACCGCCACCGGCTCCTACTCCGCCGCCTCCAGCTCCGTCCCCACCACCACCTGCTCCCACACCGCCGCCTCCGGCGGCTCCTACCCCAGCGCCGCTCGCTTCGCCCCCAGTTTCGGTTCCAGCTCCGGCGCCGACCACGGCCGCTTCTCCGGCGCCATCTCCGTCGTTGATGAGCCCGCCGGCTCCTCCTAGTGGAGCTCCGGGCCCGAGTTTCCAAGCCGTTTCTCCTTCACCGTCAGCCACTGATCAGGTACGCTCCATCTTCGGCCCAGGCCCATTTGTGGCCGACATTTTCGGCCCATTAAGATTTAGTCATGCTTATAGATTATGAACAGTGGATGGTGACACATTTAATCAGAGTTTTTTTATTAGAAATTCTTGATATTGCTATTGCTAGATTGCTAGGTGGAGCTCACAAGCATGAAGTGTTGCTAATTTGGATTAGGTTAAAACATTTTGTGTTTAATTAATTATTAATTATTTAATATTATTATATTATAATAATATAAGCTTGTGTATGGAAGGGAGAAATTGTGAAAATCGAGAGAGTGGGTCACGTGAAATTTCTGACCATCTGATTATTGAATAAAAGGACATGCTACCCTACTATTAGTCTTACCATGTTAGGTTATAGCCTTATAGGCGTTATAATTTTTTATTTTATTTTTAAACTACTTGAATAATATTTGGCTCCAGTAGTTTGTAAGCTTGTGGGGGCATATGTTGAATTTACTTTTTTTTTCCCTTTAATAATTTATTTATTTAAAGACATACTTTCAATTTTTTATTTTATAAGTATAATTTTGGAAATTTAAGTTATTTTAAAAATATTGTTCAAGTATCGACTGTCCGTAGTATGCTATAAAGAGTATAAATAGATTTAGTACAAGATTCAAGTGCGATTACCCGTTTGGGGATTCCCACACTTGTTAGGTTACAATTATATTTTGTTGGAAAAAATACTTATTGTATGTGTGTATATTTATGAGAATGGAAGTAAGATTTGAATCTTGGCCTTGCTATATATAGTGGTATCAATAATTTGATTTACCATTAGTTTTAATTTAAGTTACATTTATTCGATCAAATTTGTATTTTAGTTGGCTTGATTTATTCGGTGGTACATATTTAAAATGAATTGTTTTTTGTAGAGTGGAGCGTGGTCGCAGAAGATCTCAGGTAGCTTTATTTTGGGCTGGGCCTTGTTGGGCTTGCTGCTTTAGATTGACCATATTTACCAACTTTTGGATCTGAAATTCGGCCCACATTTATATTCGAATCGGGTGTATTTTAGCGATAGGATTCTGGACTTTTTTCAATGTATTTTGTATGATACATTTATTGGATTTTTTTTGGAGCTTTAATTTTATTTCTTTGTGTCACTACATCTTTATTTTCCATTTTCTGTTTAAAGTTAGTATAATATCCAGCATATAAATATTTTCAGATATATTTAAAATGAAAATCATTTATTTTTCAACATAAAGGCTAAATAAAAGTATGATTCGTTGTCGAGTTATAATTGGGAGAGGACTCGAATTTAAATCATTATTCAAGTTGGTATATTGATAAAATGAAATTGCTTGGTTATTAAATTTTTATTTATTTGATATGTTTTACAGAAACACGTTATTGAATATGGACCCTGTGTTCTCACAAGTAATGGGCGACCCTAAACAGGCCATTATTAGGCCCATTAAATTATGGCGTTGGATTGGCCTCATTTGCTTAAACTTAAGGTGCATCCAAAAAATAAATTATAATTAAATTGAGTGTATTTGGCCAAATTTATTTTAAATTTTTTATCAGTCTTATATGGTGTTTTTAAAGATTATAATATGTTTTGTTTTATTTTAAGAATAAGATGAATTTTTTTTTAAATCATTAATTATAAAAATGTGTAATTAACATTGTCAAAGTAAAATCTTAAAGATAAAATTAAATTTTCTTACATTAGCTAATAAACTGTTAATATCTTTTTAACATTGCCTAAAATGACAAAATACTTGCTTAAACATATATGTTTTTTAAGTCAGTCTTTTCGTTCGATATATTTCAGTGTTGTTTTCAATGCACATAATTGAAAAATTTGTATAATCATATATAAAATCGATGTGCTTTGGCTCAAACATTCAGGAATAATTTAATAAAAAACTCGTATTTTCGATTTAAACTGAATCAAACTGAATGATTCAGTTTAAATCATAGTTCAATTTTGATAATCTTTAAAACTCCGTGCACAACCCCATTATTAGAACATCAATTTGAAAGCTGCATGTGGATTTGAAGAATCCATGTTATAATGGATCTGAACACAATCAATTCATGTCAAATAAAATGATATTTAACCAAATTTATTTTGAAATTAGATTGAGTATGGAACACTATTTCTGTACAATTTTTATTTATAAAAGGATCGAAGTTGATAGTAGTGACTAACAAGAAACGTTAAAGAAATATATGAAATTGAGACCCCACCAAATGTGAATGATACACGTGCAAGTGTATTGAGTGTTTGTATTGTTTTATTTTATTTAAACGTAGGTAGTAATTATGTAAGAATGCATGCAATGCAATAAATGAAAACGTGTGTGAATGATGATACAATGTTGTCCGTTGAATGTGGCATCAATGCATCATTTAATACTTAATATACTCTCTCTCTCTCTCTCTCTCTCTCTCTCTCTCTCTCTCTCTCTCTCTCTCTCTCTCTCTCTCTCCGGCCGACAGTTCTCTCTCTCTAGAGCACACACAAATTTATCTTTTATATAATTCTTTCATAAATTTAATTTTGTAAGGATTTCCGAATGTTGTAACTTATCAAATAAAAATAGAGACTAACTTTTTGAAAATATATTTAATGTCTGAGTATGTTTCCATGCAAATTCAGAAAAATGATAATAAAAAATTATCTACTCCTATTTAAGTATAATTATTACAAGGTTTTTAGAAATAAATGAAGACATTTTTGATAGATTATTAATAAATATGTATTAAAATCCTAAAATAACATTTATTTTAGAATATATATATATATATATATATATATATATATATATATATATATATATATATATATTGTTAAAACAATATTTATTTTAGGATGGAGGGAGTAAGTTTTTTTGAACTATAACCATGTTTGTACATATAAGTAATTATGTTTAATATATTAATATATTAAGTCTATCCCATATATATATATATATATATAATACATGAAAATCAATATGTTTAGTGAGTTATTTATGGGACTCAAATAATATATATATATATATATATATATATCGACCTATATAATGAGATAGATAAAGTAATTATTAAAAAAACTAGAGATAAGTCATCTTAATTCACCTTCTAGTATATTTTTATGCTTCTTGAAACGTTAAAAAAATGTCAACCAAATTTGAATACATTTCTTAAACTCTCGTAGAATTGGGAATAAAAAAAAAATGGAAAAATTAGAAAAGGAAAATGGAGAGCAAAAGTCGATGGGGATTAATTCTGATTCAAAAGCCCACTCTTGATAATGAATTAATATAATTTTAATTTATGTCCGATTATGGATTTTTAATCACTAAACGTTAACTCAAAAAAAAGTAATATATGAATTTTAGATTCTTATAAAATGAAGGTACCTAAATAAAATTGATATATTTGTTATCATGGAATTGATATTCGTAAATCAAATTATTTAATCCAAACGAAGTGAAAATTTTGACAGGAATTAAATGAGCTTTATTAAAAGAGCAGATCAAAATAATACGTGTGCAAATGCTCAATTAAATTATTTCTTTATAGCTCCAATTGAGAGCACAATTTTATTGAATGTTCCTTAGCCTATGATTTGCACATGCTATATTTTACATGTAGTATGATAAATAATCGAATTAATTGGAGTCTATCTACAATGATATCTGAGGCATATAGGAGTTAGCATTATTCCTTTAATCTAGTGTTGTTAGTAGTATAAAATAATAACAATAACAACAAAACAACGATCTAAATGATTTGAATTTAAAAAATTAAGATAATAACAATAACAACGATCTAACATATACAACTTCTTCTCATTTTTCCATTATAAATTATGTTTTACTTGGTGAACTTCATATGTCGATAATATATGTGTGAGAGAGATATAAATACTACACATATATATTAAAATTCGTGGAACATAGCCTCCTTGGAGCTAGAGACCACCACTCTATCCATAACTAAGTGAACCAACCATTAATTAGTTTGATCCAAACATAGACTTAAAGAGATTCAAGTTGGTTGTTCGATTTGGATAGAAACAACCGTTATAAAGAGACCTCTTTTACAAGGCAAACCCCATTGTTCTATTCACGTTTTCAAGGCCACGTTTGGATGTGTTTTAGAGACTTTTTCTAGAAAAAATAATGTCCTTTTATTTATTTATTTGGTATCTCTGGATGCACTACATAATAACCCTAAACTTTTTATTACATTCAATACATTATTTATTACTTTAGGCCAAAAGACACTCTTATATATATATATATATTAGGGTCAGAAAATATAAAATACATTTAGGAACACTTTCCTTTAAGATTTATAAAGGAAAGTGGCATTGAAATGATAAATGTTCTCATTTAATTTGGTCCATACTCCATTGTTTGGAAAATTATCTCAAATGCTCCATCTTATACATTGAAAAAAAAAAAAAAAAGAGTTATGATAATATTATTGGAGCTTATTTTTTAAGCTACAAGACTATATTCAAGGAGTTTATTTTTTACCATAGGATTACAATTTTATAGTTAATCTCAAGCTAAATGAATTTGTAAGATGCATGGAGCATAATAAACACTAAAAATTTTTGTAATTTGTTTGAGATAACAGCTCAAAAACTCAAATTCAGGAATCTAAAAAATAATAGGGGTATGATAATCTAACTCACTATATTTTTTTAAACGCGTTTTCAAACTCCCTTGACTATAAAACAAAGATAAAAATTTGTGTATTGATGGGTTTGGATCAACCCTCACAAACTTAAGTCGTAAGACAGTTTTACATAAAATTTATTTGTCACAACCTATCATGATGATCTAGAATAATTATTAATAAAGTATTCTCTCCTTTTCAAAATAACCATTTATTTAGAAACTATAATTCGTTTCAAATCATCTATAATTTTTTGTTAACCAATATTTTATTTTTTTCAAGTTTTACTCGTATCTCGTTTTCAAACAAACCTTTATTTAGTGTTAGTTATGCATATTAAATGTTAAGTAATATAGTTATTTTATATAATTATAATTAATATTTATTAAATGATCCCTCTACCGGCTTCCAAAAAAAAATCTTTTAATCTATATGAAACAATTTTAAATGATTTTTTTATCTATTTCCCACATTTAACGCCGAAGCTTCCCCACAAGTCGCTGCCAATTAATGGGATACTTGCCCATGTTACCCATTTATATAAACCTTCATCCCTTTATACCCATTAATATAACAACACATCCCAATCTACCCATAAATATAATAAAACATCCCTTTATGCCCATTTTTCATAGAAAATTACTATGCTACCCCTTTTGACTTTAGTTATTAACCAAAATGCCAAATTTGCCATTAGCCATTTTCTATTTCCACTCTTATATTTATTAGATCCGGATTAGTCCACTGATCAATATCAGGCCCAACATGCTTCCGTAAATAAAATAAAGCTGAGTTTAAATCATACCTCGTCTTTGTCTCTTAAGTTCCCTTGGACCTCGGCTCAGGTTTTATGGATCAAGGATCCAACCACTCGCCCGCATTCTATGGTTCTGAAACCGATTTTCTTGGGAACCCTGATCGCCCTCTTTTTCAACGGCCACCTGCCTTTAAGGAGATCACAGGGAGACGCACTACTGGATGATATTTCACTCAGAATTATAAAATTTTTGGACAGAATGTCGGAAAGCAAAAGCCTTGTTTATTGAAGAAAATAAACTAAACTATTTTACAATATAAATTTTCTCCGCCATTGGAAGAGAAACTTGAATTAGCCTATCATGGCTAAGACTCGTGAAGGGGAAACCCCCATGAACAGGAAAGCTTGAAAGCTAAACTATTACAAAACTAGAGAGAAGATTTCGAAAAGCTTATGAAGAGAGAAGTGTTGTGTATTTTCGATGATCTTCTTCTGAGGCTGAAGGCCTCCTTTTATAGGCATCAATCTCCTCCTGTAAGAGTCCATTATTGCCTTGCCAGCTTGCTTTCCACTTGATGAGTGGGTAATGGGCCAGCCTTCTTTATTTCTCACCCACCACTTGGTAGGTGCATCTACTATCTTCGTTGTCTTCTTGTGTCGGCAACGAGTTTTTCTTTAGTGGAGGGTCCTCCACCTTTGTCTTTTTGGTATAGGATGCAGATTCTTCAATGGTGGCGGGACAGGCCACTATCTTTTGTCTGAAATTGGCATCCTATGCTTTTTTCACTGTATTCCTATACTATTACATTAGTAGAATACATGTTCAGCTTGTTTACAATCGAGTCTAATTTAGACCCGTTTCCTCTTATTACATTTTTGGTTTTTAATTTCTAAAAACCCTTCCCTTTTCCCTTTTTCTTTGGGTATTCGGGCTTATCCTTTTTTATTTTGAAACCCTGTCCAAACAGTGGTTTCTCTTGTGTTTGACAGTAAGAGCATATCCGCTCTCCCCATCTCCCGATATGTATCATATTACATATCTTCTTCCTTGTTTGTTCCGTGGCTGGAACCTTGTTTTCCCAGATTAATTTTCTCTTATTTTCAAAGAGGTTTTCAGCAAATCCGGTAGTTGTTCCTGTCATGGAATTTAACAGGAATGATCCATTCATAGAATTATGAAATATTTTGAATGGATACTTCACTTTGTCCATCTCGGTGAGACAGACCCAAAGACCCCAAACTCGCCTCGTAGATATATCATTTTCAGTCAAGGCTACAACCAAAGGGCTGTTTTCTGGGGGTGTTTTGGTTCGGTTAATCGCCCCCATCTCAGGTCTCTGTAGTTTTATGAATTGAAAAACTAGATGAGACCCTTTTCCTGTAATTTCTGGAGCAGCAGAGATAATTTTTAGCTCCAGTATATCTCCCCGACCCAAGTATGGGTTGTTCTGCCATGAATCGTGCACAGCAGTGGAAATCCAATCCGGTAATTTGGAAATTTCCGGAAAGCTGGGTACGGTAGTAAAGATTGAAGCAATTGCTCCAAAATCGAACCATTCCCGCACATCATGAGGGTTTACCCCCGGGAGCATCCAAAGTCTTGGATACTTGCCAGACCAATCAGCAGTAATTCTGTTTGGATTGATCCCATTTCTTGTAACCAATTTCTCCCATATCTTTTGGTAAACCTGCAGAGGAGAAAAAGCTTGATTAGTGTTAACCTGTCTAGGGCCAGTTTGGGGCCTTAGGTTAACCTCTCCCTCTTTTACCCCAGAGGTGCTAGGTTGACTCGGGTTGTCTGGAATTGCTTCCTGACCTTCCGAATTAATAATTTTATCGGAATCCGATAAAACACTTGGTTCGGCCTTATCAGCCTTTTCACCGATATCCGATGAAAAACTTTTATCAGCAGGATGTCCTGCTTCGGGTATAAAAGTACCCTGTTTGTTCATCGATGATGAACTTCTCTCGTATATTTCTTTCTGCATCACCGATGGTGAACAGGCCTTGTTTACAGGATCTACTAATGCATTCCACAAATCATTATTTGAAGTTATGGTTGCACGTAGAGTCTTTTGGACTTTGTCCAAATCAGCTTTCTGGACATAAGATGCCGCTTCAGCTCTTACCCTTAATTCCTCAAAGGCCTTGTAATGCATCTCAAGGTTTTCCCTAAGATGCCTTGCTCGTATTGTGATGGAATCTGCTTCAAGGATATCCATCTCTTGTTAAGAAATCTGCAAGAACATTCTCATTAGATTTCACAATGACAATATCAAAAAGATAATATTGGCATTCTGCTTGCCACCTGATAATACGTGCTTTTTCGATCTTGGATTCAAGTTTGTTTTTCAAAAAAGCTTTAACGTTAGTATTATCAACTTTTAATATAAATTCTTTAGCTAATAAAAATAAAGGCCATTTTTTAAAGGCCTTCCAAACAGCAAAGAATTCTTTCTCGTTAATATGCCAAACTCTGGCCTGTTGTTCTGTAAACAACCCTCCAGTGTATCTACATGGTTCTTCACCCTTAGATGTCTTTCGCATGAGCACTGCTGCCCATCTGAAATCATTTGCGTCTGTGTAGACGACTAATTGATCCTCATCTTGAGGAATCGCGAGTTTTGGCAAGTTACTACAAACCTGTTTTAGCTCACGAACTCTTTGGGAATGAATATCTTCCCATTTCCATTTGGTCTTCTCATCCTTTTGTAATAAAGGACGGAAATCCTTTCTATATTTTGCCAAGTCCTTAATGAATGAACCTGCAAAATTAATCACTCCTAAGAAGCTTTGAAGGTGCTTCTTATCTCTAAGAACATCTGGAAAATTGCAGATTTTTTCCACAATATGTTCCTGTAGTTCCATTCCTGCATGGTCAATAATAACACCGAGAAACTCGATTCTATTAACCGCGATTATTGCCTTCTTTTCAGAGAGCACTAATCCTTCTTTATGACATGCTTCTGAAAATATTTCAAGATGCTTTAAATGATCTTTCATATTCTTAGAGGCAATTAATATATCGTCTATGTAAACAAACATAAACTCAAAATAATCTTTAAATAGATTATCCATCTTTCGTTGGTATATCTGAGGTGCATTCGCAAGACCCATAGGCATTACGTTCCAGATATACTGACCTTGTGGTGTAGAAAAAGCAGTTAATTTCTTAGACTCTTTTTCTAACTTAATCTGGTAAAAACCAGACTTGCAATCAAATTTTGAAAACACTTTTGACCCTTTAATACAATCAATTAAATGTTCTCTACTTGGAATGTAATAACCATCAAATTCGGTAATCTTATTAATACCTTGATAGTTAATTACTAACCTTGCTTTTCCTCTCTTTATTTCGCCATGGTTTCTTACCAAAAACCCTGGGCTACTATAAGGAGAAATACCTGCTTCGATCAGCTTGAGATCGATATGCTCTTTGATAATCTTTTGCATATCTTTTCGATCTTCAAGATTCATCTGTATCGGCTTGTATCGAACCAACTCATATCTGTGTTGTTCTTTTACCTTCAACGTTGCTTCGATCTGGTTTTTGTCCCACCAGGCTAAAGGATTTTCATTGTAGTTCCTCTGAATTAGCCTTTTTACATTTTCGAGAGAAAGTAGACTTTCCTCATTAATGTCAATCTGGGGTGGTCCTTCTTGTAAGGCATTTTTCAGAAACTTAATAGCTTCTTCATGTGCCTCCTCCATTCCCTCTTGTCTGTATGACAAAAGAGCTTCACCAAATTTTCTCTTATCCTGCATTTTTGGATGAGTTAACTTGGCTTCATTATCACCACGTTTGCTGCGAAAATCAATAGGCATGATCCTATTAAAAGCCTTTTCTCGCCGCAAAACCTGTATCATACTACCACAGTTAGTAGTAAAGGTTAACAGGTTCTTGTGATTATCCTGCTCATATTTTGCAAAAGTTTGGATAAAATTGTTACCAAGCAAAATATCAGCACCTGTATCATGAATATAGATTGGTGGCATTCTTACTTTATACCAAGGGGTATCAAATGCGCCTCCGATCATTATTCGTGTTTCTCGAATACCTTTATTGAGTATAAGGATCTTCTGTGAGAAGTCTCTTCCTGCAATAAGAGGTAATTTTTCCACTGCTTCGCTGGGAAAAACTCCTGGCTTTGCTGTGCAAATGCCTGAACCTGAGTCAATATAAGCTGCAAAATATTCCGTCTTATATTGGTCATATAATATCCCTACAGATATATATATAGAGAAAATACTTGTCATTCAGAATCGTCTGGATAGATTCCTCTTTTCCAAGATTCTAACAAGTTTATCCTTGAGCTTCTAACATTATGCTCACGGATCAACTCTTGAAACCTTACTTGATGAGTCTGTTCATTATCCCGCATTTCTCTAATGCGTTCCGTCAACTCATCTTTCTCTTTTCTGAGATCCTGGATCTCTTCATCAATATACCTTCCTGGCATAATTTAGAACATATCTGGATTGTTTGGATAAATCCTTCTCCTCCAGCGTTCTAGCATGTCTATTCGTGCGTTAATTTGACTTATTTTTAACGCAGCCTCTTGTATCCTTATGACATCTTGGATACTTCTTTGTTCTGGTAGATTTTGCTCTCGCAAATATCTTAACAAAACTATCACCTGATCTCTTTGTATCGTGAGATCAATGATTTCTTGATCTAACTTGATTCCCGGCATAATGGTTTTATTCTACCCTGATTGTATGTCCATCAAGGTCGAACTCCATCCATTTCTCATCTCTTCTCCAGGGCTTATGTTCTTCAAGGAAACTTAACCCTAGGGTCATAACTCCTTTAGTTATGCCTGCACTTCCTGTAACAGATACATGATATCCTGCTATTTCTAACATGCCTTCATATCTGTTAATACTTGGTTGTTGTAAATGATATATCTCCTCACAAGGAAACAAATTATCAGTTTTAGATATATCAAAAACAATATGAATTTCTTTCCATTCATTATTAGGGCATTTGATTTTTACATTTCTTACCCTAATCTTTTGTGGATACAAATCCTCACTTGGTTCTTTTTCTTTTAGGCTTAAAATCCTACCCTCGGAAAAGGACAACCTGTTACTAATTTCAGAATCAAACCTTAATGATCTACTGTTTAGAATAGGTTGATCTTTGATTAGCAAGTTGACACCTCCTAACCTTGGTATTTTAATTGGGTCAGGTGTCATAACTTTGGCAAATTCCTTAAAAATTCTAGGAATTTCTATATACTCTTTCCTAAGAAACATATCCGAATGATGTGTATTAGAAAGAGCATATGCAATTCTATACGTGATAGAATATGGTCTATTTCCTTCTTTCATAAGATCAGGTCTTTTAAAATCCTGATGAAGGGTTAAGACTCTACTAAAATCTTGGTCTGCTAGGTTATATGCAATCCTAGGATGTATGTCAAACATAAGTTTGCCAGCATATAAATTACCTACCATTGTACCAAGACAACTTTCGCTTAAATTATTGATTCTTTTATCCATCACAGATAGATGTAATTCAGAATCAATTCCTTCTTTGAAGGTAGCTTTAATCACTACTTCAATGGTTCCAATATGAATCCATTTCATTGTGACCGCAACTTCTTCTTTGATACGACTTAATTCCTCAAAAATTTCTTCTTTTGGGATAAGTTGCATCTCAATGTTATTACCGGTTAACCCTATTGGAATAGAGAACTCACCTGAGTTCACCCGGTAGATAATATGATGCTTGCGCTGTCTTATTCCGATTTTGTCACAAAATCGATTAAGACTCCCAATCTTAAATCCGTCGTACGGACCTAAAGCTGAATCTTGTTGCATGATTCTTTCCATCGTTTTGTTTGAGATGGTCATTTTTGAAAAGAATCCTGATAGACTGTCCGTCGTCTGGAGTCTATCTTCTGGTTTGCCGGAGCTACTCGTCTGATTCTGTAGATGATCCATCGGATCCTTCTGAAACAGATTCCAATTCTTCTTCATAGATGCTTTCATCTGAAGAGATGTCCTCGAACTTGTAAACTGGCACCAAATCACCATAGAAGACAGCATCACGGATGTCGTCTGTATACTCGAACTGGCGCACGTCTTTTTGCTTTTTTGGGCAATCGGGCGAAATATGACCTCTCGCGCCGCACGTCCAACAGTTGCAATCCTTGAAACTCTCATTTGCCCGAGTGTGAGCTCGTTTGAAAGTTCTTTTCCTGGTTGTTCCTCCTGTTGGCTTCCCTGTGGATCTAGATCCCTGTGAAGAAAACCTGGAAGGACCAGACTTTTGACCAGATTTGTAAGATCTAGCCTTTGATTTGGACCACCATGATCTTTCCTGTTTGGAAGGTCTCCTGTATGATCCTCCGGACTTAGATTGAAACCTTCCCTTGAAGTGTTTCTTTCTCTTTCCGTGTCTTTCGCGTTGTGGTTCTCCGATTATACTCGGAAAATCATTATTGTCGCAACAAAGAGGGGTCTTTTTCACCATTCCTCTTAGTTTCTTCTTGTTCCTTTGTAGTGTCGCTTGTTGACACCATTCTCGTATACTGTCCTTGAAAAAGGACATCCTTCTGGCCACTGAATCGACTCGGCCTGTAGGTACCTTGTAGGTTTGCATTAACATTTCCCTCCATGGACTGCAGATTTTTGCAAAGAATAAATCTGTTGCCACATTCCATGGTACATCTGCTTGGAAATAATATTTGCGGAACCAATATATATATTCATCCGCATAACATATATTTCTCAATTCGAGAGCAAACAGAGCTTGCGTGTACTCTCTTTTCTTCTCGTCTTTTCTTTCCTCAAAATATCCGTCCCCGAGGAAACATATTTTGAGCAGGTGACCCATCCTTTCGACAATTGTTATAACATTTTCGTTGGATAGGATCTCTTTTTTGAGAGAGGCTTCGGTCATCTCCCATGCCTTCTTGGCTGAACCTTGCAAACTATTTACCAATATCTGGCAAAAATGATCGTTATCCACATCCAGTGTTGATGAGGCTACTTTCATGGATGACATCCACTCATCGATCAAAACTTCCATATTTCTGAAATCGATGATGTCTGTTGTGAGCATCACTCCAAACGGATGGGTTGGTTCAAGCATCGTTTTTGCCCAAGGGCTTTTGGATACTCCTTTAAACCTTCCCGGTCGGGTTTTGGCTTGTCGAGCTATGTACTCTTCATACTCAACCCCGTCCTGCCACCACCTTGGTTCGGGAGGAACCGGTACTTCAGGTACTGGTGCTTCTGGTACTGGCGTACTTGTGCTTTCCTCTTCCTTCTTTGGAATCGGCGGAATCGGCTCGTTCATCCTTAGATTTACCAGATCCACAATTCCGAGATTGGAAAGGGATTCGGTTAATTCTGCAAGATCTACTCTTGAGACTTCCATCCAACTTGTCTTATGAGATCAAGTAGGAGTTCGTCGTTGCTTTTAGGCTTCGAAACTTCCGTAGCCTTTCCTTTGGAAATGATTGGAATATCTCCGAACGAATTTTTCATACGTTCGTTCATTGATCTTCCCGTTCCTCTGGATGATCTTTTCTTCAGATCTACAATTTCTTGTTTCAGATCTGAAACTTCTTTTTGGATCTCTGATAGAGATCGGGCTATCTTCTCCATCTGTCCACCATAATAAATGATGGTCTTCTGGATCTCCCTAAGGTCTTGTGTGACCTTAGATGTGTCTGGAACAATTATGTTCCATTCTGAGCTGGATGTCATTACTGATATCCTGCACTTGTGTTATCTCGAAATATTTTCGGATACATTTTCTTGATTTTCTCCTCCGTTAGGCACAAGAAAATAATATTGTATAACATAATTTAATTTATTTCTTCAATAAAACCAGGCTCTGATACCATTCTACGCATCGGATCTCAATAACTATAAATAGTGAAAATATCAACATATTTTTCATCCAAATAATAATTCCTTAGTACGTGGCTTTGTTATACCTTTCTGACCAGATCACTAGTATAAATACTAATGTTTTTTGGGGCACGGGAAAGGTTTCCAACCGATATACCAAGATAATTATATCCGGGGTTTCACAAATGTGGCTATAGCAAATTGGTTTGGTAAACTTAATTTTGGAGTGGCAAAATAGATTTCAATAATTAAAAATTCATTTTTTATGGGATGTCAAAGGGTTTTTTGGTCTTTTTACAAAAAATGGGCATTTTGGGCTTATATGTTATATTTGTGGGTATTTTGGGTTTAGATTTTATAAAAATGGGCATTTTGAGCCCTTATCCCGCCAATTAATTGTAGCTACATTATTATTATTATTATTTTTTTTTTTTTTACTTTGTGTGGGTGGGGGTGAAAAAAAAAACTAATAATATGCATAATGGGAGACTATATAGAAAAAGCAGGCAATTATAATTTATAAAAGACAGCTTCTTTGGACTCAGTGTTATATTGAAATTATAATTTGATAAGGCTATACATACCTCATAAATACTAAACATATCCTAAAAAAAAAATTGTGTTTTTATATTTATTAGTAAGTTATGAAGGTGTGTGTAATCTCATTTTTTTATAATTCTTTTTGAAGTAAAACTTTTCTTGTGTATTGTTAATATTAATTAGTTCTATTCTAAAAGAAATTTAAAAGTAATATCAATAATACGGAAGGAAGGAAATTAGACTACGGATATCTCCAGTAGTGCAAAAAAAAAAATGATAATTTTTATTTTATTTTAATATAAAAAATATGTAAGGGTTTGACTTGCCTTCGATTTAGTTCAAGAATAATAGTAGAGATGGTTTATCGTGATAATATAACACATTGCTGAAGTGTAAAATCTTAAAATGTGAAGAATTTAACGTACAATACTCTAAGAATAATTTTAATAGTGGTTTCAAAATATATAAGTCTATACACGTTTTAACGAATACTAAGTTTTCGGGTAAGTGAAGTTTCACAAAAGCTAAAATCCCTTGACCTAAAGCCGATCTTGAATAAGTCCGGTCCATCTAGTAAACCCGGTTTTAAAGCGAGAATATTTATTCTAATGTCATTCATATTTATGGGATGGGACAAAAGAAAGAGAAATAAAAAGTTGGATTGGAATTAATTTTTCAGAATTCACATGGATTGAACAATTTATTCTTTACAACATCAATTCATATCTTTGATTTTGGTGTTTTTTTTGGGGGGGGGGGGGTGGTGTGGGGTTAGGGGTCACTCGGTCAGGTCGGTCAGCAAAGAATTTTTCAAAGAGAGCATTTTGAAATATAATTAGAATCTCAACTAAAATGAAACACTAAAATCCAATATAGATTATTTGAAAAAAATTAATAAAGGCCTATCATTCTTGTCATAAGTTGGGAGGTAAACTAAAAAAAACCTCAATAGAGAAACCTGTGAAAGATTACACTCTAGGTTATACAATAATGTAAAAATGAACGACAAGTGATATCACTAATTAACTCGACCTATCTCACTACTCCTATCATGTTAGCAAAGTAGAAAAACCCTATTCATATGAACACTTGTTAGAGGTTTGATTCTACTCTATCAGATTTCCACCTTCAAGATTACGTTTTCATAAGCTGCAACCTTTGCTCGATTCGCTGCCGATGTTGACCTGGCACGTTCGTCTTGAGGGAGTTCACAAGCTTCACTGACCGAACTCGTTCTCAGGTCACCAGGTGGGATGAAACAGTCCACTGATAAGCCTGGAACATTGAAAGCCACCTCTTCTATAGTCCAAGCTTCTTCCATCCTCGTTTTCGTGTGGCTCATTGCCATCTCTCCAAAACGGAACAGGGTCACGATTGAATGCCCAGTATGAGCAATCATGATTCCTTCGATGGGTCTATAGTCGTTTAGATAGGAGTTGGTTGTGGTCTCCCAGTATACAGCTTCTCCTCCATTGGTCTGTATACGAGTGAGATGGGAATCTTCCATTTGAACAAGAAGCCCCGTCTTCTGGCTGAAGTATCCGTACAGAACATGTCTGATGATCTCAGCCGGGCCTTCGCTCCTTGCCTTCAGCGTCTCGTGATTAGCAGAAACCTTCAGAATGAAGCAGTCATCACCATTGATGTTCTTCTCTCCAATGCAGATTGCTTCTGAAAACATATTTGCAGTGGTTCTTGGATCAAGGCCCTGAAAACCCGAACACAAAACCCAATCAGAACAATAAATTAAGCCATTGTCCCACTGCGTAGGTTCTCTATCTCGATCAATCAAGAACCATGTTTTCAGTTATATTTAACATATTTGTTCCAATAGCTTCTTTGCAAGTCCTTTTAATTCAATCTAAAACAGACCCGGATCAGAATACTATCCACAAACATACTTGCAGTAGTTCTTGGATCAACTCCTTGCATACCCCAACACAAAGCCTCAATCACAACAACAGTTTAAACCTTGGTCCCACTATCTATGATCTCTATCTTGATCAATCAAGAACCATGTTTTCATTTAACATATTCGTTCTCATACTTATTCTCCATGTCCTTAGTTTGATCTAAAACAGAGTCGGAATAGAGTATTACAAGGAAAGATTGTATTCTAAACCAAAGGACTTGTCTCAAAGGCCTAACAGGGCTCTATCTTGATCAATCAAGAACAATATTTTCAATTATATTTAACATATACGTTCTAATAGCATCTTTTAATTCAATCTAAAACATAGCCGAATCAGAACACTACAGGGAAAGATCGCATTTTAACCTGAAGGGCTCGTCTCAAAGGCCTAACAGGGCCCTTAGCAGTATGAGCACCGAGCCATGGTGTGTGCCTCCAAACGAGCTTTCCATTGCAACCAGCGTGAACTTTGCTTCCCCCAACTGCAAGCTCCACATACCACATATTGGGATTCATCTGCCACAGGACAAAGCCACCGGATTCAGCAGTTCTAGAAGCATTCCTGTTCTTCACAACCTTGGTGGCCGTTTCAAACTCAGAAGCTATCATCTTCAACTTTCCCATGGCATAAGCATTCTTGATGGAGCTCTGAACTCTTTGCCCTCCTGAAGCAGCTGTATATTGCTGCAGAATGTATTGGGCTGAAGATGTTTCCTACAAAAAATTGCTATACAAATAAGATAAAAGCATTGAGCATTTCTTCCTCAAAACACATGCCAAGAATGGTGGTTTTGAATGTATATAACATGAATGATGAAATTTCATGACTTTTGGAAAGATGAAGCATAGAACAAAACTCAGTATCAACTTATCTTTCCAAGGAATAAATTACTAGCATAATTTTTTTTGGTCAACAGACAAAGATCACAAAAATATATTCAAATTGAAACGAAAACTTCAAGTCTACATCAATCACATAAAATCAAAACCAACATCTACCAAATATGTATATATATAGCAAAAATACATGAATAGACTTATGTAGAGAGAGAGAGAGAGAGAGCGGTTACAATGGGAGTATTCTTAATAGTGAGATGAGGGAAAGGGTCAGAGGTGCTAACGTGCACCGGTGCGAGTGGAGTACCCATCACGCCAAGTAGCAGCCTCAGATCAGACTTCTTGCTCTCAAACGCACTCTCATAACCCGTCACTGAGGGATTCCGGGTCAGTTGGCCGCGGACCCAGTTTCCGAACCGCTTCGACCCGAAACGCTTGGAGCCGCCGACTTCGCCGCCATCTGGATCGGGGCCCTCCATGAGTGGCGTCAGCGCCTCCCCCACCGACCTCAGGCTACCCGATCTCGCAATCAACGCCTCCGGGTTACTCGTACTCACCTTCTTCCTCCGGAATAGACCGGCCATCGGCGAAGCACTCCGACCCGGACTTTTGCCCCGTGATCTCGCCGGAGATAACCCACGCACCACCTCCTCTTTCAACGTCGAGAAAAACCCCTGTCTTTTCTCCTTCTCCATCTCCATCTCTCTCTCTCTCTATATTTAAATACCAATGCAAGGAAAAGAATGTCGCAGATTGCCCTTGCCCTGCAAATTCTAGATACGGAAAGGAATATTGCACGATATAGATGCCGTCATTCTTTATGAGGGATCACTCATCAGAGTGGATGTGGGAAGAGAAAGAAAGATACGGTAAGGTTACAGAGCGAGAGACAGAGAGTGTGTGGTGGATTTTAGTTAGGAGCAGAATGAGGAAAACATTGAGAAGATGGTGGCGTTATAGTTTGGATTTTGGAGTCCAGAGAGAGAGAGAGAGGAGATGAGTGACAGTGTTAACAGTGTAAAAGCGATTGGTAGAGAGAGAGAGAGAGACTGAGTGCTGCTACTTTCTGGTTGTGGGGTAGTGTGATATGATTGCAAAGTGGTCAGCGAGTGGGTTCACGCTCCGGTTGAATAAATCTGTCGATTTAATTAAACTCTGACCCCTGCATTATTTTTTATTTACGAAAAAAACCCCCAAACAATATTTTATATCCGTTTCCTCATTTCTTAAAAGAATTATTTCGAAAAGTAATTAAATAAATAAAGAGGCAGTCTTATTCCAAAAGTTATAGATAATTTTTAATCAAAGTTTATATAATGTCCTTATAGAGTAGTTATAATTCAGTAAGTTAAATTAAAATATGATCATAAATGATAAAATAATAAATTATTTTTAAAACTGTTTTGGGACCCAATTAGTACTATGACAGTCCAGACTATGTATATACAGTACAACTTTCTTTCCTTTCTCATCATGTAATATTATCATAAATAGTCATAACAGTTAATATTTATGTGGGTAGCATAATTTTTTTACATAAATTTGGTACTTGGAATTAAATGAATAATTAATGTTTGAGAGCGTTTCTACAACAAATGAGACAAAACTATGAGATTATTATGAGTTTATGATCCGAGGATATAGCATTTAGATTATTTCACTTGCTGTAGCATTTATAAAACTTTAAATATTAATATCAGTTAATGTAATTCTTTTTTTGATAACTTACTATTGGTTCCCTTTTTTAAATAATTGCTTGTTAATATTACAGTTTATATCTATGAAATTATTCAGTACAAAAATATGATTTGCAATCGCTCGTTATAAAACCAAAGTTTCATATCAACTAAAATAAAAACAAGATTTGTTTTAATTTATTTAACTCTTAATTTTAACAAGAAAAAAAAATTATTTAACATTTTTTAAGTGATTTAATTTAAAATTTAATGTTGAACTTGACCAGGATCTTATTGGTTCCAAAAGTTAGGATAGCCACCAATGTAGTTGCTAGCTTTGACCAGGCCCAGTCCAATGAGGGCCCACTTTCTATGGATACTTTGTTTCCATTTTTATTTTTGCATTATATTTTATTAAAATGTATAATCTAAATATTTGTTGAATTTTTTACCCCTAAAACCTAAACCCTTTTTCCTGATTTTTTTTTGGTTTGATTTTAAAGATTTTTTAATTATTTGAATTAAGAACCGAATTGAATTGGAAACAAACCAAACCAAATTTGATCGAACTAATTAAAGGGTTATATATATATATGTGTGTTAATTATCTTTCTATCTTGATATTATTACATAATACATATTTACTTAAGTTAATGATTTAGAATTTATATTTTTAATAATTAATAACAACGAAATGTATTCTAATGACCCTTATCATGAAATTGAACATATATCTTGTTGGTACATGTTAATTAATTTTTAGTTATTTATTTTTCTAATTTAGTGCATTTCATCTCAAATAATTAAATTATCATTTTTGTAAAATTTGTTTAAAATCTTTATCATATTTGGTTTGAGTTTGAAGAATTTTTATTTTGATTCATTTCCCAAAAATCATTTCTTGAATTCTCCAAAATTAGATTTGATTTCGGAGATTTTCAAAATCTCCAACCCAATCAAAAACACCCTAACACCTACCCAAATAAACAACTTTAAACATATTAAGATTTGTTGACCACCCATCCCATCATGCCCAGTGAAGTAATTAAAAATAAATAAAAATCTTAAAATTATGTTAATCAAGAATATTCGAGACCATCTACATATCTCTAATCTCATTTTAATCTAAATATCCATAGATTTCATTCTCATAATATTTTCCATGTAGTGGGTAGGAAGTACAAATCCAATATTCCAACTATTCAATTCAACATTTATTAGGGGCACGCCTAATGGAGGATTAATTAGAATTCATTAATATAGAGTTAATTAAGATTAATAAAGGGCAAAAGCTCTTTTGTTTAGGGGCCTCAAAACGCGTTTAACTTAATTAATTAAGTAGCAATAATTAATAGTTTACTTAGATTGGGGCCAGCTAGAATTTCATAATTTCCATTTCCACTATCTAAAAAAAATCCAACATCTTTTCATCACATCCTTCTCAAGTTGCAATGAGAGGGACAAGTTATTGTTGTGCAACTACTTGCTCTTTATTATTGTCATCAACAATGATAGATCCATGGATTTTCAGATTTTTTGGTATATTGTGTTTCTTCAAAGGTGTCATGGTCAAAGAAAATATGTGTACTCCCATGTGACATATAATTTACATTTCAAATTTCAACTACGCAACGAGAATTTTTTATGTCAAATCGTACTGTTTTATATTTTTTTATTTTGTAAAATAAATTCATCTATAAAAATAGAGTTTAACTTGTGAAAATTAGGATTCTATTTTAAATAAATAAAAAGAAAACAAAAGAGTTGGTATTATTATTGGGCAGTGAGAGTGAAGTAGGAGTAGTATTTATTTAGTTGGACACTAAATCATTAATTAATTATTTGACAATTCAACTTTTGTATATGTCTACACATACTTTTTACCATGGATGTCCTTTTCTATCTACTTCTTTCCTTTTCTTGATAACATCTCCCATTGACTGCAGATTTTAAATCTTACATGCCCATAATTTATTTACTGCAATTTGCATGGAAATAACTTAATTATTGTTTGAGAAATCCCTCTTTTCTAACCTTCAATATGAGAAATCGAAGCCATCTTATTAGTAATTTTCATCTAAAATATGAATACCCCTAATCCGTTGAAAGTGACTAAAAAGACGTTTTCTTATATATTTAAGTTAAATTGAAAAGGTAATTTTGTGTAAAAAAGTAGAAAATTACTTTAAAAATATATATTTCCTTATATTTTCATCTGAAATATGAATACCCCTACGAATTTTTTATGTATTTAATGTTAATCTTGAATGAATGGTATATTAATATGTGATTCAATAAATATTTACTTCTTTTAAAAATTGAACTATAGCAAAAACTAGATGATTAAGAAGGTATTATTCATATATGTAATATGTTTTTCAGCAATTAAGCTGAGAAATCAAATTAAATCAGTGTTTAATTTGATCATGTTTTATTTATTGCTGCTTTTATGGCCCATTTAATATATCATAATTATGTAAGAAATCTTATGTCCGATCAAAGGCCAACTTTAGGATATAAATAGTTAGGAGTGGGTACACATACAGTTACACTTATTACTCGATTTTAAGTTGTAATTTGGTAGATTATGGGTAATATATATCCATATGAGAATTGGAATTATCATTTTATAAAATTAATTTTATAACTTTGTTCTGATTGCCAAACTGAACACGAATTGAATTCAAATTGTTTGGTATTTATATAAGAATTATATATTATGTTACTCAAAAAAACATGAGAATGGTGATGCGAATTGTCTTAGTAAGATGAAATTAAGAGGAATGGGCCAAAGCCCAAATTTCGTTTCTTAATTCTATTGAAAAAGCCTATATTTTAAAGCAAACGATTGAATCATATATGGGCTTTTGTATCCAATATCAACATAAGGTGTATATATACGACATACAGCCCAAATTATGCCCACTGTTTTCTCAACCTATTGCACAAACTGTTAAAATTGTTATTATTATATGGCAAAGTCTTGGGTGAGACCGTCTTATGGATCCCATGTTGTGAGATGGGTTGGGTCGAATTGAATATAAAAAATTATGTAATACTTTTAAGTGTATTATATAATATTTTTCTATATATTAGGTAATACTTTGTATTATAAGATGTGTTTTGAGTTGAGTTGGACCATACGAAAAATATGTAATACTTTTATATGTATCAGGTAATACTTTTATGTATATCAGGTAATACTTTTGTTTTGAGTTGAGTCAGACTATAAGAAAATATGTAATACTTTTATGTGTATCGGGTAATACTTTTATGTGTATCAGATAATACTTTTGTATTATAGTATATATGACCCGAATTGGATCGGGTCGGGTCTTAAAAAACACGCGGATCCTAGGGCTGTTAGGTACTCTCTTCTCCTCATACAACACGTAATACTTCTGTATATATTATCTAATATTTTTCTATGTATCATGTAATACTTTTGTATTTTGCATATATAATAAATAATATAATACAAAGTATTACTTGAAATATAAAAAAATATTACCTAATACAAACAAAAATATTATTTAATTATTATGTTCGACCCGACCCGACCCGTCTCACGAAATGGGATCCGTGAGACAGTCTCACACAAGACCTACTCTTATTATATACACTCACTAGAAATGGTTTTTCTTTCTTTTTGTTTTTTTTTTGTTTTTGTATGTTCTAATATTTATAAACAAAGAAACTAATTATTTAATTAATTAAAGATATTGAACAGTTACAGCACAGATCTTTCCTTAAATATATCTATACAAAACTATGCACACTTTGTTTCATTAATAAGAGTTGGTTCATTATTCAATTTGGTATGTTGATGTCATCTCCTATATATTAATCAGTAGCTATCTATAAATAAATAAAAAATTAAAAATATTTGGACATGGATCCAGATTGAACCAGACCCAACCCACGCACCCAGTTACATGATCCACACACTTGTTCACATAAACACTACACAAATTATATTAAGTACACCAAATCCAAGTAGATATTATTGTCCAATTACTCAATTTATCATGAAATCTTATATTAAAATTTAAATACTACGTAACTAATTCATAGTGACTTTAGATTAACTAGTTATCTTAAATCCTAGTCCAAGTAGGGAACCACCTTATTTTTTATCTGCATTAATAATTTCTCTTATAATTTCATCATTTTCAATATTTTCAACACTTCATCACACACACTGATCATGGCCATGCAAGATGATCTCTCGTGGACAACACCACCACCATCGGAATTCACAGCTGATGACATTGCCGCCGCTGAAACCCTAATCCTTTTGGTTAACTCCACAATACCCTTTGTCTTTCATCCTTCCAAGAATCTCCATCAAACCACCACCGCCGCCGCATCCAGCGCCAAGAGACATAGAGAACCCTCAACGTCTTTGACATGGAGTAATTCACACGAGTGTAACGAGTGTGGCAAGATTTTCGACTCACCCCAAGCATTGGGCGGACACAAAACCAGCCACCGAGTCAAGAACCGAGTCACCACCGCCACTCCCAACCCTAGCAGAAAGATTCACGTGTGTCATGTATGCAACATGAGTTTCAGGACCGGTCCTGCTTTGGGAGGCCACATGCGAAAGCACAACCAAGAACAAGTACCATTAATGCCCCCGACAAAGAAATTAATGTTCAAGTTCAAGATCGGAGCAGGCGGCGATCGTAGCGGAGAGAGCTCCAACGGCGGCGCTTCCGTCGGCCATGAGATAGAGCCTGTCGGAGAAGACATCTACTCTAATGTTCCTCCTATGATACATGAAGTATCGTCTTTATTGGTCTAAATGCCCTTATTGTACGTGTTATTAGGGTTTGATTAGGGCACTTATCAGACTGGCCTTCTTGTCCTTTCTACATTTTCTGCATATAATTAATATTCAGTGTTTCAATAATAATCAATGTGTTTCTCTTAAGTTTTAATTCATATCTCATATAATTTATTACTATTCCCACATGACACATGAATATATGTTACGAATGTTTGCATATATAATTTGTATTCAAATTGATAAAATAAAATAGAATAATATTTACAACGACAGAACAATATTCATGAACTGTTAAAATAATTAATGTTTAATTTCACAGCTTCCACATGACATATATTATTCAATGATATATTTATCAGTCTTATATGTCTGATGTATATTGGAAAAGTGGGGTTAATTGCTTAAACATCACGAATTTTATCTACTTAGATTGAAATTGAAATATACATTTTGATAATGGATCATTAAAAAATAATAATATGAAACGATCTCACATATAGTTATCATATTTCACTAGTCCTTTATAAAATTTGTTAAATTAAGCTTTAAAAATTGGCAAATTTTGAATTGATGATTGAAATTGTATAAAATTTGAAGGTAATTGTGTTATGAATTGTAATTTTTTAATTATGTTGAATTAAATTACAAATTAAGGTAAAATTGAAAATGATGAAATATGACATGAAAATGATATATATGTATTAGAAGAATCAGGGTGAAGTTAATTAAATTCTGGTTAACTGGGTTAAACAAAGTATATTTGATTTAACGAATACACAAATAAAAGTGTTTAGGAAATTATATTTATGTGATGCGGATTGATACTCATATTCATTTGTTAATGTAACAATTCTGATAGATACATTAAAATATGTCCATCATTTACGTTTAATGTTGATAATCATATTTATTTGTTAATACAATTACATTAAATAAACATACCAAATTGAATGTACTAATAATTTATAAAAGATCAACCTTCCTCCAAAGTCTCTTTATGTTGGCCGTACTCAACCAAAAGTACTTTATGAAACAAAGTACACGTAATTTAGGGTAGATATATCCAAGGACAAAAATATCGGTATTTGCGGATATATCGGTATCTTAATTTTACGGATATATCGACGGATATATCGATATCGGTGGAAATATCGATAATTTTGAGAAAAAAATAAAGAATTTGAAAAAAAATTTGAAATTGGGCCTACCAAGCAACCCTAGCCCACACCACTCTAATATATTGAAAGAAGAATATATCCGAATAAGCCCAATGACAATGACAATAAATTGGGCCTGCATCATTCAACCCCTAGCCCACACCACTCTCACATACAAAACAAAACCCTAGTGCAGAGTCGCAGACAATCCTTCTTTCAGTCTTGGTTTGAATCCAGCGAAAATGTCGAAGCGAGGTCGAGGAGGAACCGCGGGGAACAAGTTCAGGATGTCTCTGGGTCTTCCGGTGGCGGCGACGGTGAACTGCGCAGACAACACCGGCGCGAAGAACCTGTATATCATTTGAGCCGATAATCAGCCGATATTTCTCCGATTTTTCGTCGATAACTCGGCGACAACAGGCCGGAATCAGCCCATTTCCGTCGACAACGAAACCGACAACGACAATTAGCGATTTTCGCCGATTTTTCGCCGATTTTTCTACGAAAAAAAAATACCCCCATATATTGTATCGGTGTTGTCTCTAGAGCGAAATTTCGGCGACAAATCGGCAATATTTCGCGACATTTTCGTCCTTGGATATATCTCACTAACTGTGCATGATCTTTAATTAATTATATATGGATGAACTCCCAATTTATAAATTATTTCTTATTCTAAATTCAAATTTAAAAAGTTCCTTTAATAAAGGGCTGAATTAAAACTTTTTTTCTTAATTTAAGGCTTGAAAATTAAATTGAGTTTTCAATATAATACAAAATTTTATTTTATTTTCTTTTTCTTTTTATTTATTGATATTTATATTTCAATATGCATTTAAATTTTGAATAAATTAAGATAATTTAATGCAATTTTGGAACGATCTTCGCCAGTTTGTATCAATTTATATAAATAAATAAAGAAAAATATTATAAATTCAATTCATAAAATATAATTTATATTAAATTGATTAATATTAAAATTGATTTTTCTATACTTTTATCCATAAAATTTTAAAAAAAAAATCTTAATTTTATGAATTTCATTAATTATATGTATATATATAAATTAATACAAATCGGATGAAAATCATTTCAAAGTTACACTAACTTGTCTTAATTAATCTAAACTATAAATATATATCGAATCATAAATAAAACTATAAAAAATTATAAAAAATGAAAATGAAAATATTGTCTTGAATTGAGAACTCAATTTAATTTTCAAGTTTTGAAAAAAAGGTTAAATTGAATATCTTATTAAGAAATTTTAAAATTTGGATTTAAAATTGAAAACTAAATATAAATTGACTCTTTTTATAAATTTATCCATAATTATCAATGTCGACGTCGGAATTTATTTAGGTTCAAATTTCTAGTCAAACATTCAAATTAAGAAAATTCGGCTTAAATAAACCGAATCGATATAATAAACTGAATAAATGTGTGAAAAATATTGTGTCCGAAGCCTACTCGAACAAATTTGGTCGACTAATTCTAATCGATTTTATGTAGCCAACCAAAATTATATTTAATATATATAAGAAAAATAGGCTGTTGTAAATATAATAAATAATATATTATGAGATATACACTAAGTGAAGGGCTCCGAGCCTCCGAGTTCGAGGCTTATTCAGCGCTCCATTTGTTCTCTTATTTATCTTGCAATTTTCTGTATTGATCTATGCATATTTTTATTTTTAAAAATCATTCATGGCTTGTTATTTAATTTTTTACTAAAATTTATATTTACTAAAATTAGATTTAAGTAATTATTTTAAACTTACTTCATTTTTTAGGATGATATAAATATCTATCTTAAATATTATAAATGTTTAAATTTTTATATTTTACAACTTATTAGGGGGTCTATTTTTAAAATTTGACTTAAACCAAAATATTGGGGTCCGTACCTAATCGATCTACACAACTTTTTTTATTATTATTATTATTATTATTATTGAAAATATTAGAAATCAAGGAGAGTGATACACTTTGTACAAAGAAACAAAATTATAAAACTAATGGGCCAAACCAGGAAATTGTTTCAGAATTGTCTTTAGTAACTTGAACACAAAGACTCACCACCATTACTATATATACATGAACAAATAACATACATTCCTTCATATTTCACACACACAAACACACACTGATCAAGAAACACTTGTTCCGCACTCTAATGGCTTCCTCCACCGTCTATCCTACTACCACCACCTCCACCGCCCCCACCACCACAATCAACCCTCTCCGGCAGGATTAATATACAGAGCTTGCGGTGATCGTGGTGGTGGTGGCGGTGCAGGTGGTGGTGGCAGTGCTCTTGCAGGAGAAATTACCAACATCAGGTTTGCAATATTCCCATTCTCTCTCTCTCTTTCTCTCTCTATTAATTAATCAAGAAAGTCTTGAAACTGAAAACAAGAAAATTTATGGATTAATTACTTATGAGTATTAGTATATAATCTAAAGACGCTGTGAATTGAATCACATTTTATTTCCATATATATATATAACATCTCATCATATATTGAATAATTCTTCTTCTTCTTTTTTATTATTATTATTATTATTATTTTTTATTGTTGTTGTTGTTGAAATTAAAGATTAGAAATTAAGAAGAGGGATGCAAATCGATCTATTTGTAAGTATTCGATATATACTGCTTATTAATTATAAAGGGCTTTTGAATTGAATATGAACTTAGGGAGTATATGATAAGGAGCAACCTGGAACATTGTTTTCTCAATCATGAATTTAAATTTATCTGATTAATTTGTCCTTTTTTAAACCCAAACAATACATGGTTTATTAGTTTTTTCGTACCTCATAATTGAATCAAATCGACTCCAACTTTAAATAGTTTACGTTTTTGTTATTCAATTCCAAATTAAAAAAAAAAACTCTATGACAGTTAGAAGATGCATTTTTGAATCATCGCAACATTAATTTTTAAGGAGGTAGTGGATGAATGTTATGGATGAAATCTGTTATGTGGTCATGATATTATATTTTTTATCTATTATATATTTAGAATATTTATCTTTAAGATACCCACAATTTACGTATTTTTCCTAAATCGGTCTTCTTTAAATTTGATAGAGGCCGTTTTCCTAAGATTTCGTTAAAAAAATTATGGATATTGCATGGTAAAAATTATTTTTTTTAAAAAAACTTCTAGAATGCTACCCTAATTTGTAATTATTTATTATTAAATTAATATTTTAGTATTAATAAATATGAAATCACTATTTTACCCTTGAAATATTTTATAGATTTGATGAGGAACTGCCCTTAAATGTCCCCGTCTTTGAATATGAGCTATAGTCGATGTAGTGCCACCACATCATTGAGTTGATATGTAAACTTTTAAACATTACAATTTCTAACACAATTAAACTTCGAATTTTATGCAATTTCAATCACCAATCCAAATTTCGCCAATTTTTAAAGCTTAATTTTACAAATTTTATGAAGGATTAGTGAGATATGATAACCATACATGAAATCGTTTCATATTATTTTTATTTAAACGGTCCATTAATATCAAATTTTATATTTCAATTTCAAATTAAGTAGATAAAATTCATGATCTTTAAGCAATGTATTAACCCGACTTTTCCAATATACATGACACATAAAAGACTGCTAGCTATATATATCATTGAATAATTAATTTCGTGTGGAAGTTGTGAATTAAACATTAATTATTTTAACAGTTCATGAAGATTGTTCCGTCATTGCAAATGTTATTCTATTTTATTTTATCAATTTGAATACATATTATATATGCAAACATTCGTAACGTATGTTCATATGTGTGTCATGTGGGAATAATAATAAATTATATAAAAGATGAATTACTACTTAAGAGAAACAAATTAATTATTATTGAAACACTGAATATTAGAAAATTGTAGAAAGGAGAAGAAGGGTTGATAATCAAATAAAATAATTCCATTAATCAAACCCTAAAAATATAAAGATGATACTGCATGTAACATATTAGAGTGGATGTCTTCTCCGACAGACTCCGTATCATGGCTGCCGGAAGCGCCGCCGTTGGAGCTCTCTCCGCTACCATCGCCGCCTGCTCTAATCTTGAACTTGAACGTTAATTTCTTTGTCGGGGGTATTAATGGTACTTATTCTTTGTACTTGTCGAGAAAACAAAATTTGAATTCCTCCAAGTAGATAAAAACACGACTCAAAAAACAAAATTTAAATACCTACGAAAACAAGATGTTTCTATTAAGTGGTTGTTCATATTTCTGTTTTTTTGATACAAAACAACAAAATTTAAATCTGGCAAAGACAAAGGGGAGAGAGAGGTGGGAGAAAGAAGAAGAGAAAAAGATCGTGACCTACGTTAACATAGATTTACCGACGGAAAATTTCGTTAGTAAATCTGGCAAATATGAATCATTTTTCCCACATGTGGATTAAAACAATGTGATTTTTTAAACTTAATTACCTATAATTTTAAGGGGAAACGTTACGACGTCATTCTATTCTCAATTACCGATCCATCGGTAAATTATTTTCTTTTTATTTTATTAAAATGCAACAAAATTATCGACAAACATTCCGTTAGTAATTGGTTAAAAGGAATTTTTCATCAATAAATGTCTTAATCAACTATGTAATTATGTACATAATTAGTTCCTACGTCGTATTTGTAATTAATATAATACAATAACATCAATATTGATTGTATTTTGTGATTAATAATACAATATAACAGTAATTAAATTAAGATTATTCGAGAAAAATCATCAAAATAAAGACTTCGTCTAAAAAAACCCTAAATTTAAGATTTTTCAATGGAATTACCGACAGATTGCCAACGAAAATTAAACTTTAGGATTGGCAACGTACATTTTGTCCCTAAAAATAATGTCATTTTCAAAGTGCAAAGTCTATTGATGAATTTTCATCGGTAAAGTTTGCAAAATCATATCATTTTTTTGTTCAACATGATGGACAGTGAAACGACAACATTTTGTCTTAAATCATCGACGGAAACCATCGGTGATAATTTTATCGGAAATGTTGTCCGAATATTGCAACCTCTGACCATTTTTTTTCCGTCAGTATTCTGAAGGAATATTTAAGAAAAAAACCTCTACCGATGATATTCCGTTGAAGTTTTGCCAATAATTTCAGTTGGTATATAGCCTGCTTTTGTAGTGTGACTTCTTCTTTATTGTACTTATTTTTATAATCAACGTTCAAGGAAATTAATCATAAAAAAAAAAGAGAGAGAATGATACAATTCAGTGACTATATTTTGAAAATTGCTAGTGGAGTTTTTTTAAATGAATAAAGGAAGTGGAGGAGAGAGAATAAATATTACTCCAGAAAATTTATGAGATCCAGGTTTGAATAACGGTTATCACAAATTATATATTTATTATGGAACTTAAACTACAAGACTCGTAAAAAAAATTACAGTAGTTGCATTAGGAATTTTAACTAATCTAAAACTGCTGTAAATCGGATATTATTTCCTTATGTAATTTAATGATATATGGATTGGACAATACTGTCTACTTAGATTTGAATTTTATATATACATAATTCACAGATGTTTCCCTAAATTCAATTAAATTATAATCTTTTAAGACTTTTCATAATTAACTTTTAATTCAGGTAAATTATAATTTGGGATAATTTATTTATCAATATTAGATATATAACTATTAATTATTATATATTTATTGAAAGATTATAAATGAAGAAGAGGTACATATGCAAATTGTAAAGCAGAAACGAAATCATATAATGGGCCAAAGCCCAGAACTTGTTTCTTAATTCCCTCTAGTAATTAGAGCCCATTAGAGAACGTGCTCAACGACAATGGCTAGTTTCAACAATTGTTTGAGTTGATATTTAATCATAAACTCCTCATAATAGTATTTTCACATTAAAAAATCCAATTTCAACTAATCTAATGTTCAATCTCAAAGCAAAAAAAAAAATGTCCATATATTATATATAGACATTGACTATTCCCGCAGAACATATAGTCATAGGGAAAGTTTTGGTGACACGATCTCATGAACTACATTTCATCAGATTAGGTGGAATATAAAAAATTGTATAAAATTTTGTTTGTATTAGAATTTTTTTTTTTAATCTTAGGTAATATTTTGTATTATATAATTTTTAAATTGAATTATACATATATAAATAATTATTGAGTATGTCTCTTGTACACTTGGTGTACATACAATTCGAGTCGACTCGAATTCGCGTACTTTTAATTTTTTTTTTTTTTTGGTTTTTTAGCTTCCATAACAAAACCTTTATAAACAAATTCTGTTGTAATCTTTATGTATAAATTCTATAACCTTCATATTCAATAACTTAGAAAAAAATGAAGAATTTTAGCAAAATTTGTACATAAATACCTTCATGTTATATTCATATGATCCTTATATATATTTATGTGACATTTATGTACAAATATTCATACCTTTATATATTGCATAAATGTATGAATATTTGTATATAAGGGTCACATAAATATATAAGGGTCACATGAATATCATATAAAGGTATTTATATACAATATTTGCTGAAATTCTCCATTTTTTTTCTAAGTTATAATGTATTTTTTTCTAAGTTATAATACATAAAAGTCACAATATTTATACATAAAGGTTAAGACATAAAATTGAAAAAAAAAATATTCACGAATTCGAATCGAATAAATCCATGCACCAAATGCACAGAAAAATTTATGAAAATTATTATATAATACACATAAAATATTATATAATTTATTATATCCAACCCACATATTCCCTCTCATAAAATAAGATCTATGATATGTTCCCACACAAAACCTATTTAATATATGTAATGGTAATTATGAAAGTAATCTAATTTAATTAAAAATAAATAAATATAAGGAAATAGACTTCTTGATTATCACTACTTCCATCCACCGCCATTCCTACTCCTACCCAACCTCTCACTCAACAATATATATATATATATATATATATAGAGACACACACATTCAGTTTTCTTTTATACTACTCTCTCTCTCTCACACAGATTATCCACTCTTCTTAGTTCTCTCCACTTCTTCCACACATTAATGGCGGATTCTCAGACTATTCCTGCGCGGCGGCTCAACGACGTTGGCGGTGATTCACTCTGGAAAGCCAAACGCTCAAAGCGAGTGTCTGATGACGACGAGTACCTCGCCAGCTGTCTCGTCGCACTCGCTCAAAGCGGCGGCGGCGGCGCCGCCTTCGTCGGAGAGAAATCGTCGGAACTCTCTCACAGGTGCAGTATCTGCGGTAAAGCTTTTCGGACGCACCAAGCTCTCGGCGGCCACAAAGCCAGCCACCGGAGTAAACCACCCACCGCCGCCGCAGACAGTACCGGAAAGACGTCCACGTCGGAGGCGTCCGATTACACCAGTGGTCCCCACCCTTCTTCTCGCGGGCTCCACACGTGCGCCACGTGCGGCAAGAGCTTCTCGATGGGCCAGGCATTGGGCGGCCACATGCGTAAGCATTATGGCGGCGTTGTCGGCAAAAACGGCGGCTTGAAGAGTCGCGTGAATTCTTCCGACGGTGGCAACACCTCCAGCGTCGTCACCTCCTTCTCCGACGGCGGCGCTGTCAGCTATTCCGGCTGCGGGGCTCCGAGCACGCGGGATTTTGACTTGAATTTGCCGCGATCTGCAGAAGATATTGAACTGGATTTGACTCTTAAGTTGTAGATTTCTTACTTTTTTTTTATTAGATTATTTTTCCTTATTTGCCGGATTTTATGGACGTTGTCAAGGAAGTGATATTTTCTATTATATTTGGTGTTATATCTCATATTTTAAATCAATCATATATAATGTGTGTTGAATATTTTAGAATATGAGATATAACAACGACGCTGACTCGTTGTGAAGATACTATACAGTTATGTATAAAAACCTACATTTTTTTCTTTTATTTTTATTTAGTTTAGTTGTGGCCAGTTAGATGAATGATTTTTTCATTTAAATTTGAGTGGTTTGGGGTGAACACTGATGGATTTTTAATTAATTTAATATGATTAATCTAGTTCTGTGAAAATCTAAAAATATATTTTGCATTCCTAATTAAGTTGTGAAGTAAAACACATGATCTTCAATTTTAGTAGTTCGGTTTAATTTAATGTTTTGATTTTTTTTTTAAATATAATTTGATGTTTTGATTAATCAATTATAAAAGTTAATATCACGTGTAGTAATTATTGCACATCAATTCTTCTCTGCCGTACTGATTTTAGATTTCTACAATGAACGGACAATTTCAAGGGAATTAAACACGTGAAAAATTATAACTTAGTTAAATAATAAAAGATTGTTCTTATCCAATAAAATCCAATTGTTACAAGTAAAGTGAAAATTAGTGTATTATAACACTTCTCTTGTGCTTTGCTTGTTTATTAATTAATAGCTTTGCAGCCCTAGAATTCAATCTCCTTATCACAATGTAAAAGCACACATATTTCAATTAATTCAATATTGAGTGTATTGACCATATTCCATATATACAATTAATTTTGTTAGATCAGCTAATCAAATCTCAAACTCATATATGATTTATACATCTAAATTTAATGTCTTGATTTATTGATTAATGTAGTTTCGATAACTCATGGTCCTTAAATTCCTATTTTAGATTTTTAACAATTAAGAGAAAGAGTGTGGCCGATTTTAATTAATATTTTATGTAGTTAATAAAATTCAGATAAATTAATCTCTAACTATAAAACTTGAAAAAAAAAATTCACGTCAATGATCAATTTCATTAATTTTTTTAATGAGTTACAGAAAATCGGTGGAAAGGACTAAATATTAAAAAACTTGCTTCAAACTTTAATCATTATAATCTAGCTATATTTTTATAAAGTTGATATACTGCTAAAATTACAAGGCCTGTGGTATCGATTAATTTCAAATTGAATACAGCTTAAATTCTTTAATCTAACTATAATTTCTGACTCGGTACAAGAGAGAGGATTTTGTTGATTAATTATATAATATAAAAAATGATTTGACTTCTCTTTTGAATTTTTAGGATTATATAGTATAATATCTAGAAAGACACCTAAGTTGCATGAACAAACGTGCCGTAGCCACGTGTGCAATGATTGGCCATAACTATCCCTCCTACTTTCTAGAACTTTACGGAACTATCTTCTCCTCCTAACTAAGTTATATCCTACTCACACTTGAGTTACCAAAAGTGCCCTCGATCTTTTCCTAATTGGTAATGAGCGGTGTATCACTAATTCATTACACATACCATATGAGGGGTATTTTGGTCAATAAAAGTTCTCCAACAACGTAAGAGAGAGTATGACTAACACTAGTGAGAGAGTGAAATTGAACAACCGATAACTTCACCGGGAAAGAAACACAAATACATGTTATGGAATACTGCACGCAATGACACGTGGAAGTTGTAATTAGATTTAGACAGACACGTGGCGTTTGACCCCAAGTTGGCTGTTTCCTGAATATTTGGGACACGTCAAGATACTGTATAAACGGATAGATGCTAACCGGTTCCCTGTACCATACGGACCCTGGAGGAGTGAGGGTGCCACGTTGCAAAATTATTGTCTCATTTTGTATATTGTTAGATCCAATTTAGATATTTTAAGTTTTAATATAAAAGTATTAGTAATATCACATATATGTATGAGTAATATAATATAAATGTATATATGTAGAAATTATATTAAAATTATTTTTTTTATATTAAAATATTACATAAAAGATAAGAATATTTATATGTAATATTAATATAATATAAAAATTATACTAATATAATATATAAATAAATAAATAAAACTTAAGGGAAAATTGCCCAAATTACCCATTTTTTTAAATTTTCATCCCATTTTGTCCATTGATATAATAGCACACCCCTAAATACCCCTAAATATAGATTTTAAACCCAAAATGCCCATTTTTCCCAAAGTCAATGGATAATTGTGGGGTCCATGTCAGAATTTGTGGATTTCAATGTGCAAATACACTGTTTTTTATTCATTTATTCATTTGGACAGTAGACACTGTTTGGAAATACAGTATTATTATTTAATTGTTAAATTATTCATAGTTTGTTATTAATTTATAATATTAATTAATAGTTTATAATACTAATTAATAGTACTAATTATAGTTCGAAAATAATGTTTCCAAAATAATATTTACTAATTATTTTCGAACAATTCATTGACACGATATTAGTAATTAATTAATTATTTTTTGCAATTGATTAATGTTCGAAAACTTGAATTTGAAAATAAAGACATGATATTTTATTCATGTACACCTATTAGTAAGTAATTATTTATTTATTAATTAATTTATGCATGAAATTGTATGACTCATTTTCGAACATTTCTGCACTGCACTTAATCTTCGAAAATCATGTTTTCTTAATGTTCGAAAATAGGTGCTCGTAATGTTCGAAAAATATTTCATGCACTTTTAATACTATTTAATTAATTAATAAATTATTTATTTATGTATTAATTATTTTATGCATGAAATTGCATGACTTATTTTCGAACATTTCTGCATTGCACTTAATCTTCGAAAATCCTATTTTCTTAATGTTCGAAAATTAGGTTCTTATAATGTTCGAAAACCATGTCTTGCACTTGTAATAATATTTTATTCATGTACACCTATTATTAATTAATTAATTAATTAATTAATTAAGGACACTTTGTTTTCGAAAATTAGCAAACTTGACTTAATGTTCGAAAACTCTATTTTGTTAATGTTCGAAAACTATGTCATGCACTTTTAATAATATTTTATTAATTTCCTCCTTTTATTAATTAATTATTTATTTATTTATTTATTTATTTATTTATTTATTAAGGGAAAGTGCGTGACAAATTTTCGAAAATTAGTACCTAGAATTAATGTTCGAAAATTGTCATTTGTTAATCTTCGAAAATTGTCATTTGTTAATCTTCGAAAATTTTATTTTCTTAATGTTCGAAATTTATTAGTTTAATAATATTTTAGTCATTCACTCCTATTATTAATTAATTAGGGGTTTATTTATTTATTTATTAATTTAGGCTGGATTTATTTATTTATTAATTTAGGCTGGATTTATTTTCGAAAATTAGTGAATTGACATAATTTTCGAAAACTATGATTTGTTAATCTTCGAAAATAAACACATGCACTTGTAATAATATTTTATTCATTTTCCCTTTTTAATTAATTAATTAATTAATTAATTAATTAATTAATGAAGGCTGGTTTTTTCGAAAATTAGTTAATTGACCTAATTTTCGAAAACCATGATTTTTTAATCTTCGAAAATAAACACATGCACTTGTAATAATACAATATTCATTTTCCCTTATTAATTAATTACTTATTTATTTATTTATTTATTTATTGATTAATTTACAGCATGACTGATTTTCGAACATTAAAACTGTCTTAATCTTCGAAAATTGACTTGTGTTATTCTTCGAAAATGGTAATTTGTTAATGTTCGAAAATCATGCACTTTATTACTTTAATATTATTTTAGTCATTCTTCCTTATTATTAATTATTTATGTATTTATTTATTTTCGAAAATTCATTACACTGTACTTATTGTTCGAAAACAAAGTTTTGTTAATGTTCGAAAATTAGGTTTGCATAATGTTCGAAAATTAGGTTTGCATAATGTTCGAAAATATTTCATGCACTTTTAATAATAATATTTTAAATTCTCGAAAAAATTGAAGGAATTAATTTTTCAAGATTAATGTTTCGAAAATAATAAAGTTCTAAAACATCAATAATAATAGTTATAATATTAATAATTTTCGAAAACATTCTAATTAATGTTCGAAAAGTACATGATAATGTTCTAAAAGAATAATAATAATAATTTTAGTAATTTTCCAAAATATTGTATTTCATTTTCGAAATTTCCTATAACAATTTTCGAACATTTTTTTCTTTAAATTTATAATGTTCGAAAATACTAATATTAGTATTGTTCGAAAATTATATATTCTTATATATCATAGTGTTTTCCAACATAAATTAAATTTCGTAAATTAATTGAATTCAAAAATCTTCGAAAATAATAGTTATAATATTAATAATTTTCGAAAACATTCTAATTAATGTTCGAAAAGTACATGATAATGTTCTAAAAGATTAATAATAATAATTTTAGTAATTTTCCAAAATATTGTATTTCATTTTCGAAATTTCCTATAACAATTTTCGAACATTTTTTTCTTTAAATTTATAATGTTCGAAAATACTAATATTAGTATTTTTCGAAAATTATATATTCTTATATATCATAGTGTTTTCCAACATAAATTAAATTTCGAAAATTAATTGAATTCAAAAATCTTCGAAAATAATAGTTATAATATTAATAATTTTCGAAAACATTCTAATTAATGTTCGAAAAGTACATGATAATGTTCTAAAAGATTAATAATAATAATTTTAGTAATTTTCCAAAATATTGTATTTCATTTTCGAAATTTCCTATAACAATTTTCGAACTTTTTTTTCTTTACAATTTTAATGTTCGAAAATACTAATATTAGTATTTTTCGAAAATTATATATTCTTATATATCATAGTGTTTTCCAACATAATTTAATTTTCGAAAATTAATTGAATTCAAAAATCTTCGACAATTTTGGACATGAGCTTGTAATATTATTTTATTGTTTTTTGAGTAATTTTTCGAGTATTTTGTAAATATTATTATTTAATTATTTATTTTCGAACATTAACATAGCTACAACTTGTTCCACAATTGCCTAGAACTAAACTGACTCCTAATGTTCGAAAATGTGCGCATGACCTTTTAATAATACTTTATTGTTCTTTGTAAAACACTTTTATTTTTTAATTATATGATAATGTTCGAAAATTGCATAATGTTCGACAGATTTATTTTCGAAAACATTAGTGTCCAATTTTTGAAGATTCTTTTTCCGAAAATAATATTCTTCGAAATCTTGAATAATAATAGTTATAATATTAAAAAATTTCGAATAGTAATATTTTAATTTGAAATATTGCTTAGGAAAATTTCGAAAACATTTATTTTCTCACATTATAATGTTTGAAAACATTAGTAATAATATGTAATAATTTTCGAAAACATGTTCGATAAATTTGCGAAAATTGCATTATTAATTTTCGAAAACCTTTTTTCAAAAAAAAAATAATGTTCGAAAATTAATCATAACATTGTTATTAAATTTTCAAATCATTGTTATTAATTTCAGATGAAATTGCATAATTAAGTTTCGATAACATTTTCATTAATTTTCGAACATTACGTATAAACTAGTATTAATTTCCTAACATAGTAATTTACGAACATTAGTAATTTTAGAACACTAGAGAAAAATTCTATTACTAATTTGATATTACTTTAATTCATAATCTTCGAACACTAATTATAATTACTAACAAAGTATGCTCGAATATTAATAATTATTTAATAATAGTGAAGAAATGGTTTTTTTACTCAGTGGTTGAAGCCAAATAAATTGGACACTTTCTTCTTGTATGATTTTCTGACTTGCAAACCGAACATTTCTTTTTCAACCTTCGGATGTCTTCATTGTTGCCACCACCAATGTGTTCATTAGCAATTTCGTCATCTCTATAGTCATACTGCATGGGCACGCGTTCGGTACATCTTGCTCTATTGTGGTCTGTACGGCCGCATCGACTGCATCTTCCGGATCGGGCAGAAGGAATCCGTTTTCCTTTGGGTCGTCCCGCTTGTTTAGGCTTGTCCGGTGCTCTACATAATTGATTTTGAATTTCATGTGATGCCACCCAAGCTTCTGGCTCGAGCACAGGATTAACTGTACCGCTCCACATCCCCCTCAACCATTGAGTGGTGTAATATTGGCCGACATATGATGTAAATGATTCCTTCATAAAACTGTAACAAAAATTGGATGAATGGTCAAGACGTATAGGTACGTATGAATACATTCACTAATCATAATTGTATAATGAGATGTAAAAATATGGCTTCGTATGACTACCTTATTGCTGCGCATGCATGCGAACACGGTATTAGGTCACTTTGAAAAATTGAACATGTGCACTCGTATTGGGTTAGCTCGACAATGAAAATCTTACTCCCATCCGTGACCTTATATTTGTTTCGGCCCAATTTATCGACTTGCATACGTCGACCAAGCATACGAGCTTCGACTAGTCTTTCATGCGCTGCCTTCGTAAGAGAATTTTCTCTATCTTCAGCAGCAGTCCTCCTTTCATAAAACCATTTTTCGATTATGCGTCGAGCACACTCTAGAAAAGAACATACAGGTAGCTTTCTTGCCCAGACAAGACGGCTATTCCATGTCTCAGCCGCGTTTGACGTCATGAAGTTAAATCTTCTAACAGGACATCTCACTCGAGCCCATCGTTGTTCTCCAGCCTTCGTTAAGGTTGCTACTGCACCTTGTATACCAGTTTCTTGTATCATAGAATAGTACCTGTAAGTAGAATTACGGTTATGAAAATACACAGAGATGAAATAAATTAGGGAGATACTACTACTAATGCAGACCCCAGGCAACATACTTTTCGAAGCTCGTCAACTGATAACAAAATGCAGTTTTGTTGAAAAGTTCCACCAAATGTGTTCCATGTCTGGTCAGATTTTGTTGCAAATGAAAACAACATAAAGCATGAGTCACATCAGGGTACACTGTCTTGATGCCATTGTTGATACTGACGTGTTGATCGGATACTATTAGTAATTGATCTGGGCATCCAAATGCTTCACGAAGATGTTTCAGAAACCAGGTCCAAGACTCATCATTCTCAACATTTCCTATACCAACTGCCAATGGAAAAATTTGATCGTTCCCATCTTGGGTGACTGCAACAAACCCAACACCTTTATACTGACCCTTTAAGTGACATCCATCCACAACTATAACGGGTCGTGAGTAGTGTATAAATCCATGAATAGATGCTGCCAGTGCATAGAACACATATTTGAATTTTCCATTCCCATGTGTTTCCAAAGCTGTATATGTCCCGGGATTAGATACTTTCAAGGCGTCTAAATACATTGGGAGCAGAGCAAATGACTTTTTTGGATCACCGTATGCAACCCTCATAGCATGGCGTTTTGCTTTCAACGCAACCTTGTAAGAAACATGTACACCATGTCGATCCTTCATTTCTGATATGATGCCTCTAGGACCAAGGTTGGAATTTTCGGTCCTAAGTGTGTCAACATAGTACTCACCGATCACTGCTGCTGGAAGTCGCCGAGTTGCATTGTCGCTCAAATCATTTGAACATGTATGTTCTAAAACAATCTTCGAAATTTTCCAGATGCCAAATTTTGCGTGTGCGTTCACTACGAATGGGCAATTTTTGTTTGTACACTTCACATACAATCTGGTCTTATCAGACTTAGCCACGCGGTACTCAGCAACATTATCCAAATGGTAAAGACCTACTGCTTTTTGCAACTCGGATTTACTACCAAAAGTGCTTCCTTTTCTCAAGGTGGTATGCTCGGTCGGCTCGTTCGCTAGGCTAGGCTCTGACTCATCACAAGGTACATCTGGAATAAACCATTCTGGTCTTCTAATGTAGGTCAAGAATTCCTCGTACGCCTGTCGTTGCTCCTCATCCAAAATATGCTCGACATCTTCATCTAGCTCAAATTCATCATTTTCAGTTGTCGCTTGTGCCGATTCATCTTCCTCATTTGACGAACCTGAAACATTGATATAGATGATATGTATTAAACTTTGAAAATATTATTGAAGAATGAATGACTCCTACAAAATTACCACAATCATCGAAGTACGGCTGGTCGGGTCCACTATGTGTGTCACGTGGTTGTGGGACAGCTTCACCTACATAAGACTCATTGTGTTCGTAAGTGGGAGGAGACCTATTCAAATCGATATAATCGACCCCCCAAGCTGTTGTCAAGTCCGCACGACCACTAGATGAAGGCCAGGACGCCCACTGATCCTGTGACGATGTCGTTGCTTGCCTATCCTCGTCTTCATTTCGTATACTCCATTTCGAAAAGAATGTTTCGTCATTTTGTAGACCAAGGGGAACATTTACATGGCCTGAGAACTGGTCGGGAATTTCAAATGAAGGATATAAGCATGTGCTACGGTTCAATACTCCGCAAGAAGCCCCCACAGGGCTGATATTTTCGATTGGTGATGACCACACGCATTCTGGTCCCTCGGCATACGTAGGTTTGATTGAAACATAAATGACGAGACATTCATTGCTTACGGACAATAATCGTTCTAGATCCGAATCATTTCTAATTTTTTTCTTTCTCACTATTCCATTTATCACCATTAAAGAACGAATCACATATCTCCAACTATTGTGATCAGCACATATAACTCCACGGACTTCCTCTAAAAGATCTGCAAATGAAATTCTTTGAAGGTGTAGTTGCTCGTGAGAACCGTTTCTGTATTCTAACCCTTCCCAATGGCCCCCGAACCAAACCACTACAGGTACGAAACTCATAATTTCCTACGTTTGGACAAAAAATGAATACAATGGCTGAAATTAGAAAAATTATTCTCTTTTTTTGAACAATTTTCAAATGTCATGATGCGTTCTATGTAAATTCGTTGGTTGTAATATTTGAATCGTACAAATATAATCAATCTATTTGCCATATTTATTTTCTATCCTCATTTTAAGCCGTTCGTTGAATTGACATTTTATATAGTCCTATTATCAGAAACTACTTATATTTGTGGATTAAGACAGTAGCTCTTGGGTCCACCAGGAAATATCAACATGGCAGGTATATTTTTTTGGACATTAGTAAATATATCATCCACTGAAGAAAAATAATTTTATATGTGAAAAATTAATCACTAATTTCGTCTGGCTAACATAGTACAAATTTAACCACCTATTTGATACATGTACAATTAATCTATGACTTTCTTATATTTTTATGACAAAGTCTTTTAACATTATTTACTCAATTTTAAATGTCACCGCATGACATTCTTTGATACTTGTTAAGTTGATTACAATGTTTAGGGTTAAATTCATGCCGTACAGACAATTATCACAAGCCTTGCAGTACATTATAAACGCTGAATCATTTAATAAAATATTCAAATTTTATGTGTTAGACAAAAATCATTCCGATCACAAATTAATCAATCAAACAAGATACTAAGTGTAGTCAACTTTTCAATGCAATAATTGTCCGTAACAACAGTTGTTTTCAGTCAACATACATCAAACTACAAATACTATATCGCATAAATCCAAAAACTGATATTATGTACAAAATCAAAACCATGAGTGATTTAGTAAACTACATTGCATTAAATGACATACCGTTGAACTTTGTTTACCGAAAATTTGCGTAGGTTTTGCACGGCCTAATCCACACCAAAATATGCAAACAAATTTAAGTTTGTTGAAAATTTGCTCACGTCCTTTGTTTATCCTTCATTTGCCCTTATATAGACAGAGGAAGAATATGATACTGTGCATACAGTGTTAGACTCATTCACTTTTTGAAACAATTGGGTTGAAAATTCTAATCCTAATATTCTTCGCAAATAGGGGTTGAAAAAATGAGAGGTGGGGGACAACTACTCATTCACTTTTTGAGGGCGGCCCTCTCGTATTAACCACAAAGCTAATTTGCTAAGAATCACTTATTGTGTAATATTAATATTTACAGTATTCGGTCATTACATTTAATTATAAACCCTAATTTTGTAACAAAATAAACCCTAATTAATTATGAACTAAACCCACTTTGATAATATTTTTCCCCTATTAAGTAAACCCTAATTTTCTAAAAACCATTTAATTCTAATATGTATGTCCTAATTGTAATTTCTATTGTGCCTAATCTACCTCCCCATATTCGAAATTCCTAGTGTGTGTTACTATTACATTAAATTCAATGTGGCCCCAATGAAATTTAATATCATGGATTTGACAAGAGCATGGCAAATATAGCCAAGGAGTTTTGTCATTTACGTAATCAAAACCCAACACCAAGATAAATTCATGGTTTTTGTATGCACATGTCAAATGTTGAATGCAACTCATTTAGGGCCCTCCCCAACCACCATCCTTCTTCATGTTTTAATGCAACTTTATACCCCAACCACACAACATTCATCTTCCTCATCATCACTTTTCAAAAATTAGTGGATTTTCGAGAGATAGGACTTTACAATTTCAAAATTAGGGTTACTATTATACCTTTTCATTATAGTCTAATAATTTGGAAAAAAAAAATAGTGATTTAGAAATATGCAAGAAATTAGTATTAGTAGTAATACATTAATATAGTTTAGAAAATAGCTAATGTGACAAGGCACTAATTTGGAAAAATGAATATTATTTTGGACAATTTTGGAAATTTTAAAAAACAAAGTATGCCAAAAGTACTTAATTAATTAATTAACAATTAATTGATTACTAATAAGAGTCCATGAATAAATTAAAATATTATTACAAGTGTGTGCCTTATTTTTCGAAGATTAACTAAACCACATTTTCGAACATTAAGCAATCTTCGAAAATGTATCCTTGCAATTTAAAAAGTAATTAATTAATTAATAATTAATTGATTACTAATAAGAGTCAATGAATAAATTAAAATATTATTAAAAGTGTGTGCCTTAGTTTTCGAAGATTAACTAAACCACATTTTCGAACATTAAGAAAATAGCATTTTCGAAGATTAAGCAATCTTCGAAAATGTATCCTTGCAATTTAAAAAGTAATTAATTAATTAATAATTAATTGATTACTAATAAGAGTCAATGAATAAATTAAAATATTATTAAAAGTGTGTGCCTTAGTTTTCGAAGATTAACTAAACCACATTTTCGAACATTAAGAAAATAGCATTTTCGAAGATTAAGCAATCTTCGAAAATGTATCCTTGCAATTTAAAAAGTAATTAATTAATTAATAATTAATTGATTACTAATAAGAGTCAATGAATAAATTAAAATATTATTAAAAGTGTGTGCCTTAGTTTTCGAAGATTAACTAAACCACATTTTCGAACATTAAGAAAATAGCATTTTCGAAGATTAAGCAATCTTCGAAAATGTATCCTTGCAATTTAAAAGTAATTAATTAATTAATAATTAATTGATTACTAATAAGAGTCAATGAATAAATTAAAATATTATTAAAAGTGTGTGCCTTAGTTTTCGAAGATTAACTAAACCACATTTTCGAACATTAAGAAAATAGCATTTTCGAACATTAAGCAATCTTCGAAAATGTATCTTGCAATTTAAAAAGTAATTAATTAATTAATAATTAATTGATTACTAATAAGAGTCAATGAATAAATTAAAATATTATTAAAAGTGTGTGCCTTAGTTTCCGAAGATTAACTAAACCACATTTTCGAACATTAAGAAAATAGCATTTTCGAACATTAAGCAATCTTCGAAAATGTATCTTGCAATTTAAAAAGTAATTAATTAATTAATAATTAATTGATTACTAATAAGAGTCAATGAATAAATTAAAATATTATTAAAAGTGTGTGCCTTAGTTTCCGAAGATTAACTAAACCACATTTTCGAACATTAAGAAAATAGCATTTTCGAACATTAAGCAATCTTCGAAAATGTATCCTTGCAATTTAAAAAGTAATTAATTAATTAATAATTAATTGATTACTAATAAGAGTCAATGAATAAATTAAAATATTATTAAAAGTGTGTGCCTTAGTTTTCGAAGATTAACTAAACCACATTTTCGAACATTAAGAAAATAGCATTTTCGAACATTAAGCAATCTTCGAAAATGTATCCTTGCAATTTAAAAAGTAATTAATTAATTGATAATTAATTGATTACTAATAAGAGTCAATTGTTATTTTAGTGCATGACTTAGTTTTCGAAGATTAACAAAACCTAAGTTTCGAAAATTAATCAATTGCACTAATTTTCGAAAAGTAAGTCCATTTTGCTATTTTTCGAAAACAAAGTATGCCAAAATTAATTAATAAATAAATGTTCGAAAATTAATCAATATTTTAAAAAAATAATGTTCCAAACATTATTATACAATATTATTGCTATAATACACAATGTTCGAACAATGTTTAGTGCAAATGACTATTAGAAATGTTCCAATTAACTAAACCCTAATTTTTTTCATAACTAAACCCTAATTGTCATAACTAAACCCTAATATGTGTAGAAAAGGAAATTGGATTTTATTACTTAATATTAATATTATGATATGACAAGTGCATGGCAAATATAGCCAAGCTCTTTTGTCATTTAGGAGATAGACAGTCTTGCAATTGTGCTCATGTGACTTTTCTCATCACATGTCATTTTCGAAAATATAAATCACATATTTGCAAAAAATGAAGCCCTCCCCAACTACTATTCTTAGGGCAATTGAATGCATCCTCTAACCCCAACCACACATCCTCATCTTCCCTCACCATCATTTCCTACGTTTTTTCTCCCCAACCACCATTCAATCTCAGTAACAAAATAATCTTCATTTTAACTCCAACTGCCAACTCGATTGAAGATTCAAGAAATGGAGGGCCATGTAAGTAACTAATCCTTCAATGTGTAGTATTTTATTTTGTTCAAATTATGTTGAGCATGAGAGCATGGCTGAAATTTAGCATGAATGTGGACTGAAATTTTTTATGCAGTCACAGTTGGTGTAATAATGGAAATTAAGAATGTTTAAGAATGCAAATTAAGAATGTGTATTTGTATTAAGTAGCGTGAAATTAAGAATGGAAATTAGGAATGTTTATTTGTATTAAGAATGTATGAAGAATGGAAATGGTGAATGTTTAAGAATGTTTATTAAGTATCGAAAATGTGGTTTTGTATTAGCAGTAATGGAAATTAATGAGCATTGTTTGCTGACCGTAGTCATTAGCTCATAATTGCACAAGGTGGGTGAAGCTAATTTTTGAATATGCAAACAAATGTTTAGGCGAATTAATAAATTGATGCCCACATGTAGTCTTCTGCAAATCTGTACATTTTCGAATTGGGTTAAGATTAATTAATTATCAATTAGCTCTGACTAATTAGGGAATGTTTTAATAATTTTCGAAAAAGTGGAATATGTTGCAGTTGTTTTCGAAAGTTTTTTCGTAGAAATGAGGGAAAAAGATGGGTTCTTGTAAATGTAATTGGCTTTTTGCTAATTAGTATTACACATTTAGAAATAACTTAAAATGTTAGACAATGTGATGTAGTATTAGAAATGTTCGACCCCTAAAATTTAGAAATGTTCGAAATTTCTTTGAAATGTTCGAAAAAAGGTGATTTGCTAAGTTAGACGCCTTCAAAATTCTGTGATTGAGAAATCTTGGAAAAAATTACTATTATACATTGGAGACAAATCCAAATTTATTAATTGTTTCGAATATTTGCGAAATAATGAATTAGTATGAATACATTAACATAGTTTAAAAAGTAGCTCATTTTAAATTTGTTGTATGGTTCTTGTAAATGATAAGGAATAACTGGAAATTATTTTCTATCTTGTAGGGAGTTTTGGAGTGGGTTCGTCCGTCTTGCCAGGGTCGTTTGGCATATATTAATGGCTATTGTCGGTTGTGTGTGCTTGAGGACATAAAGACACAGTTGCTTGCGCACGGTCGAGAGTGTGTACGCAGTTTTCTTGCGACTAGTTTTGGATATTTCTTACGGTGGGAGAGCTCCACCGAAATATGCAAGTCGATGTTACATGTTCTCATGTCCTTAGAAGTGTCGAATGATAATAGGCCAGCCTACGAGAGATGGTTCCTCATTGGTCGATCACGAAGATTATGTCGTTTCTCCAGGAGAGAGTTCGCTTTGATCACCGGGCTTAGATTTGGTGATTCCGACTTCAACCCTTCAGGCGTCCAGCATCCACCTGAAGGAGGAGTGTACCATAGAGTCCACGCCGAATCCGCCGATGTCACTATTAAGGAACTTCGTACAAAATTTCAAGAAGGGTACTTTCATCAGAGTGAAGAAGACGAGGTCAAGATTTCGAAGATTCTGATTTTGTACTATATCATACTCGGTGTCGATCCACGCAAGAATAATGTGGAACCGTGGGTGTGGGTCTTAGTTGAGCAGCCCGAGAGATGGGACTCATTTCCGTGGGGGAAATTATCGTTTCTTACGTTGCTGAAGTCGATGGATAGGGTTCCCCTCCAGATTGCAGACCGAAGTGTGACAAACAAGACGCCCATGTACCACTTCTACGGATTTACAGTTGCTCTACTGGTTAGTAATATCATATATAGCATTATTACTGTTGAATACGTTTTCTAGACTTATGTAACGGTTGTTCACCTTGCATTGCCTAGGTCTGGGCGTACGAGGCGATTCCCGTCGTTGGTACCATAGCTGGACGTCGATTGGACACTCGACTTCACCTGCCTAGAATGTTGAAGTGGTCCACTGAAAAATCCACGACAGATATTACAAATGCACTGTCTGGAGAGGTAATATGAATTTATTTACTTAGTGATACATTTCGAAATTAGGTTATCACAAATTTTATACTACGATTGTTGTGACTTTATAGTAACTGCAAGATATATGGTTGAATCAGGTGCACTGTTTTGAGTCGCTCGTTCCGAGTTTTGAAGAGGAGTGTCAGCCATTTTGGCGTGGAATTGAGCAAGACTTGGCCGAGGGGGTCCAATTTGAGGCGAGAAGACGTGGCAGGAGACCGGCTGCTGCGACTAGACGCCCTCGTAGGTCGAGACCTCAACCTGCTGAAGCGGGTCCATCGTCTTCCCATCCTGAGTCGGCGAGGAGGACCTCAGCCGCCACATTCGAAGGTGGGGTGGAATCGACCCCACAAGCCACTGATACACCCGAACTTCCTTATGTGGAACCGTGTGGGTACGAGTATCCTTATTTTGAGATGCAGCCCACTGAAGTACTACAGATCACGGGAATTCCGGATGCCGGACCGAGTAGTTTCATGTCATCTCCCTCTGAGCCGCCTCCCTTCTGTCCATTTCCAGATTTCGGTACTACGCATGACGACACGTCACAGACGCAGTGGACAGAGATGAGGACTTATATTGGTCAACAGTTCGATGACCTTCGCGGCTATTTGGATGATCGCGTTCGGGAGGAGTCACAACGCTTGGAGCTAGCGATGCCGCCAATGATTGACGATCGGCTAAGGTCATTCTTTGACTCTCATCCCTCATTCCATGAGTCTTATTATCCCCCGACATCCGAGTATTATCCGCAAGAACAGGAAGCGAATGAGTGGTGTATTCCTGTGGCACCCCCGACTACCATGTGGGGACAGTACGGACCTTCTGCCGTGCCGTTCGAGAGGGGAACCGATATGCCCACCACTCTTGAACCGAGATTTACTTATGAGACTTTTGTACCTGAATCCTCAACGCCGATTGGAGGGTCACCGATGGCCCATTTCGCTGAGACAAGTGCCGGCATACGAGTCGTTCGAGAGCGGGCACATTCTCGATGGGTACGAAGTCCATTTCTTCGAGATGATGTGAAGAGACCGGGCCTTCAAATGGCTGATCTAGAGGCGTTCATTCGGGACGGGATAACTGCAAAGCTCTCGAAAAGAGAGCCTGAAATGTAAGTTCGTGCTATAAATACCTTTTTATTTAAAACCATTGGTACTTGATAATGTTTACAATTAACGAAACCTTAATTTTGCAGGCGCAATGTTGGAGTAGGTTACAGCGTAAGTCATGAATTCTTCAGCACATTCTTGGATCCATTGGAGGACATGCCGGTTGAGGTTATTACATTACTTAATTAGATATTTTCATGATTTGCATTTTCCTCGCCATGTATATTTAACTCGAACAGTAGTGGTCATGATCTAATGGAAATTGTCATGATCTAGTGGTCATTATCTGAAACTTCGTCTTCATCACAGGATCGAGATCCCGAATACCAGCAAATTCATGGTCGCTCTGTAGAATTCCTAGGTACGCGTTAATAGCCTGATGAGGATCACAATTTCCATTAGATCATGACCACTACTGTTCGAGTTAAATATACATGGCGAGGAAAATGCAAATCATGAAAATATCTAATTAAGTAATGTAATAACCTCAACCGGCATGTCCTCCAATGGATCCAAGAATGTGCTGAAGAATTCATGACTTACGCTGTAACCTACTCCAACATTGCGCCTGCAAAATTAAGGTTTCGTTAATTGTAAACATTATCAAGTACCAATGGTTTTAAATAAAAAGGTATTTATAGCACGAACTTACATTTCAGGCTCTCTTTTCGAGAGCTTTGCAGCTATCCCGTCCCGAATGAACGCCTCTAGATCAGCCATTTGAAGGCCCGGTCTCTTCACATCATCTCGAAGAAATGGACTTCGTATCCATCGAGAATGTGCCCGCTCTCGAACGACTCGTATGCCGGCACTCGTCTCAGCGAAATGGGCCATCGGTGACCCTCCAATCGGTGCTGAGGATTCAGGTACAAAAGTCTCATAAGTAAATCTCGGTTCAAGAGTGGTGGGCATATCGGTTCCCCTCTCGAACGGCACGGCAGAAGGTCCGTACTGTCCCCACATGGTAGTAGGGGGTGCCACAGGAGTACACCACTCATTCGCTTTCTGTTCTTACGGATAATACTCGGATGTCGGGGGATAATAAGACTCATGGAATGAGGGATGAGAGTCGAAGAATGACCTTAGCCGATCGTCAATCATTGACGGCATCGCTAGCTCCAAGCGTTGTGACTCCTCCCGAACGCGATCATCCAAATAGCCGCGAAGGTCATCGAACTGTTGACCAATATAAGTCCTCATCTCTGTCCACTGCGTCTGTGACGTGTCGTCATGCGTAGTACCGAAATCTGGAAATGGACAGAAGGGAGACGGCTCAGAGGGAGATGACATGAAACTACTCGGTCCGGCATCCGAAATTCCCGTGATCTGTAGTACTTCAGTGGGCTGCGTCTCAAAATAAGGATACTCGTACCCACACGGTTCCACATAAGGAAGTTCGGGTGTATCAGTGGCTTGTGGGGTCGATTCCACCCCACCTTCGAATGTGGCGGCTGAGGTCCTCCTCGCCGACTCAGGATGGGAAGACGATGGACCCGCTTCAGCAGGTTGAGGTCTCGACCTACGAGGGCGTCTAGTCGCAGCAGCCGGTCTCCTGCCACGTCTTCTCGCCTCAAATTGGACCCCCTCGGCCAAGTCTTGCTCAATTCCACGCCAAAATGGCTGACACTCCTCTTCAAAACTCGGAACGAGCGACTCAAAACAGTGCACCTGATTCAACCATATATCTTGCAGTTACTATAAAGTCACAACAATCGTAGTATAAAATTTGTGATAACCTAATTTCGAAATGTATCACTAAGTAAATAAATTCATATTACCTCTCCAGACAGTGCATTTGTAATATCTGTCGTGGATTTTTCAGTGGACCACTTCAACATTCTAGGCAGGTGAAGTCGAGTGTCCAATCGACGTCCAGCTATGGTACCAACGACGGGAATCGCCTCGTACGCCCAGACCTAGGCAATGCAAGGTGAACAACCGTTACATAAGTCTAGAAAACGTATTCAACAGTAATAATGCTATATATGATATTACTAACCAGTAGAGCAACTGTAAATCCGTAGAAGTGGTACATGGGCGTCTTGTTTGTCACACTTCGGTCTGCAATCTGGAGGGGAACCCTATCCATCGACTTCAGCAACGTAAGAAACGATAATTTCCCCCACGGAAATGAGTCCCATCTCTCGGGCTGCTCAACTAAGACCCACACCCACGGTTCCACATTATTCTTGCGTGGATCGACACCGAGTATGATATAGTACAAAATCAGAATCTTCGAAATCTTGACCTCGTCTTCTTCACTCTGATGAAAGTACCCTTCTTGAAATTTTGTACGAAGTTCCTTAATAGTGACATCGGCGGATTCGGCGTGGACTCTATGGTACACTCCTCCTTCAGGTGGATGCTGGACGCCTGAAGGGTTGAAGTCGGAATCACCAAATCTAAGCCCGGTGATCAAAGCGAACTCTCTCCTGGAGAAACGACATAATCTTCGTGATCGACCAATGAGGAACCATCTCTCGTAGGCTGGCCTATTATCATTCGACACTTCTAAGGACATGAGAACATGTAACATCGACTTGCATATTTCGGTGGAGCTCTCCCACCGTAAGAAATATCCAAAACTAGTCGCAAGAAAACTGCGTACACACTCTCGACCGTGCGCAAGCAACTGTGTCTTTATGTCCTCAAGCACACACAACCGACAATAGCCATTAATATATGCCAAACGACCCTGGCAAGACGGACGAACCCACTCCAAAACTCCCTACAAGATAGAAAATAATTTCCAGTTATTCCTTATCATTTACAAGAACCATACAACAAATTTAAAATGAGCTACTTTTTAAACTATGTTAATGTATTCATACTAATTCATTATTTCGCAAATATTCGAAACAATTAATAAATTTGGATTTGTCTCCAATGTATAATAGTAATTTTTTCCAAGATTTCTCAATCACAGAATTTTGAAGGCGTCTAACTTAGCAAATCACCTTTTTTCGAACATTTCAAAGAAATTTCGAACATTTCTAAATTTTAGGGGTCGAACATTTCTAATACTACATCACATTGTCTAACATTTTAAGTTATTTCTAAATGTGTAATACTAATTAGCAAAAAGCCAATTACATTTACAAGAACCCATCTTTTTCCCTCATTTCTACGAAAAAACTTTCGAAAACAACTGCAACATATTCCACTTTTTCGAAAATTATTAAAACATTCCCTAATTAGTCAGAGCTAATTGATAATTAATTAATCTTAACCCAATTCGAAAATGTACAGATTTGCAGAAGACTACATGTGGGCATCAATTTATTAATTCGCCTAAACATTTGTTTGCATATTCAAAAATTAGCTTCACCCACCTTGTGCAATTATGAGCTAATGACTACGGTCAGCAAACAATGCTCATTAATTTCCATTACTGCTAATACAAAACCACATTTTCGATACTTAATAAACATTCTTAAACATTCACCATTTCCATTCTTCATACATTCTTAATACAAATAAACATTCCTAATTTCCATTCTTAATTTCACGCTACTTAATACAAATACACATTCTTAATTTGCATTCTTAAACATTCTTAATTTCCATTATTACACCAACTGTGACTGCATAAAAAATTTCAGTCCACATTCATGCTAAATTTCAGCCATGCTCTCATGCTCAACATAATTTGAACAAAATAAAATACTACACATTGAAGGATTAGTTACTTACATGGCCCTCCATTTCTTGAATCTTCAATCGAGTTGGCAGTTGGAGTTAAAATGAAGATTATTTTGTTACTGAGATTGAATGGTGGTTGGGGAGAAAAAACGTAGGAAATGATGGTGAGGGAAGATGAGGATGTGTGGTTGGGGTTAGAGGATGCATTCAATTGCCCTAAGAATAGTAGTTGGGGAGGGCTTCATTTTTTGCAAATATGTGATTTATATTTTCGAAAATGACATGTGATGAGAAAAGTCACATGAGCACAATTGCAAGACTGTCTATCTCCTAAATGACAAAAGAGCTTGGCTATATTTGCCATGCACTTGTCATATCATAATATTAATATTAAGTAATAAAATCCAATTTCCTTTTCTACACATATTAGGGTTTAGTTATGACAATTAGGGTTTAGTTATGAAAAAAATTAGGGTTTAGTTAATTGGAACATTTCTAATAGTCATTTGCACTAAACATTGTTCGAACATTGTGTATTATAGCAATAATATTGTATAATAATGTTTGGAACATTATTTTTTTAAAATATTGATTAATTTTCGAACATTTATTTATTAATTAATTTTGGCATACTTTGTTTTCGAAAAATAGCAAAATGGACTTACTTTTCGAAAATTAGTGCAATTGATTAATTTTCGAAACTTAGGTTTTGTTAATCTTCGAAAACTAAGTCATGCACTAAAATAACAATTGACTCTTATTAGTAATCAATTAATTATCAATTAATTAATTACTTTTTAAATTGCAAGGATACATTTTCGAAGATTGCTTAATGTTCGAAAATGCTATTTTCTTAATGTTCGAAAATGTGGTTTAGTTAATCTTCGAAAACTAAGGCACACACTTTTAATAATATTTTAATTTATTCATTGACTCTTATTAGTAATCAATTAATTATTAATTAATTAATTACTTTTTAAATTGCAAGGATACATTTTCGAAGATTGCTTAATGTTCGAAAATGCTATTTTCTTAATGTTCGAAAATGTGGTTTAGTTAATCTTCGGAAACTAAGGCACACACTTTTAATAATATTTTAATTTATTCATTGACTCTTATTAGTAATCAATTAATTATTAATTAATTAATTACTTTTTAAATTGCAAGATACATTTTCGAAGATTGCTTAATGTTCGAAAATGCTATTTTCTTAATGTTCGAAAATGTGGTTTAGTTAATCTTCGGAAACTAAGGCACACACTTTTAATAATATTTTAATTTATTCATTGACTCTTATTAGTAATCAATTAATTATTAATTAATTAATTACTTTTTAAATTGCAAGATACATTTTCGAAGATTGCTTAATGTTCGAAAATGCTATTTTCTTAATGTTCGAAAATGTGGTTTAGTTAATCTTCGAAAACTAAGGCACACACTTTTAATAATATTTTAATTTATTCATTGACTCTTATTAGTAATCAATTAATTATTAATTAATTAATTACTTTTTAAATTGCAAGGATACATTTTCGAAGATTGCTTAATCTTCGAAAATGCTATTTTCTTAATGTTCGAAAATGTGGTTTAGTTAATCTTCGAAAACTAAGGCACACACTTTTAATAATATTTTAATTTATTCATTGACTCTTATTAGTAATCAATTAATTATTAATTAATTAATTACTTTTTAAATTGCAAGGATACATTTTCGAAGATTGCTTAATCTTCGAAAATGCTATTTTCTTAATGTTCGAAAATGTGGTTTAGTTAATCTTCGAAAACTAAGGCACACACTTTTAATAATATTTTAATTTATTCATTGACTCTTATTAGTAATCAATTAATTATTAATTAATTAATTACTTTTTAAATTGCAAGGATACATTTTCGAAGATTGCTTAATCTTCGAAAATGCTATTTTCTTAATGTTCGAAAATGTGGTTTAGTTAATCTTCGAAAACTAAGGCACACACTTTTAATAATATTTTAATTTATTCATTGACTCTTATTAGTAATCAATTAATTATTAATTAATTAATTACTTTTTAAATTGCAAGGATACATTTTCGAAGATTGCTTAATGTTCGAAAATGTGGTTTAGTTAATCTTCGAAAAATAAGGCACACACTTGTAATAATATTTTAATTTATTCATGGACTCTTATTAGTAATCAATTAATTGTTAATTAATTAATTAAGTACTTTTGGCATACTTTGTTTTTTAAAATTTCCAAAATTGTCCAAAATAATATTCATTTTTCCAAATTAGTGCCTTGTCACATTAGCTATTTTCTAAACTATATTAATGTATTACTACTAATACTAATTTCTTGCATATTTCTAAATCACTATTTTTTTTCCAAATTATTAGACTATAATGAAAAGGTATAATAGTAACCCTAATTTTGAAATTGTAAAGTCCTATCTCTCGAAAATCCACTAATTTTTGAAAAGTGATGATGAGGAAGATGAATGTTGTGTGGTTGGGGTATAAAGTTGCATTAAAACATGAAGAAGGATGGTGGTTGGGGAGGGCCCTAAATGAGTTGCATTCAACATTTGACATGTGCATACAAAAACCATGAATTTATCTTGGTGTTGGGTTTTGATTACGTAAATGACAAAACTCCTTGGCTATATTTGCCATGCTCTTGTCAAATCCATGATATTAAATTTCATTGGGGCCACATTGAATTTAATGTAATAGTAACACACACTAGGAATTTCGAATATGGGGAGGTAGATTAGGCACAATAGAAATTACAATTAGGACATACATATTAGAATTAAATGGTTTTTAGAAAATTAGGGTTTACTTAATAGGGGAAAAATATTATCAAAGTGGGTTTAGTTCATAATTAATTAGGGTTTATTTTGTTACAAAATTAGGGTTTATAATTAAATGTAATGACCGAATACTGTAAATATTAATATTACACAATAAGTGATTCTTAGCAAATTAGCTTTGTGGTTAATACGAGAGGGCCGCCCTCAAAAAGTGAATGAGTAGTTGTCCCCCACCTCTCATTTTTTCAACCCCTATTTGCGAAGAATATTAGGATTAGAATTTTCAACCCAATTGTTTCAAAAAGTGAATGAGCCTAACACTGTATGCACAGTATCATATTCTTCCTCTGTCTATATAAGGGCAAATGAAGGATAAACAAAGGACGTGAGCAAATTTTCAACAAACTTAAATTTGTTTGCATATTTTGGTGTGGATTAGGCCGTGCAAAACCTACGCAAATTTTCGGTAAACAAAGTTCAACGGTATGTCATTTAATGCAATGTAGTTTACTAAATCACTCATGGTTTTGATTTTGTACATAATATCAATTTTTGGATTTATGCGATATAGTATTTGTAGTTTGATGTATGTTGGCTGAAAACAACTGTTGTTACGGACAATTATTGCATTGAAAAGTTGACTACACTTAGTATCTTGTTTGATTGATTAATTTGTGATCGGAATGATTTTTGTCTAACACATAAAATTTGAATATTTTATTAAATGATTCAGCGTTTATAATGTACTGCAAGGCTTGTGATAATTGTCCGTACGGCATGAATTTAACCCTAAACATTGTAATCAACTTAACAAGTATCAAAGAATGTCATGCGGTGACATTTAAAATTGAGTAAATAATGTTAAAAGACTTTGTCATAAAAATATAAGAAAGTCATAGATTAATTGTACATGTATCAAATAGGTGGTTAAATCTGTACTATGTTAGCCAGACGAAATTAGTGATTAATTTTTCACATATAAAATTATTTTTCTTCAGTGGATGATATATTTACTAATGTCCAAAAAAATATACCTGCCATGTTGATATTTCCTGGTGGACCCAAGAGCTACTGTCTTAATCCACAAATATAAGTAGTTTCTGATAATAGGACTATATAAAATGTCAATTCAACGAACGGCTTAAAATGAGGATAGAAAATAAATATGGCAAATAGATTGATTATATTTGTACGATTCAAATATTACAACCAACGAATTTACATAGAACGCATCATGACATTTGAAAATTGTTCAAAAAAAGAGAATAATTTTTCTAATTTCAGCCATTGTATTCATTTTTTGTCCAAACGTAGGAAATTATGAATTTCGTACCTGTAGTGGTTTGGTTCGGGGGCCATTGGGAAGGGTTAGAATACAGAAACGGTTCTCACGAGCAACTACACCTTCAAAGAATTTCATTTGCAGATCTTTTAGAGACAGTCCGTGGAGTTATATGTGCTGATCACAATAGTTGGAGATATGTGATCCGTTCTTTAATGGTGATAAATGGAATAGTGAGAAAGAAAAAAATTAGAAATGATTCGGATCTAGAACGATTATTATCCGTAAGCAATGAATGTCTCGTCATTTATGTTTCAATCAAACCTACGTATGCCTAGGGACCAGAATGCGTGTGGTCATCACCAATCGAAAATATCAGCCCTGTGGGGGCTTCTTGCGGAGTATTGGACCGTAGCACATGCTTATATCCTTCATTTGAAATTCCCGACCAGTTCTCAGGCCATGTAAATGTTCCCCTTGGTCTACAAAATGACGAAACATTCTTTTCGAAATGGGGTATACGAAATGAAGACGAGGATAGGCAAGCAACGACATCGTCACAGGATCAGTGGGCGTCCTGGCCTTCATCTAGTGGTCGTGCGGACTTGACAACAGCTTGGGGGGTCGATTATATCGATTTGAATAGGTCTCCTCCCACTTACGAACACAATGAGTCTTATGTAGGTGAAGCTGTCCCACAACCACGTGACACACATAGTGGACCCGACCAGCCGTACTTCGATGATTGTGGTAATTTTGTAGGAGTCATTCATTCTTCAATAATATTTTCAAAGTTTAATACATATCATCTATATCAATGTTTCAGGTTCGTCAAATGAGGAAGATGAATCGGCACAAGCGACAACTGAAAATGATGAATTTGAGCTAGATGAAGATGTCGAGCATATTTTGGATGAGGAGCAACGACAGGCGTACGAGGAATTCTTGACCTACATTAGAAGACCAGAATGGTTTATTCCAGATGTACCTTGTGATGAGTCAGAGCCTAGCCTAGCGAACGAGCCGACCGAGCATACCACCTTGAGAAAAGGAAGCACTTTTGGTAGTAAATCCGAGTTGCAAAAAGCAGTAGGTCTTTACCATTTGGATAATGTTGCTGAGTACCGCGGGCTAAGTCTGATAAGACCAGATTGTATGTGAAGTGTACAAACAAAAATTGCCCATTCGTAGTGAACGCACACGCAAAATTTGGCATCTGGAAAATTTCGAAGATTGTTTTAGAACATACATGTTCAAATGATTTGAGCGACAATGCAACTCGGCGACTTCCAGCAGCAGTGATCGGTGAGTACTATGTTGACACACTTAGGACCGAAAATTCCAACCTTGGTCCTAGGGGCATCATATCAGAAATGAAGGATCGACATGGTGTACATGTTTCTTACAAGGTTGCGTTGAAAGCAAAACGCCATGCTATGAGGGTTGCATACGGTGATCCAAAAAAGTCATTTGCTCTGCTCCCAATGTATTTAGACGCCTTGAAAGTATCTAATCCCGGGACATATACAGCTTTGGAAACACATGGGAATGGAAAATTCAAATATGTGTTCTATGCACTGGCAGCATCTATTCATGGATTTATACACTACTCACGACCCGTTATAGTTGTGGATGGATGTCACTTAAAGGGTCAGTATAAAGGTGTTGGGTTTGTTGCAGTCACCCAAGATGGGAACGATCAAATTTTTCCATTGGCAGTTGGTATAGGAAATGTTGAGAATGATGAGTCTTGGACCTGGTTTCTGAAACATCTTCGTGAAGCATTTGGATGCCCAGATCAATTACTAATAGTATCCGATCAACACGTCAGTATCAACAATGGCATCAAGGCAGTGTACCCTGATGCGACTCATGCTTTATGTTGTTTTCATTTGCAACAAAATCTGACCAGACATGGAACACATTTGGTGGAACTTTTCAACAAAACTGCATTTTGTTATCAGTTGACGAGCTTCGAAAAGTATGTTGCCTGGGGTCTGCATTAGTAGTAGTATCTCCCTAATTTATTTCATCTCTGTGTATTTTCATAACCATAATTCTACTTACAGGTACTATTCTATGATACAAGAAACTGGTATACAAGGTGCAGTAGCAACCTTAACGAAGGCTGGAGAACAACGATGGGCTCGAGTGAGATGTCCTGTTAGAAGATTTAACTTCATGACGTCAAACGCGGCTGAGACATGGAATAGCCGTCTTGTCTGGGCAAGAAAGCTACCTGTATGTTCTTTTCTAGAGTGTGCTCGACGCATAATCGAAAAATGGTTTTATAAAAGGAGGACTGCTGCTGAAGATAGAGAAAATTCTCTTACGAAGGCAGCGCATGAAAGACTAGTCGAAGCTCGTATGCTTGGTCGACGTATGCAAGTCGATAAATTGGGCCGAAACAAATATAAGGTCACGGATGGGAGTAAGATTTTCATTGTCGAGCTAACCTAATACGAGTGCACATGTTCAATTTTTCAAAGTGACCTAATACCGTGTTCGCATGCATGCGCAGCAATAAGGTAGTCATACGAAGCCATATTTTTACATCTCATTATACAATTATGATTAGTGAATGTATTCATACGTACCTATACGTCTTGACCATTCATCCAATTTTTGTTACAGTTTTATGAAGGAATCATTTACATCATATGTCGGCCAATATTACACCACTCAATGGTTGAGGGGGATGTGGAGCGGTACAGTTAATCCTGTGCTCGAGCCAGAAGCTTGGGTGGCATCACATGAAATTCAAAATCAATTATGTAGAGCACCGGACAAGCCTAAACAAGCGGGACGACCCAAAGGAAAACGGATTCCTTCTGCCCGATCCGGAAGATGCAGTCGATGCGGCCGTACAGACCACAATAGAGCAAGATGTACCGAACGCGTGCCCATGCAGTATGACTATAGAGATGACGAAATTGCTAATGAACACATTGGTGGTGGCAACAATGAAGACATCCGAAGGTTGAAAAAGAAATGTTCGGTTTGCAAGTCAGAAAATCATACAAGAAGAAAGTGTCCAATTTATTTGGCTTCAACCACTGAGTAAAAAAACCATTTCTTCACTATTATTAAATAATTATTAATATTCGAGCATACTTTGTTAGTAATTATAATTAGTGTTCGAAGATTATGAATTAAAGTAATATCAAATTAGTAATAGAATTTTTCTCTAGTGTTCTAAAATTACTAATGTTCGTAAATTACTATGTTAGGAAATTAATACTAGTTTATACGTAATGTTCGAAAATTAATGAAAATGTTATCGAAACTTAATTATGCAATTTCATCTGAAATTAATAACAATGATTTGAAAATTTAATAACAATGTTATGATTAATTTTCGAACATTATTTTTTTTTTGAAAAAAGGTTTTCGAAAATTAATAATGCAATTTTCGCAAATTTATCGAACATGTTTTCGAAAATTATTACATATTATTACTAATGTTTTCAAACATTATAATGTGAGAAAATAAATGTTTTCGAAATTTTCCTAAGCAATATTTCAAATTAAAATATTACTATTCGAAATTTTTTAATATTATAACTATTATTATTCAAGATTTCGAAGAATATTATTTTCGGAAAAAGAATCTTCAAAAATTGGACACTAATGTTTTCGAAAATAAATCTGTCGAACATTATGCAATTTTCGAACATTATCATATAATTAAAAAATAAAAGTGTTTTACAAAGAACAATAAAGTATTATTAAAAGGTCATGCGCACATTTTCGAACATTAGGAGTCAGTTTAGTTCTAGGCAATTGTGGAACAAGTTGTAGCTATGTTAATGTTCGAAAATAAATAATTAAATAATAATATTTACAAAATACTCGAAAAATTACTCAAAAAACAATAAAATAATATTACAAGCTCATGTCCAAAATTGTCGAAGATTTTTGAATTCAATTAATTTTCGAAAATTAAATTATGTTGGAAAACACTATGATATATAAGAATATATAATTTTCGAAAAATACTAATATTAGTATTTTCGAACATTAAAATTGTAAAGAAAAAAAAGTTCGAAAATTGTTATAGGAAATTTCGAAAATGAAATACAATATTTTGGAAAATTACTAAAATTATTATTATTAATCTTTTAGAACATTATCATGTACTTTTCGAACATTAATTAGAATGTTTTCGAAAATTATTAAAATTATAACTATTATTTTCGAAGATTTTTGAATTCAATTAATTTTCGAAATTTAATTTATGTTGGAAAACACTATGATATATAAGAATATATAATTTTCGAAAAATACTAATATTAGTATTTTCGAACATTATAATTTCAAAGAAAAAAAAAGTTCGAAAATTGTAAAGGAATTTTCGAAAATGAAATACAATATTTTGGAAAATTACTAAAATTATTATTATTAATCTTTTAGAACATTATCATGTACTTTTCGAACATTAATTAGAATGTTTTCGAAAATTATTAATATTATAACTATTATTTTCAAAGATTTTTGAATTCAATTAATTTTTGAAAATTAAATTATGTTGGAAAACACTATGATATATAAGAATATATAATTTTCGAAAAATACTAATATTAGTATTTTCGAACATTATAAATTTAAAGAAAAAAATGTTCGAAAATTGTTATAGGAAATTTCGAAAATGAAATACAATATTTTGGAAAATTACTAAAATTATTATTAATCTTTTAGAACATTATCATGTACTTTTCGAACATTAATTAGAATGTTTTCGAAAATTATTAATATTATAACTATTATTTTCGAAGATTTTTGAATTCAATTAATTTTCGAAAATTAAATTATGTTGGAAAACACTATGATATATAAGAATATATAATTTTCGAAAAATACTAATATTAGTATTTTCGAACATTATAAATTTAAAGAAAAAAATGTTCGAAAATTGTTATAGGAAATTTCGAAAATGAAATACAATATTTTGGAAAATTACTAAAATTATTATTAATCTTTTAGAACATTATCATGTACTTTTCGAACATTAATTAGAATGTTTTCGAAAATTATTAATATTATAACTATTATTATTGATGTTTTAGAACTTTATTATTTTCGAAACATTAATCTTGAAAAATTAATTCCTTCAATTTTTTCGAGAATTTAAAATATTATTATTAAAAGTGCATCAAATATTTTCGAACATTATGCAAACCTAATTTTCGAACATTAACAAAACTTTGTTTTCGAACAATAATTACAGTGCAATGAGTTTTCGAAAATAAATAAATACATAAATAATTAATAATAGGGAAGAATGACTAAAATATTATTAAAGTAATAAAGTGCATGATTTTCGAACATTAACAAATTACCATTTTCGAAGAATAACACAAGTCAATTTTCGAAGATTAAGACAGTTTTAATGTTTGAAAATAAGTCATGCTCTAAATTAATCAATAAATAAATAAATAAATAAGTAATTCATTAATAAGGGAAAATTGTGCATGTGTTTATTTTCGAAGATTAAAAAATCATGGTTTTCGAAAATTAGGTCAATTCACTAATTTTCGAAAAAACCAGCCTTAATTAATTAATTAATTAATTAATAATTAATTAATAAGGGAAAATGAATAAAATATTATTACAAGTGCATGTGTTTATTTTCGAAGATTAACAAATCATAGTTTTCGAAAATTATGTCAATTCACTAATTTTTGAAAATAAATCCAGCCTAAATGAATAAATTAATAAGTAAATAAATCCAGCCTAAATAAATAAATAAATAAATAAATAAACCCCTAATTAATTAATAATAGCAGTGAATGACTAAAATATTATTAAACTAATAAATTTCGAACATTAAGAAAATAAAATTTTCGAAGATTAACAAATGACAATTTTCGAAGATTAACAAATGACAATTTTCGAACATTAATTCTACGTACTAATTTTCGAAAATTTGTCACGTAATTTCCCTTAATAAAAAAATAATTAATTAATTAATTAATTAATTAAAGGAGGAAATGAATAAAATATTATTAAAAGTGCATGACATAGTTTTCGAACATTAACAAAATAGAGTTTTCGAAGATTAAGTCAAGTTTGCTAATTTTCGAAAACAAAGTATCCTTAATTAATTAATTAATAGGTGTACATGAATAAAATATTATTACAAGTGCAAGACATGGTTTTCGAACATTAAGAGAACCTAATTTTCGAACATTAAGAAAATAGGATTTTCGAAGATTATGTGCAGTGCAGAAATGTTCGAAACTAAGTCATGCAATTTCAGGCATAAATTAATAAATAAATAAATAAATAATTAATTAATTAATAATAGGTGTACAAGAATAAAATAATATTAAAAGTGCATGACATAGTTTTCGAACATTACCAAAGCCTGATTTTCGAACATTAAGAAAACATGATTTTCGAAGATTAAGTACAATGCAGAAATGTTCGAAAATGAGTCATGCAATTTCATGCATAAAATAATTAATTAATATTATTATTATTTAGTGAATAGTTTTCGAAAATAATGTTCGAAACATTATTATACAATATTATTGCTATAATACATAATGTTCGAAAATAATTAGTAAATCAGCATTGTTTGCCCTGCTTTGAAATATTATTTTCGAAACATTATTTTCGAACTATAATTAGTACTATTAATTAGTATTATAAACTATTAATTAGTATTATAAATTAATAGATTCATATCAAAAAATAATACTGTATTTCCAAACAGTTAAACTGTCCAAATTAATAAAAACGGCGTATTTGCACATCTTTCTGACATGGACCCCACAAATTCTGACATGGACCCCACAATTATCCATTGACTTTGGGAAAAATGGGCATTTTGGGTTCAAAATCTATATTTAGGGGTGTGCTACTATATTAATGGGCAAAATTGGATGAAAGTTTAAAAAAATGGGTAATTTGGGCAATTTTCCCTTTATATTAATATAGTCATATTTTTATATAATATATAAATGTGCAACTAACATAATCAAAAGGTATGAGTACATAACTAAATATACAACTAACATAATTAAAAAAAATAAAAAGAATTATATAAAGGTACAATTATATTGATATAAAAGTATATTTAATATAATATAAATATATAAGTAATATCAAATATATATATGTTGATCAAAAAATGTGTTTATTTATTATTATTATTTTTTTTTTTTTGAATACATTTATCTAAGTTGATGTTGCACTTACAGTGAAAATGTGACCGTAAGAACAATGGTGATTTCATGCTACCCTACTAGTTGTGTATAAACATTCATGAATATGCAACACAACAATTTGAAAGAAAAAAAATTAAAATATATGTCATTGAATATTTTTTTTATTGACACACGATAATCGACATGCATTCACTGTCGCTAAATCAAAAATGATGTGGTAACATGAAACCACTCCTAAGAATACGTAGTTTAAATATTAAAAACATTATATTTACTATGAAAAATTTGTTATTTTACAGTAAAATATTAGTATATATGGTCATGAGTCAGATTGAGTTGCATAAGTTATAGAATTCATACAATTGATGTAAAAAAAAAAGTCTAATACATAAATAATATATAATGAAAATTAACCTCTCTATTAAAAGTATGTATTTATCTTATATACATCATAACCTGCGATATGTGTAACAGTGTAAGCTTACGTGTATCGATATATGCTAAGCTTGTTGGTGGAAAAAAAGTTAAGTCTAAGATTTTGTTTTAATTAATAAATAAATTGATGAATTTCATAATAAAACCAAATTTATAAATTAGTTCTCGATTTTGAATTTAGATTTTAAAGTTTCTCAATGAAAGACTCAATTTAACATTTTTTCTTAATTGAATGCTTGAAATTTAGAATGAATTCTCAATTTAAGACAATTTTTTTTTTTGTATTTTTTTAATTTATATTTCAATATGTATTCATATTTTGGATAAATTAAAACAAGTTAATGAATTTTAAAAATAATTTTCATCTGACTTATCTTAATTTATATGAAAAAAAAGAAAAAATATATAATTAATTTAATTCATAAAATATAACTTATATTAAATTTATTAATATTAAAATTGATTTTGTATATTTTTATTCATAAACTTACGAAAACAAAGGAATCTTAATTTTTTGAATTGCATATATAAATACAAGGTCTGATGAAGATTGCACAAACGTATCTTAATTTATCTAAATTATAAATACATATTAAAATACAAATAAATTTATAAATAAAATAAAATAAAAATAAAAAAAATGAAATTTTATCTTGAATTAAGAATTCAATCCAAATTTTAAGCCTTAAATTGAGAAAATATGTAAAATTGAGCCCCTTATTAAAAACCTTTAAAATTTAAATTTAAAATTGAGAACTAATTTATAAACTGAATCTTATTATGAAATTTATCCATAAATAAAAAATTGAGCCCCTTATTAAAAAATTTTAAAATTTAAATTTAAAATTGAGAACTAATTTATAAACTGAGTTTTATTATGAAATTTATCCATAAATATATAGTTCACATTAGCATGTAATTACCACAAGTCTTGTAGGCTTGTAACTCAAGTGGTATCTCACCTTTATAAAGGTGCAGATTGTGATGACTTGGGTTCAAACCCGAATCACACAAGTTTTTTTGTTTTTATTGTTCTCCTCCCTTTCACTTCCTAAACTCATTTAAAAAAAAAAATGTAAAAACGTAATTGCTTTGAGCCGCAAATACTTTGGCACATAAAAAAGATATAGTTTGACAAGCAATGGATTGTGACTAGAGTATGCCTATTTTCATTGGTAATTAATGATATCATTCAACTAGATTATTGTGAAAATATTGATCATATATTATAGAATATAGTGGGACCAAATTAATCTTTATTGGTGGCTCTTGTCTATAACTAGGATTTCTTTAGCAGGCCCAGCAGAATTCAAATACTTTTCCTTCCATACTGAAATGAGAAATGAATTGTTAAAAGAAAGTAAATTCTCAATTATTTTCTGAAGTCATATAAAAAATATAAAGGAAAAGTTGACAAAAATGTCTCTTAAATTTGCACTATTGATGATAATGCCCAATAATTTTAAAAGTCTATGATAATACCCTTTAATTTTGGAAATTTTGACGAAAGTGCTTCACTACTTACTATATCAGGTAATTCAACCTGTAATTGTTATGTGACAATTTTTTTTTACTGACTTGACTTTATTCTTAATTATATTAGAATACATATTTTAAAAATTTATAATATGTAAAATCAACAAAAGAAATAGATAAAAAGCGTAGATTAGAAAGAAAAAAAATCAATTGAAAGGAATTAAAAAATAAAATAAAAAGCCCAAGACTCAAATTCATGATCCCGGTCCAGAGTTCCAAACCCAGTAACAAGCCTAATAAATAAAAGCCCACTATTGAGAAAATAGTAAATCTAGCCCAATTCAAATATTAAGTCAAGCCCAATTACTAACAAATATCGTTCGATAAGATTGGGTCCTCTTTAATTTCACTGGTGCAAACACTATTACTGCTGATGCTTCGTTAATTTGCGTCAACAAATCATTTTCTTGATTTTTGGCTTCATTTTCGAATTTCCATGGCTTCTTCTTCTCTCTTACTCTCACCTGTCTCATCTACAACGATCGTAGACTGTCGTGAATTGGGCGGAAACTGTGCTGCTTCTTCTTCTGCTTTTCTGCACAACGCGAAGCTCTTGTTCGCAGCTGGGCCCAGAAAAAGCCCGATTCGGAGATATGGGTTCAGGCCCGCAGTAGCTCGGAACTCTCTCGACCATATTCCCAAACAGTTCCGTGAAGAAAATCTCAAAGATGGATGTATGTTGTTGTTCTTCGCTTATCCCTTTTGTCGGTTTTGTTTCAATTTGGGAATATGTTGTTACTTTTCGTTGTTGGTTTTGTGGGAGTTAATTGGTATTCTTTCTCATTGAATTTTTTTGGGTGTATTTGGAATCGTCAGATTTTAGTGTTTTTAGCTAGTGAAGAAATTTTGTTATTGATTTACTTTTTGGGGTGTGCTTATTGTAAGATAGGATTCTTTAGCTCTGTTCAAATACCCCTTTCAAGAAGGTGTTTTAGTTTGTGGTAGTTTGTATGTTAAGGTGCTAAGTTAGACGCTAAAGCTGTCATACAACTCTACATGTATGATTTAGTGTGTGTGTGTATGTGTGTGTTATGAAGAATCAACTGGTTTTTTATTATGTATAAATTCCTTAGTAGCCATTGATTCGAGCAGGGAAATGGTTTTGTTGACTTAGTTGGGGTAGGGAGGTATGCTTATTGAGGCCTTCTAAGAAGGAATGGATCTCTATGGAGATATTATCTGTGATTATTGTTATCTGAGATGAAAACACGGTTGCAATGATTAGGTGCCGTTAGCTTTGATTTTCTTAGTGCAATTTTGGTTTGTAAGTATGAGAGAGTTTTCGTAGAAAACAAATCTTGAGATTGTAGAGCAGACCGCCGAGTGTCCTGTCCTTGCAAATTACCGATGATGTCAGAACTCAAGCTTTGGAATTTGAAAGCATTTAGGCAATCAATATGACGTTCTCTCTTTTGCTTAAATGTGAACATGAATAGTTAAGTCAATTACGAAAACCAACAAGAGGTTTGTCCGTTGTCTTCTTTGTTGGTCTTTGTATATTTTGGGTAGTGGGGAAGTTCGAATGAATATCCTTCATTTGCTTCTTGTTGAGTTCCTTTTCTCAATTTCTTTATCCTTCAAAACTTTATGTTTGTGGCCAAAAGTCTCACGTGGTATTAGCAACTGATGAACCATCTCTTTTGTAGTGATGGATAATTACAAGAACGCTCCTCAGTATCTATATGGTCTTTCACCTTCACAGATGGATATGTTCATGACAGAAGATAACCCTGTTCGCCGACAGTCAGAAAAAGTCACAGAGGTACATCTCTTCCTGCATGTTCATTATATCAAACCCTAATTGTATATAATATACCATTGTTTGTCTGAATTGAGTGATAAATATTGATGCAATACTCATTATGCTTTATTTGCATCATATAAACTTTAGTCTGAAGAATCTTTTTCCAAGAGTGATTAGCTTTCTTATTCAGGAAAGTATTTCATCTGCCTGCAATTACTTGAGTAATGGTGGGATGTGGAGTACGTCTGGCATGAATGAAAGAGGGCCATCGAAGTATAGCATGAGCATGAGCGTCAGCATGTACCGTGGAGGAGCGAGAGGTGCTGGAAGGCCTAGAACTGCACCTCCTGATTTGCCATCTTTGCTTTTAGATGCCCGGATTGTCTATCTGGGGATGCCGGTATTTGAATTCCCTCTTTATTGGTTGAAAGAATAGTTTGTCTTCAAACGGTTGCTTTTATTTTTGCGCTTTACTCATCATGATTTATTCTCAACATCTGTTACAGATTGTACCTGCTGTGACCGAGCTCCTCGTTGCTCAATTTATGTGGTTGGATTACGACAGCCCAACAAAGCCAATATATCTGTACATCAACTCGTCTGGCACCCAGGTACTATTCTGACAAAATGCATCTATTTGTATTAATCCCATATAATTCTAGCCTGATTAATTTTGGCTCATGTTCATTTTTTCTCTCCTTTTCACATGCCTAGAATGAGAAGATGGAGACTGTTGGATCTGAAACCGAGGCATATGCAATTGCTGACACTATGGCTGTAAGTTCTCAATTATTTAACATTGGTTTTAGTACGCATATACTGATGGAAATCAGGAGCAAATAAGTCTGGAAATTGAATAGTTTCAATGGCCCTAGTGATGATGTACTAATTATCAGATATTTTGAGATGCATTTCTTGATATTGTGTGTCTATTTGTGTGGTGTGTCAATAGTACTGCAAAGCAGATGTGTATACCGTAAATTGTGGAATGGCGTATGGTCAAGCAGCAATGCTTCTGTCTCTTGGAGCAAAAGGCTATCGTGGACTACAGCCAAACTCATCCAGTAAGATCTATGTCTATATAAGTACATTTGTGTTGTGAATTCGGATGTTTGAAATGCATCTCATGGAGCGTTGCTTGCCTTTTACATTATGGACCCAGCAGCACCAAGATTATTTTTATGGTCCCAAAAGCAAATTATACATGAGCCTATGTCAGCCTTTGATGGTTAGCAAGCTTGATTGGCTAGTAGTATCTAGAGTGACGTAGATTCTTAGCCATGGGAAACGTAAGAGTGTGTGAATAGATTGATGAACTGAACAAGGCATCTTTGGCTTTCTTTTGGAGCTCCCAATACTTATTTTGAGCCATTCTGTTCATCCTTGTCTCTACTACCTGACAAGAAAGCAACAACCCAATCTATTCATGAGTTTTGTATTCAAGGAAACGTCTTTGAACTCGACTTTCTAAACTTCGGCTTTGACCTACCTTATAACCCTCAAAATCATTAACAGGAAACCAAGCTAGGCTAGTAATGCGACCTACCTCAACTTCATGAAGTGTTCTATAAAGTGCATTGTTTCTCATGTTTTTCTAGCTTTATTAGTTGAAGTTGAATAAAAGGCGCTATGCTCATAATTAATACGGTAAAGAATCTTAGGTTGTGTTTAGATGGAGGGATTTGAGGAAGGATTTCAAAACCATAGTTTGGTAAATCCAATGGTGGTGTTTGGATTTAATTGATTTGAAATCCTTCACTTTCATTTAGAACTAATTTTTGAGTAATATGAGTGTATTTTGAATCCATGATTTGAATGAAGTTGAAATTCATTCATTCAAATATTGTATTTCAAATGCATCAATCCAAACACAGCCTTACTGAATTCTGATATCGTAAATTGATCTTTTGGGTTGAGATTGGATAAACCATAGATCCCTAAGCATGAAAAACCTGTGTTGCTCTTTCCTTTCATTTTCCTTGCTTATAATTGTGTGCATTTTATGTTGCAGCTAAATTGTACCTTCCAAAAGTCAATAGATCAAGTGGAGCTGTCATTGATATGTGGATCAAGGTACCTCTCTCTCTCTCTCTCTCTCTCTCTCTCTCTCTCTCTCTCTCTCTCTCTCTCTCTCTCTCTCTCTCTCTCTTTCTATCTCAAGCAGAAGATTTGCATGCCCCTTGAACCATGCCATGTTTCTTGCCACAGGCAAAAGAACTAGATGCAAACACAGAATACTACCTTGAGCTCTTAGCCAAAGGAATCGGAAAGCCCAAGGAAGAGATCGAGAAGGACATTCAACGTCCCAAGTACTTCCAAGCACAGGAGGCCATCGACTATGGCATTGCTGACAAGATCATTGATTCGAGCGATAATGCCTTTGAGAAACGGGTAACGTTCATCCACAATCATTTCGTAGATTCCAAGTTAAAGATTTTAGGTTATATTCATAAAGATACTTTACCTTCATTTTCTAACCATGACCTCTGTCACTAGAATTACGAGGAGTTGCTGGCACAATCGAAAGCAATGAGACGAGCTGGAGCTGGCCCTGGCCCTCAAGCAGCACCCTCCGGATTTAGATAAACTCATGCCTTGTCTGAAAATCGCCATGCTTTCTATGACCCACATTTGCGATGGCGTTGCCGGTTATTCGGATATTGTCTGTGGTTTGAGAAATATACCACTCTTATACCTTATTGTTAGATGGTGCTATAGATATGGAAAATGAATTATGGTTTTAGTGCTTCATCTTTATCTTGTAACTAAACACAAAGATAATTGAAATGTAAGATGCCAAAGAAAATGGGATTCAATCTCAACAATGATCTCTGTCTGACCATATTTTTGTTGTGTGAATTGATCGATTTGAAATATTATAAATCCATCTAGATTAGTTTGTTCAAAATAAAAGTGATGATATCACCCATTAATTTGCTACTACAAATTTTAAACTTTTCTTGAATCCCTTAATCCAAAGGGTGTTTTGACCTTGAGTTGAAATCAAGATTATCGATTCTGTTTCTACAACCATTTTTAATGTCATTGTAATGAGATATTTTAGTATTGAAGCATTTCAGACGTGTTTCTGAATAATTCTGAATTTTATAGATGCATATTTGGAAAACATTTACTATAAGTCATAAAACATCTTATACTAATTTTAAAAAACAATTCTCTCCACATTCCAGAGCAAAATGTGTAAGGATCCCAAGTATTTTATAGGTTTCATAATCTTTACTCATATTGAGATTTTATCATCGATTAAAATAATATAACCTTATATATATAGTATATTTTTTTATCTTGGTCAATTTTTAAAAAAACTAAAAATTTGTAGACGTGTCCAGTGATTAGTGTGAAAATTGCGCGAAATTCATGTGCATATTCGTATTATTTTTGGTAGGATTTTATGCATTTTTATACACTAATTTTACTAATTGTGCTTAATTGTCGAAATACGTTGCGTTTGCTAATTTTGTAGATAAAAGTGAGATTTTTAGAGCAAATGTGTGCCTATTATTTTTATCAAGGTCAAATGAAGAAAATACGAGAAGAAAATAAATTAAATCGAGTAAAAGAGATTGAATTGGGCTTGAAGGCCCAACTTGAAGGCTAAGCTTGAAGGCCCAAAACTGAAGCCCAACTTGAAAGCTAAATTGAAAGGGCATATTTGGAGCCCATTTTGGCAGCCCAATCTGAGGAAGAAAGGCAAAATCTGCAGCCCATTTTGCAAAGCCCAAAAAAATAAAATGAAGGAGGGGGAGTAATTCAGAGGGGGGCAGACGAGAACAAGGGAGAGGGACACAGGTTCAGCCGCAAGAAATGATGATTTTTCTTTGGAAATTTTTCTTTGTTTTTCTTAGTTTCAAAGCGTAATTATGTTTTATTTTTCTTGTTCTTCCAAGTGGATCTTGTAATACTTCATGTTTCAAGGTGATATCTATCCTTTTATTATATACAATTTTGTTATGGATTTGATTTTGGGGTTTTGCTTATTTTTGTTTTTTTTTTGCTTGAATTATGAGTGTTGTTAGCTAAATTGATTGTGTTTGGGTGTTCCAATTTACATGGGTAATTGATTTATTTGTGTAATTAGACTATCTATTGCTATTTGGTTGATTAATTGAATTTATGAGATTTTGTATTTGTCAATTTGACGATTGATTTGATTTATTTATATATTGATGCATGATTTGCTTCGATGAGAGTTGGGTGATTATGTTGAGATATATAAAAGTGAGAATTGATCTATTGAATTGAATTTGTTATGTTTTATCGCAATTGAGAGATGGATAATTTCATTAGAACCCCATAGATTCACATCAATTACTTGAATTATCAATCGGGTGATTGGTGAAGAGACCATAGGAGTTCGTACCTTAGTATACAAGTGGGAAAGCATGTAGGGATTAGTTTAGTTAGTGTAGAGGCCCCTACTTTGTGTGATTACCCGGGTGAGAAACGGTATGTTCTTTCTTCTAAATCTTAGGGTTAACGATGCACACTTTCTAGGCTTACCAAGTACGAATTTGTGTAGTATTTTGCTTGTGATTACTCTTATTAATCAACCTCTAATAGTGATAGTTAGCTAATTACCCATGCAATTGATCTAGTGTGAAGAAGAACACCCAAACACGCTCTTCTCCCTCTTGTCTCTCGACCCGAGTTTATTTTTTTTTTTTTCTTTTGTTTCTTATTGCTTATTTGCTTAGTTTAATTTCTTGTTCTTAGTTAATTGGTCTCTTGAACTCACGTCCTTGAAGGGAATTTGCACTATAATTTCGTGACAACACATGACCCTAAGGCTACATTAATCCTTAATCCCGTGGATCGATAATTTAACTTGGTCACTCACTTAATACGCACGACCTTAGTACACTTGCTAAGTAGTGTTTACAAAAACACATGTCATCCAGCTATCCGGACACATGAGTAGTCAAATAAGATAATTTTATGGAGTCCAATTTTTAAAACTTCAAAAATTTTATTTTATTTTAAATTGGATGTACAATTTTTTTTTTTCAAAACTAAATGATGTCAAATATATATATATTAATTTGGTTAAAATAATAATATAGAACAAAGATTACGATTTTTGTGATAATTAACCCTATTTTAAATCATCATCAACAACATAACTCGTCTACCATCGGAATTCTAATTCAAAGCACCATACCCATTTCTTTTGGGCCCGGCCCATTTGCCACGTGAATTCAAGGAAATAATTTCTTAAGCCGAATACAGAAAAATAATTTATTCTAAATTAATTGATTTCGTATTAAAAATCTAATTCAATTTCTAAAGGTACATTCATTATCTTTTGATATTCATAATTTTGGCATATAAGCATATTGCAAATCTATTATTTTTAATAAAATAATCTCAACCTTTTCATTGCTAAATTTCAAAAAAATCATTTAACATGATAAATTAGATTATTTACAAATGGAAGTTAAAGTATCTGAAGCTCTAAATTTCATGAGCTGATTAAAACTCTTTCATCATCATCACAACAAATTTATTGCAAAAGTAACCTAAAACCCTATTCAATTCAATCTCGATTTCGATTTTGTCTGCTCTCATCAACTCTACCCAGTTAATGCAATGGTGGTCTGCAAGTGCCGCAAGGTACTGCTGTTAAATCTGCAAAAGCAACGATCATTTATATAAATTACTGGAATTTGTTTTGGATTTTTTTGTAATTGATTCAGTTTGCTCTTTAATCTGCATTTTTGGTAGTTTTAGATCAGATCGTGCTCGTATTTTATTCAGAATTAGGAATCTTTCCATCATTCAATGTAGCTCCATCCCAATGTTTGTAATCATGGCTTTGGTAGCTGTATCTGATTTATGATCGAGTGTAATTTTGTAGAATTAAGCTTGCATTTCATTATTGAGTTGGTGTGAGGCGATTGGATACAGTGCTCTGATAACTTGTGCGATATGCAATAGGGTGATGAGGATTGTTTTGCTTTTTGTGAGCTTGAAGACTAATAAATTCTGTCTGATTTGGTGTTCATAGGCCACTAAGTTATATTGCTTCGTCCACAAGGTGCCGGTTTGCGGGGAATGTATATGCTTTCCAGAACACCAAATTTGTGTGGTATGGATTATGAAAATTCACCAAGTACATTTCTGCATATGTACAGTCTAAAAGAATGTTATGGCATTTTAGGTGCGTACATACTCAGAGTGGGTAATTGATGGAGAGTATGATTGGCCTCCTCAATGCTGCCATTGTAAAGCTGCGCTTGCAGAAGGAACAGACCCACAAACTACACGATTGGGCTGTTTACGTATGTGTTTCTGCTTGCGTGTATTCAGATTTTTGTTTTTGCATTCCCATCTTATTTTGAAAGGGGTAAGTCATTGGTCTAATTATGCACTATTCACTCATGCTTGAATTATGCAGATGTTACACATACGAATTGCTTAGTTTCACATGTTAAAAGTTTTCCTCTACACACACCACCTGCTGGATATATCTGTCCAACCTGCTCAACTGCGGTATGTTCTGCTTGTGGAAGGTCTTGTCATTTCCTTTTTCTGGACCACTATCTTGGAATAATTGAAATTCACTGAATTGAGAAAGTTCTTAAGTTTTATCATATTGGTCATCATACTACTGAATCTGCATACACTTTATCTTTGGAACTTGTTAGCAGGAGCCTTGTAACTGTTAACTTGCTGTTCAAGCATTGATAACTCTGTGTTGATGTGTCCTTAAGATAACATGGATGGCTGCATGGACTTTTTTCTCATCTCACCCATTAAATGAATATGTGGGTAGTCAATTACTCAAATGCACTTTGCAAATGAATGCTGGGGTTTAGTTTGAGGTAATGTAGTAAACTATAGTTTCTGGAAATGGCTGTAAACTGAAGATGCTTATACAATATTAAAATCTTGGATTGAAGTATTTCTGTCCATTACTGGATCTGAGATGGAATATGCTAGCTATGAGGCCAAGAATCTTTATGTGTTTTTATTGCATCATATCATGTCCCTTGCCCCTTTGATTGTTTTCTAGTATGCGTTTTTTATTCTAGGTGATGTTTGACTATTTGCAGATATGGCCTCCAAAAAGTGTTAAAGATTCAGGATCACGTCTTCATTCCAAGCTGAAAGAAGCAATTATGCAGGTAGCATCACCTTTATTTCTTCGAATTATTTTGTTACATATAAACTGTTAAATAACTATAGCTGTTTATGGAAGTTCGATATTTTTCATCCTGTTCCGGCTCCCTTTAAAAGATGACATGGCTCATACATACTAGCGGTCAATTTATGGTGATAGACAATGTGACTTGTGTTTTCCAGTGGTTCTTGGATTAGCATATGCTTTATTCCCTGATTTCTCATCCCACATTATGTGACATGGCTTTAGGCACTGTTCCTGCCTTTGATGCTGTTGTTTGATGAATAGTTTGCCTATATTAGTTTACTTTGGCCTATAAGTTCTAATTTCTCAATGTAATCTCCTCTTCATCCTTATATTTTTCTTTGTATGGGTTGGCCTGGGTGGAGCTGGTGATGCTACTGCACTGTGTGTATAGGAGTTTTTAGTGATAGTTTCATTTTGCTTTTTTATGAATATTCTTGTCACATCTCATTCTGGTTCTTGACTGCCTTTTCAGACGGGTTTAGAGAAGAACTTGTTTGGGAACAACCTAGTATCATTGCAAGGAGCGGAGTCCCGGAATTCTCCATCTGCGTTTGTTTCAGAACCCCTGATATATGCCTCTGCTGCCGGAGACAGAGAATATAATCTTGGAAATTTCTCTTCGGTTGAAAAAGATGCAGCTTCTATCACAAGATCTACAAATTTGGAAATAGATGTACCTACCTCAGATGAGCCAAAATTCATGAATAGCACAAGTCCTACTGGTGTAAGATATTATGACATTTTTAAATTTTCTTGCGTTTACTCTTCACTTCCATGTCTTATATGGCGTCAAACTATTTTTGCTTAGTGGTTTCCCATGCATTTTTGTTGCCCAGCATGGTGCAACCACACGAAAGAGTGGAATACCAGTGGACAGACAAAACCCTGAGGTTCCATATTATGCTGATGATGAAGATACAAATAGGAAGTACTCACGGAGAGGTCTGTTGGAATCAATTTTTGCTATCATTGTCTTTTATATTTCTGTTTCCTTTCACTATTCTCTGTGCTTATGTTATGTCGAAATCAGGTAGATTTCTGATTTCAGGTGCTACTTATGATATTAATCACTAATAGCTGAATCAGATTACTGAATTATGAGTTATAGGTATACTTCGCCACAAGTTACTTAGGTCGTTGTTACCTTTCTGGTCAAGTGCATTGCCAACTCTCCCAGTGACTGCGCCACCAAGGAAAGATGCATCTCATGGAGATGATGTCATGGAACGTCGTGCAAGACAGCACAGGACTTCAAGAATCGACCCAAGGAAGCTACTCTTAACCATAGCCATCATGTAATGTGTTCAGTCTTTCTTGATTTCATTACCTGCAGTTATATCTTTATATTGTTCTTTTGAAAAAAATTATATGTCTATAGATCTTTGCATACTTCACACTTCACGGATACTGGGATACCTTTTTCTTTTATAGGACTTGATAGGTCAGTAACTAGGGTCATAAGCTTGGCAACTTTGTCAAATCTTAAACTGCCTGACTGATTAAATCTGAAATGATGAGAGAGAGAAGAATTTTTGTTGGCAGAGTTGGCTATTTGAGAATAGAGTTAGTTAATTTAAAAACTATTGACAGTTAGCTGTTTGTACAGGGCCTGCATGGCGACAATGGGCATTCTATATTACAGAATTGCACAACAAGTTGATGAGCCTTGAGATCAATATATAGGTAAAAAACAAACATTTATTCAATAGTTTTGTGTGGAAAACTCTTAAGATCTTCAAGATACTCTTTTTGGTTATAGCAGACTTTCGATGCACTCTCGCCTTCTCCATATGGACTTCAACTGGAGCTCTTATGATGAAATTGTGTTCCAGTTTCAATGTATTTCCCGATCTTTCTCATAGAGACAATGTAGCCGAAACTATACACAGTTCTTGTTTGTACTGCAACTCACACTCAATGTATCTATGTTCATAAGATATTTGATCACATGATTTGATTCATTTACCTGTTCGTCTTATGAGAATCATTATCCATTTTTGCTGCATTCTTTGTTCAAGGTATTTTAGTGATAAATTTCTATGCTCAACATAGACATGGAGACACTCAAAAGCAAGAGATGTTTGTAAATATGATATTTGATCTCCTAATTTATTTTATGATTTTATACCAAGTTAAAAGTGATGCCCCCTACTTATCTCTTTTAACATATTGGGCTAGGATGGCCCAATAATATCTAGGCCCAAGAATGGCCATTTTCAATATGGTCGACAACTGTAAAGATAATGGCAAAGTCTTGGGTGAGATCGTCTCATAAATGTTATGTTGTAAGATGGGTCGGGTCGCGTCAAATATAAGAAATTATATAATACTTTTGCATGTATTACGTAATATTTTTCTATATATTAAATAATACTTTGTATTATAAGATGTGTTTTGAGTTGAATTGGACCATACGAAAAATATGTAATACTTTTATGTGTATCAGGTAATACTTTTATGTGTATCAGGTAATACTTTTATGTATATCAGGTAATACTTTTGTTTTGAGTTGAGTCAGATTATAAGAAAATATACAATACTTTTATGTGTATCGGGTAATACTTTTATGTGTATCATGTAATGCTTTTATATTATAGGATATATGACCCGAATTGGGTAGGATCTTAAAAAACACGCGGATCCTAGGGCTTTTAGGTGCTCTCTTCTCCTCGTGCAATATGTAATACTTTTGTGTAAATTATGTAATTTTTTCTATATATCATGTAATACTTTTGTATTTTGCATATATGCTAAATAATATAATATAAAGTATTACCTGAAATATAAAAAAATATTACCTAATACACACAAAAACATTACTTAATTATTATGTTCGACCCAACCCGTCTCACGGAATGAGATCTGTGAGACGGTTTCACACGAGACCCACTCAAAAATAATTTGCTGTGGCACAAGAAACCCCTAAATTAGTCAAATTTTAAAAATAAATTTATTTATACATCTCAAAAAATATATTATATTATATATCAGAGTGATTCTTGCGAAACCGTATTATAGATTAACTGTGTTATGGATTAATGTGAAACGGAGTCAATCAACAATCCATACTTACACAATAAATATATATTTATGAAAATGAATCTAGATTATACATGACAAGCTTTCAATTCACGCTGAAATTATGTCGGTGAGATGGTTTTTTATAAATTTTTATGATATATGTATTAGGAATTGACTATTAATTTTATGTAAATTGTCAACCTCAAAAACAGTGTTCACACAAATAAAATTTGAGACCCCAATTTGTACCCGTCCTCGTCAAGTGTTTGAACTTTGAAGTGATAGAGATGTATGAATTTTGTTCTATTTAAAGTTCAATATCAAATTCACTTAATTGAAAAATTAACATGAAATTATATCAACTTTAAGATAAGCTTCCAAGTTTAGCAATAAAAAACAAAAGAATTAATATTATTTTTCGATTTGAATGATCATCGACTTTTTGGATGAAAATTTATGGATCTGTTAGATCAATTTGTCAATGTTTTATGTTTTCATTTAATCGTATTTGGGATGTTCAAACGACAAATTAGAACTGACATGGTGTGGTAACTGTCTAATTGAAGTGGTGGATTAGATAGTACGTTCTTACAAAAATATCGAAAGTGATTTGAATTATAAAATAATATTAAGCTCATGATTTATTTTATAAATTTTGAAATTTTATGTTAAAATTTTATGTTTTATTTTGCAAATAAACATATCAAATTTGAATTTTCAACCATAATTTAGTATTGACATTGTGAATGTCAACCTGTGAACACTTAATGAAAATTAGCTATCCTTTCGATTCTCATTAGGGTCGTTTATTAGTCACTTCTCATGTCACATAGGTATATCTGGTGAAATAAATATAATCAAGAATAGGAAAAAAAAAAAAAAAAAAAAAAAAGGAAAAGAAAGCGAATCTAAGAGAACCGAAAATGATGTTGCATCCAAGGTAGCATTCAGATGGAATGATTGCATTTGAAGATTTAAAATGACTCCATATATTATCTAAATATCAAATGCATCAAAGTTAAACCAGAGTCTTATTTATCTATGTTAAGATTAGAGTCTTCTCAAATATTAGAGATATTTGACAAAGTCTTGTATAAGAAGGTTTCGTGGATCCTATTTTATGAGATGAGTCGGATTGATATAGTTAATGAGTCAAAGTTAACACCCAATCAACAAAATTTAAAGGTAATATACGTTTATATATCTTAAGATTAAAGCCTTCTCTATTTTGTATTAGAGGTAATTAACAAAATCTTGTATAAGAAGGTCTCATAAATCTCATTTTGTGAGACTGGTTGGATTGATGCAGTCAATGGGTCAACGTTAACACCCAACCAACAAAAATTAAAGATTATACGTTTATATATATTAAGTAATATTTTTTGAAAGTATTACATGATACACATAAAAATATTATATGATACATATGAAAATAAAATATCATGCAATACTTATATATATATAAAATATTACATTATACATATGAAAGTAATATATTGTGAGAATAAAGTAAAATATAATATTTTTATGTAAATCATGTAATACTTTTTAAAAATATCACCATATAATATTTTTATGTATATTATGTGATACTATACATACATAAAAGTATTGCATGGTATACATGAAAGCATTATATTATGGGAATAAAGCACCACGTCATATTTTTATATGTATCATGTGATGCTTTTACTCATAAAAATATGACAAAAAGTATTATGTGGTACATATAAAAGTATGACATGGTACATATGAAAGTATTACATTATGAGAATAAAATAAAATATTTTTTAAAAGTATCACCATGCAGTACTTTCATGTATATTATGTGATACTTACACATGAAAATATTATATTATAAAAATAAAACGTTATGTAATATATATATATATATCATGTAATCCTTTTTAAAGTATCACATGCCACATATAAAAACATATAATTTTTTATGTATATGAACTAATAATTTTATGTGTACTGTTGACGTCGGAATTCGATTAACGATTAATTTCTAGTCGAACATTCAAAAATTATCAAATAAGGATTAAATTGGTGGGAATTAGATGAAAATGAATTGAAAAGGTGTGGAAATAAGCACAAAAAACACTGGTCCGGAGCCTACTCAGGCAAATTAGGTCGGCTGATCCTGAACGGTTTTTAGTGACCAGGCAGGATCGTATGTAAGTGCTTTAGAGAAATGAGCTCTCTAGTGCTTAGTACAATGAAATGTTCGAACCTTTTACAAGTTGAAAATAATCCTATTTATAGTAAGAAAAGAGCTCGAGTAGTAGGGATCATGTCAACTATTTCCCTGTTTTTTTTTTGCCTATTTTCTAGGAAGTTGATGGTTTAACTCCCCCACGATCTTCTAGCGGTTGAGGACATCCTGCTCGGCATAATCTGTCCTGCTCGGCCATGACCCTTCAGACACGTCACAAAAGTGGTTCTGGTCAGGTCGTCCATAAGCCGTCCAGGACAAACCTCCTGACCAGGTCACGTAGGTAAGCTCCACGAGTTTTGATATCAATCTTCGAGTCACCTCTATGGGCCTGCCAGATTTGGCAATCAGATTTAACTTGGGTCGGGTGGTCCAACATGTACATGTAATATTTTTTAGTCAATATCATTGACCAATATTGACTATTGATTTTGACTAGGTCGGGTTAACTTATCTTATGGAATGAAATTCATGAGATGGTCTGGTACAAAACTCACATTTTTGATATAGTGTGGAAGATGTTTTTCATATTTTAAATAATTAAGTATCTTTTTTTTTCATTTTTGTTCTTTAAATTTTAATTTTTTCCAACTTCAATTGAATTTTAATCGAAATTTTCAAAGTCACCAACGTGGCCATTGAAATTTGATTGTCATATCAAAATTTCCAACAATCATGTTAACAATTTTGAAAATCTCAATTAAAATTTGATTGAAACTAAAAAAATAAAATATAAAAGACAAAAATTAAAAACTTCCATCTGATGTTACTGAAACGCTTTGTTCTTTGTAGTTTGTACGATACACGAGTTTGGATTGTACTTTTGGTGAAGAAGAACTGTATACATTTCTAATATATTAGCTTCATGTGGGAAGCAATTATTTTAGTCCATTTTACCCTACTTATATATAATTATTACAAATACATTCTTAATGATAATAACATATTAGATAATTAATATATTCCACATAATTATTTGCATTTGTTAACTCTATTACCTGATGCTTTTTCACATATATATGTACACTGTACACACACTATATATTATAATATAGCACTTGGTATGATTATTGATGATTTTATTTTTCTTTCTAAAAATGTACCTAACACTAATAATGGAAAGATATTGCTTACGTGGGCATCGACTGGAAGATGAAAACCCAAACGTGCAAACTGGTCGGGAATATTGTCAACGTTTTACAACCAATAATATTGCAATATCTCTCTCTCCATTTTTATATGAATACCTAAATCTAACATATACAAAAAAAAATTCTTAAAATCCTTCCTCTGTTAATTGATTCCAAGTATATTCTTGCATTATTGAGCATAATATTTTTGTTTGTATAATTTAATTAAGATCGTGCATTGGCCGGCTCCATTATTACTTGGTTACTTTACGTTATGGCTAAAAATATAGGAAAAAATAAATCCCACTAAATCTTTGTGCATTTAAAAATAAATATATTTTTCTTTAAAATTTGTATTGTTCATTATCAATATTGTATTAAAATAATATTTCTCTACCCATTTTAGATATGTCTTAATATATCCACTGTTAATGTGTAAAGATTTCATTCCTTTACATATTATATATTGAAATTAATAATTGTGTTAGATTAATGACACAATGATGGAATGACCTCATCTTGGTAAAACTTATTTTATGGCCACATAATTAAGCTTGGCAAGAGGATGAGAAATCCTCATGTTTGATCCTTCGATTATCCCGATTGAATTAGAGACAAGGAAAATCTTTCCCCGATGACGGGAACGAGGTAGGGCGAGGATTGGGTTTTCTACCCCATGGGTAAATAAAATAATTTACGATATTGAATTTATTCACCAGTGCTTATCATTTTTCAGGGCTTTGAATGGTTTTTTGCTTAATTCAAGTTCAAATCAAATGTGAATAATAAGATTGACTAAGACTTATAATTTGGCTTCAAAATGGTGTCATTTTGACATATGATTCATGCAAAAATTGACTTTGGATATCTCTCATAAATTTCGTAAAGTATGGCTACTGATCCGAAAAAAATTAAATTCAAACAACAACTAGAAAAAAGTGTCATAATTAAGGTAACAAATTGATATATTTATTAGAAAATATATTCATAAGAATACTTGTATTAATTATATTCCTTATAAAATAGTATTATTTCAAATCCGTTTAATGGTGATTTTCCGACGCGTGTTTGAAGCGTTAAAATCGCCGGAATCTTTGGTTTTGGCCCTCCAACTAAACTTCATCACTACCCTTTCACACTCTTCAAGGTATTATATTTATTACTCTTTTTTTCTCTTATTATAATTTTTAGTGTTCCCTAAAATAAAATATAAAAATAAATGTGTATTGTCTTTAGATATTATTTGTGATTAATGGAGGATTTAGATTCATAAAATGGATGAAGATCAAGATTAATTATTACACAGTAATCCAATGTTACATTAAGGGGAATATTTGAAACAATTTAACATGCATGATACCTCAAGATTAAAAATTTGTAACACATTGTACAAGTTTTGATTGTGTTTGAATGAACTTGTAGAAATGATAGGCTTATAATTGAAATATATATATATATATATATATATATATATATATATTGCAAGAATTAATTCGACGTTTGTTGATATTGTTTGACAAGAAAGTTCAAGTTCAACCAAAGAAGCATTTTCTACATAGTCGAATAAACAAATTATATATTTTTGAACTTAATATTCTGTTTTGTCTAATTTCACAGCTCATGACAATCTGTCTCTAATCGCTACATGATAATGACTTCAATATCATTTAGTTTATTAGTTTAGGATTATTCATGATATTGTAATAGCTGTATATAGGAGAAAATCAATATCGTTTTACCTTTTCATTTTGTAATCCTGTTTTTTTTTTTTTTAAATTTCCTGAATTAAGTTAATTGTGAACATCCTTGTAAAAATATTTTATGGAGCATTAGCAGGTGCAAAACAGATTGTTTTATTCCGTGAGACCAAATATCATCTGCATTGTTAACTAAATATATAGTTAATTAATAGAAAATTTCCTAAAGTGTCAATCAAGATTCAGTAATTTCTCAAAATTAATGTTGCAATAAAGGTGGTTCTTGAAAATATGCAACACCCCTTTAGTTTGCAGTTTATTTTTGAAGATGCTTAGCTCTTGGATTTGTATAATTAAATTATTAACTAATTAAAACATGCATTATACGATATGCATTTAATAATCCTTTACGCGTGTTTGAATCGCTATCCCCCTTAATAAAATACTACTTTCAATTCTTGCTTTGTTGGTTATAGATTTCAAAGATTTTTTTTTTCTTATTTTACACTACAAGAAATCCCTCGATTAAAACGGAATTTAGTGAGGATAACATCCATCACGATGGAATTGAGACAAAAAAACTGATATATAATATGACATAAGAATTTATTATTTTACTAACATCTCGTTAGTGACGAAATATTACATATATATAACTAAATTTAGAGATGAATTTTTCTTGTTCCAAATTTTAACAACATTTTAGTGACTAAGGATTTTATGTCACTATCCTTCAACTAATATTCAGATATTGTTTTAGTGTTTGGAAAAGGACAGTCACGTTGTCCAGATTGATAGGTGTAATTCCGAGTCCCCCCTTTCCCAAAACCTCATTTAAAAATTCTTGATTTTTTTTTTATACTAACTGATGTGAATAATTAATCATTTCTTGTTGATCAAATGATTGGAATATATTATTGTATGATATTGATAGTTGTTTTTATCAAAGCATAATCTGTTTCTTAAGCATCCGAAAAGCTAACTTTTGAGTTGTCTATATTTTATTATGTTATAAACATTTCCTACATAGTATCTTGATCAATTATATAGTTTTTTTTTTTTAAACAAATTAATCTAAGAGTATAAATATGTCGTCTCCATTACCAAGCATCTCCAACTTTATTTTGTTAGATAAAGCAAGAAAAAAAACCATCCTGATTTATTGTAAGAAGAATATGGAATCTGTAGGTACAATCTGTGAAGGGGAATGGAACAACTCCTTCAATGCATCATGCTCTGAGGAAGCTGATTTCATGGCACAATTGCTGGGTAACTGTTCTTTTCCGAATGAAGTACAAATCGGGCCGAATATTGCTCTCTCTTCCTCGTTCTGGGGACCTAACGAGAATTCAATGTACTCGTCCGATGATAGCTCGTTTCCATTGGGGGGTACGAATCTTGTAGGATACTACCCGGTTAACAATTCGATGACAACGGATTACTTCATGATGGATGGTAAGAACAATGGCTCTCGAGTTGCCAATGATGACATTGTAGAAGGTGATGATTACCTAAGACAGGACATCGCCAATGGTCCGTATGTCGAGTCCCCTGAAGAAGATGATCTTCCGGGGAAGACTCTTCACCTTGGAATCGAGAAGAGGCCTTCTGAGATGTCCAAGAAAAGACATCGTCTCCCCTTGGATGTAAGTGATTTTCTCGTTTCTTGATTGTGGTTTTCCCGCCTTTTTTTTTTTCCAATTTCTAAGTTGTCTTTTTACGCAATGTAGGTCCAAAGAAAAGGGAAATTGAAGAAGTGTGCGAAGATTGATCATGACGATGATGATATGAGTAAACCTACGAAGATGGTGCCTCGTAGGCAGAGCTCGAGTGTTTGCTCTGAGGAGGATGATTCCATTGCTTCACATGAGGTGAATGGATTGACTTCGAGTTCAAGCTCGAAGGGAAGTGGGGCTCTTAACCTAAGCGGGAAGACTCGAGCTAATCGGGGCTCAGCCACCGATCCTCAGAGCCTTTACGCCAGGGTAATTTATCTTCGATAACGTGGTGTTTCGATATACTAACTTTGTTTCTTCTTGCTCATTTATTTTTCTTGCAATCTTGTAGAAAAGAAGAGAAAGAATAAATGAGAGGTTGAGGATCTTGCAAAACCTTGTCCCTAATGGTACTAAGGTTGATCTTAGTACAATGCTAGAAGAGGCTGTTCAATATGTCAAGTTTTTGCAACTTCAAATTAAGGTAACAAGATTTCTTTGCAACTAAGAGAGCTTTTGATTTTGTAGCTATTTGAAAACTAAGATGTTCTAAATGTGAAATGCAGCTATTGAGCTCAGATGAACTATGGATGTATGCTCCAATTGCGTACAATGGAATGGACATTGGGCTTGATATCAACATTCCCACTCCAAACTCACAATCTTGATCATGGATTTTCATACACACCAATTTCTTTTGTAATGGATTTCTTTTTTCTAAATACATGTGTCAAAATATAACTAAGACAAATACATTATCTCTATTTGATGAGGACTAATTATTCTTGTTCTTTGATTAATTAATCACCCATTGTAGAAAATGATGGGATACTGATTGACCTTTTTGATGTAATAAATTGGTTATAATATATTTAGTTAACGAGCTGTAGAGCTTCTTAATTTTAAATTCAGCATGTTCAATTATAAGTAAACTATATAATTGTATTTTGTCTTTATAAAAAAAAAAACAAAACTCATAAAATTGTAATTTTAATCGGAATTTCTAAATTTAGCAAAATATAATATGAATTTAGTATTATTTTGTATTTTAAACCATTATCGAACTTTAAACGAAAAATTATAAGAGGAACTTTCATTTTAACTATGTTTAGTTTCTAAAAGACAGTACGTGAAGTGAGACGATTTCAAGTTCTCAATCTTAAAACCTTGACATTTTTTTCAGTTAATTGTTTTAAATTATTATTTTTAACCATGAATAAACATATTGGTTTTAATTTTAGACAATTCTTAATTTTAATCAAAATGACAGTCATGTTATCCTACCAACCGTATGTGTTAAAGATATAACATATCTATTAATTTTACATTTCACATCATAATTAAGAGTTTGTAATGAAATCCTATCCACCGTGGGTGGGCACATTAATATGTGTCGACCACTAATGTGTCAAAAATTTGACATATCTATTAATTTCACATTATTATAATTTAAAGGAATGATCATTACAAATCATCAAGAGTTGCTTACAGTAAATATTTTCTCTATAAATGATACATCACTAGAAATAGATTCTAATAAATCATGGGTTAATTCACTTTTAAACCTAGATAAATTATGAAAACACTGGAGCTAAAATTGGAAGCAATAAATTAACTAAAAATCTATTCACTTCAAAATTTTGATATAAAAGTAATATGAAATTCAAAGTTATTAAAAACCAATAAATATTTTCAATACAAATAACCGAAGAATAACTCTTTTACAACACTCAAATCCTAATCTATATTATATATAAAATGAAAGAAGTTGACAAATATTACTAACTTGTCATTTTCTCTCCTAAAAATGTCACATCAAATTGCTGACTGTATAAATATTTAATTTCTTTTTGTAGACTTTAAAAAAAAATTATATGTAATCATGTGATTTTTTTTTATCATTTGCAAAAAGATGTTATGATTATAATATTTAAAAATTCAATTGTGGGCCTAAATATTTCCAATAGAATTCGCTTTCTTGCATCCTAATTTTGAATTTACTCAATATATTTTTTAGAAAATAAAAAAGAGTACTAAATAAGATTTGTCCACATCTATAAATTGTGGAGAAATTTAGCACCATATACCACTCTTAAAAAAAGAAAACCATATTAATTGGGCATTTAGGTTTTAACTAACATATATAATATCAGTGTAGAGTTATGTTCATTTATAAAATTACACTTCTTAGCTCAACTCCACAAATGATTTTGGTAATCATATATTTAAATGATATGATTATATTTTAATGAGGTGACTAAAAATTATTAAATTTAAACATTATGTTGAAAATTAAAATTTTGGAAAATTAATTTATAATTTTAATATATAAAGTGGAAATTATTTTTAAAATATAAATTAATATTAGTATGTATTATAAAATGTTTAAAATTAATTATAATCACAAGTTTTAACAATTTAAAATCAAAAGTATATGTGAAAGATATAAATTGAAATAAAAATATTTGGTAATTTATTCGAAACTATTTCAAATAGATATAATTAATTTAAAAGTTGTTTTCAAAAACTAGAATTTATTCTAAAATAATTCGAAACATGGTTTAAAAAATATTATTTTAAAATGTAAAAATAATTTGGAAGCTAAATTTTATAAACATAAACTAAATTTTGGAATAAATTAATTTTTTTTTTAACAAATCCATCTAAAAACAATGTAGAACAAACATGTTAGCATGTAGTAAATGACTTCTTAATTATTCAGAAATTAAAACCCACAAATACAAAACTATTATTTTATATTGTGTTTAATTTACAAACCCATAATTTTATTTTCAAATTGAATTGTTGAATATTGATTTATTATTTTTTAATATTGATGTTCAATTTTATTATTCAAATTTTATATTGTATTGTGTGATATTTATGAATTAATTATATTCATAATTTCATTTTTTAATACATGTTATATCAAATTCATATCTATTTTAAAATTTATAATCTACTATTTATATGCATATATAATAATTCTATCAAATTTAAAATGTTTGCATTCAAATATAATTATTTAAAATAACATAATTTTAAAGTTGAAATATTAATATTTTTAATTAATATAAATATTAAAAGCAATATATATTTATTTGGTTGAAGGTAGATATGGTACAAATTAAAAGAAGCAATTTTTCACTGTGGAATAATAAATTTTCTTCCTTTATTTTTTTAATTTGCGTATTCTTCCACTTCAGAAGTTCCTATGGTTTAGGGGCCCAGAACACAAGCTGCTCATCAAAAATAAAAAGGTGTGTGTTCAATTGGAGGCTAGCCCATTTGACTATAATGGGCCATGGTAGCACCGGCCCGTTATCCTTCCACTGCAGAGAGCGTGTAGTTTAACGCTGCTCTGTGAAACCAGCCTGACGCGGTGCCCACAACTTTAGGGGCCACAAAGCCCAGGCCTTCGCCTGGACCACATGGCCCAAACTCCCCGCTTGGAACGGGCGGCCCAGAATACAGCCTACCAATGGCCCAGCCAATTGGGCTAACCCAACGTCCACACACCTCAGAGCCCCCACTTGAGTTACAGGCTCGCGTTACTAAGCCCGGCAATAAGAAGTGGAATAGTTTCTGTATATAAAGAGACTATAAATTCTATTTTCTTTCGATGTGGGATAGTGTTATTTCTTTTGTATAGCATATCTGATCACATCTCTCTCTCTCTTAATTAATTTTTCATAGCATGCTCACTGGCTATCATCTGAACCTAGTGAAAACATTGTTTATTTTTAAATCCAGATGGACTATTCATTGTGAATTAATAATAGATCATATACATACACGATTTCCATTTGTGATTAATGATCATATATATGGTATTGAAGTGTTTGGATTATAGATGATGGCATCGATGTTATCAAATGATAAAAGTGACTATTTTTATATGTGGAATGATTGGTTATATAATTATGTTTATACGTCTTTCTCGTTTAGTGATACACATTACCACATCTCATTTCTACCATGTCTCAACAAAACCTTATATTAATTTTTTTTCGTATGATGTTATAACCTGATTACAATCTTATGAGTTTTTAATTACCCTTAGAAGATATCCCAATAAATAATCTTATGTTACTAATTATCCTGGAATTTAAAAAAAGCATTATAAAGATTATCTGCAATTAAAATGTTGAATCTGTCAGTAACATTTCAAAATAGCTTCCCATGTTTCTAAATTTATATACAAAATTATTTTCGTAAGACTGTCTCAATTATTTTCTTTTCTTTCCAGGATTTCATATGGTTGAAGGTAGATATGGTACAAATTTAAAGAAACAAATAAAAAATTATAAGGGATACAAATAAATTCAAAAAGAAAGATGAGAAAACTCTCTATCCAAGCTGTAGTCAATTCATAATCACAATATATTACTGAAATCGGATAAATTTTTAAATTAAAGGATTAAATTGAAAATTGTGATAGTTATGAAACCAATATCAAAAGATTCTTAAATTAAAGGATTAAATTGAAAATTGTGATAGTTATGAAACCAATATCAAAAGACAAGCTAGTTACGAGACCAAAAGTGATTTTAACACCCTAAACATATAATAGCAAATCACATCACAAGCCTAAAATCAAAACGCCAACCACAAGATCAACATGATATGAAGAAAAAACGCATTATTAATCAAACATGAATCCCCAGATCGCTCCAACAAAGCCAATCAAACCTCGTGGAATTGCCAACATTCTAACATCAATGTCGAAACATGTGCAAGATCATACTACACTCACGTTTAAATTAGCGGACACAACTTTTCACATGCTAAAATGTACAATAGTTCAACCTAATCATCACCTTTCTTTTGTGCCCAAACACAATCTTGACTTTGGTATGTTGTGAGTAATAAACATACACTTAGGGTGATTCCATTGTACCAACGTATAAATTCTACCTTCAAAACCCTTGCTGGAGAGTTGCACGAACCCCACACCACCCTTTTGCATACGAACTATTACTTCCCATCATTTTCAAGCACGATCATCATTTACGTGATTTTGGACTTCACTTTGGCTATCTAGAGGCATATACTGTGCCATTATAGCTCGTATCTCTGAATCCATGTACGACTGAATATGCAAAAACCAAAAGAATTGTATCATGTAAAGATTTTGACATAATTTATTAGGGAAAATCTCAACTTTCATTCCGTAACTTCTTTATCCACTATTTTACATAGTCCAATTTTGGCCGAGCCTATGTTGATATTGGAACTGAAAAATCTATGTACGCAATTCAGGCGTCCACATAGGCAAAAATCGAAATTCCAAGCAAAATCAAACCAAAATTGAAATACGTAAATTGGTGGTAGAAAAGTGGACGAGATCTAAGTTATAGAATGAAGATTGCAAATTTCCCTAAAAATCTCAAATATTGATTTGCAAGATGTTATGCATAGAAAACATACCCTCAATGTATACCGGTATACAAGATACGCTCCACAACCAGCCATGGCTAATCCAAGAAAAATGACCCAAACAGCAGTCCAGGCAGACTTAACCTCAGAGGCCCTCTTACCTGCATAAGAAACAAATGGAAGATTAAAACGGCGCCCTAGGACACATATGCAATCGCAAAAAACGAGCATGTGAACTGACTTATGCAGGTATCATGGTCCCGGATGTACAACAGGTCACTGCTACAACTGCACTCGTAACTTCCCCATGTATTCTTGCAGCTGCATTCAGGGCATTGACAAGCTTTCTTTTCCTTGCACTCATCGATATCTGTATAACGGACAAAATTCAGGAAAGAACATTGTTTATACCAATAAATTATTGCAGATAGCAACAAAGAGATGCTTGATCTTCTAACCCTGTTTTTTCCATCCTTCGGTGTGTAAGATGAGACTTAGCCGATGGTCATGTTTAGTTTTTGGGGAGGGTGACATAGTATTCCATGTAATAATTGTTCAATGTCATCCTCAATTTCCTAATAACGTATCATAACTGATGCAAATTAAGTTATTCAGTCGAGCAACCAAGAATGTCTTCTTATGTGACATTTTCAGTGATCAAACTAGACTTGCTACCGGTTATGGTCTTGAGAGTGTTTAACAAATTTTAAGATCAGGGGTAAATCAAAACACATAATGAAGTTTGAGCTGCGAAGATGCATTAATTGTAAAGTTTCATAATTGAAGCGTTTCAAATAAATAATTTGTTCTATAACCTAATCAATACTCATGGAAGGCATCCCTAGGCCGTTTACCAGTGAAACACTTGAGAAAATTAAATATTTCGTAGGGTAGCTTGCATGATAGATTAACTACTCATAAGTTATTCTTCATGCACGGCTGGGTGCCTCGGTGTATGGTCGGTCTAGTGTAAGTTTAAAAGTAGAGGCATAAATTTAGGGATTACCCTTAAAGTTTAGCCTAATTACTGAAAGATCCAATGAAGTTTGTATTCATATCCCTTGTGTAACTGAGGTTTGTATTCTCTTACAAACAACCCCCTCAAAAACGTAAGAAACAAACTTTCATGGTGTTTTTTAATTAGATTAAACCTCAATGATAGTTTTGTAATTATCACTAAAAAGGTTTTAGGACAAAGTTCTCTTACCATCACAGTTTTTGACGCCATCACCTTTGAATCCTGGAGGACATGTGCAATTTCTATCGTCATTATCCTGTCGAACAATCATCGAGAATTTCCCATCAGATCCAATATTAGTTTTTAAAATACATCAAAAACAGGTAAAAGAAACCAACCACACAAGCAGAGAAAGTGACTCCATCTTTGGAGTCATGCCAACAGCCACCACTGCTGATTTTGCATCGCCCAGGTCCACTTGCTGCATTATGGAAATAATTGTTGGAATATAAAGTTCCACAACTTGAGATATTCGTAGAAGAAAACAACATTTCATTTTCTTATTTTACAAGATATACCAAGATAAGTTAGGATGGCATATTGACACAAGACCTATATTCATTGGCAATTGATCGTTTTTTTTTTTTAATTGGCTCAATAATATAAGTTATAAGATGACGTGAGCATATGGGATAAATTCTGATCTGTTCCTTCAACAGTATCTAATAATTTAATCAAATGCATCACGATGATCTAGATTTTCAAGAACATATTGGCAGATGGGTTCAAGATGGTGATGGTAAAGATTCCATCTTCCTGTTTTAGTGGCTGACAATCGTCATCATTCATAAGCATTAACAAGTATTGCGGATTTCAAGCATATTGAAAGGCAACATTGAAGCATAATAATTTTGTGGTCAGGAAACTGAGAGAAACTATTTTCTATAAACAAAACAAAAGACAATTTGCGTACCAACACAAGAGCTATAGCCATCTCCCTTAAACTGCACACCATTATATAAAGGGCATTCACACACTCTTCCTCTAAATGTGTCCTGAATGTGGATAAACAGACTTTAGAAATTGGCAAAGATGACAGTGATCAAGAAATTATGGTTTTTCAAAAAAATAATAACTAAGGTCAATTGGCCATGCACCTTGCAAGCCGTAAGATTAGCTTTCTTGTCTATCCAGCAGCCACCATTGTTATCCAAGCACTCATTTGTTTCAACATCTGCAGTTAAGAAAGCAATAAATTCAAGTCCCATGTCTGCATTTTTTGTGTAATGTCACTTCATCATCACGAGTTGTACACTAAAATATCTTACCACCACTTAAACAAACAGATGGCTCTGTAGTTTCCTCAAAACCAGAACATAAAGCCTTCAACACGGCACCCTTTTCCAATTTCCCTGTACAAAAGACAAGCACATCAGAGAGATGATAAGAACACAGCTAAAGATGAAATCACATTAATCAACACACAGACCTCGATATTGTCGATTGTTCACAACAAGGGTAGGCAGTATGGTCACATCACCACGTGATCCTTTTCCAACCTGCAGAAGTTATACTTCTCAGACATTTATAAGATCACCAATAAGCAAAAAACTTAGCTACACAAATCATCACCTATTTTTCCTGATTCGATTCAAATTTATTTTTAAATAGATGTTATAATACTTACTTGAGCATCCTGCTCTTCCTTGAGAACAGGATTTTCTGAATCAGCATCCGGATCACCCATGCATTTTTCAATTTTTTTCAGATCAAGCCCTGATATGCAAGCAAAATGAGTACAAAATCACATAAAAACCAGGCAAGTTAATGACGAGATACATATGAATAACAACCTAAAGATCTGATAACACCATCAGCACATTCTTTGTTGTATTTCTTATCCTTCATGGGGCATCTTATTTGGAAATCAGTAACATAGTCCCACCACACCCATGGCTTTTTAGTCTCATTGGCTACTTTGAACACACATAGCTGTCGCAAGTTTTCAAGAACCACGTCCTTTCCCTCATAACCTGAGCTGAAATCTTGCTCTGGGTCTGGAGCACAGTATCTTCCATGGTTGATGCATTGAGACTTGCATTGCTTGCTTATAGTAAATGCCTGAGGGCAATACCAAGTAATATAATGAGGAGTAAATTGGGTATAACCACCTTTCTCAAGGATCTGGGCTGCACCCTTAAAATCCTTCACAAAATCCATCAACATAATACATTTAAACCCACACTCATCGTTGCTGTTAGTCCATAGTTCATATTCAACACGATCATCTGGATGAGGAACAGATTCTCTCCAGTCAAGATTCACATTCACCATATCACCTCGACTGAGTGCTTCTTTTAATTTTTCGCCAAAACTCTTATCAACCAATGCAGATGGTATTGTTATGTTCGCCATATACTTTTCAGCTGCTTTATCCTCTTCAGGAGAGTCCATCGTTATCAATGCCTCATCAATGTCATCAGCCACTAGAACTGCAGCTGCACCAGCATTTTGGGCATTCCAAACCTTCAAAGCAAAAAAACAATCTGCAATGCAGGAGAAGGTTAATTAATAATTGTACAGTTATGTCAAATACAACATATGAATAGCACCCTAACACCATCTCAAAGTATGCGGTAGAATGCTGCAGGAGAAAAACGATGTTTCAAGCACAAACACAGTAGTCCACTTGATCACTACACCTAAACCACCTTGTTCCAAACTGTTTTTGCAGACAGAGACATATATATATAAACACAAAAGAGGAATATAAATAGGCAAAAAATTATAAGTAAGCAAGAGGGAGGGAGAGAGAGTATCAAAAAAATACTGTAGAGCAACTCCTAGAATAGGCGAACAGCTATTGTCAGACTCAGAGGTAAATAAAAATAGAAGTAATCTAGAAGAATAAAGACATAATTTGTATGGCCACCATAAAAAGGATACTGCATAAATCAAAATCACTGGTAACATATTTGATATATAAAAGGCCACAGTCCCCAGCACTTATAAAGAAAGACCCTGAGGATTAAACTAATTGACATTTTGACACTAACATGATAACCAAAACTTCCACAAGAAAGGCAACATACATATATATATATATATATATATATATATCAACAAATATAACCTTAAAACATATATTTAACTCTGCGTTAACTGAATTAGCTTGTAGTTGCAGAGATCAAGGCGTTCCTCCAACCAAATAATCGAAAATCAAAATACAAATCATGTCATAGAAATGAAAAGGAAGTTACTGATGAACATGATGTACCAATATGCCAAAAAACCATACAAAGAACAGAGCTGACTGAATCAAATGGATAGAAAGTTAATAAAATAAATCTCAAGGGTATCTCTAGAAATCAGTAAAATTACCACAAACAGTCTAATAAATACAAATTAAGATTAATAGCTTCAAATTCAACGCCAAACTAGGGATTCGCCAATACATGATGAATTAAACTTCAGATAATGATCATATGACGGAAAATTTCTTGCGCTGCTTAAGATTACCCTAACCTTACATAAATAAACATCAATTTCTAGTGAAACTAAGAAATTAAGTACACAGAGAGAGAGAGAGAGATACCTCCACGATCAACAAGAACAAAATTAGGCATAGCTCCAGCTCCAGATTTGAAAGAAATCCCGGAATCATCAAAGCTCTTGCATCCTTTCTTATTATCTTTCGGGTACACCACAGCTCCCGCCATGCTTCCTCCATACTGTGGAATCCCAAAGTTGCCAATGGCGCTATCATGAATACCCTTAATGCTGTCTGGTGACGTCACCCTCAAGCTATTCTTCTCCACCACGAAACGACCCGTCACTAATTCCGAGAAAATTAGCAGCAGAAACCCAGACAAGGTTGCAGCTTTCAGTTTCTGAGAGCGACCCATTTGATCCGAATTGCAGGAGAAGCACGAAGATTGGAGATCAACACTAAATTTATTGTATGTATCTTTTGGGGGGTTTTCTTACTTTTCTCAACTTCTGTCAATTCGAACACTCTCTCTCACACACTCAGTGTGTTTGTGCGCGAGAAATGGGCTGCATTGACTCAGAGACTTATAATGTGAAATTGAGTAAGTCTTTTCTATTTTTTCTTGAAACTTTTTGATCAAAATATTCAAAGCGTGAACGTGTGAATTAAGAAATTGAAAATGGATAATATTGTTGAGAAGTTACAATAAAATGGTCCCCATTAATGAAAAAATTATTGATTTAATTATAAATTCTTGAGAAACTATATGTTTTAATCATTAATGAAAAATTCATGCTTCTATTCAACGTGATTCATGGTTGGGTAAATGTCTTACAGTCAAACTTTTACTAAAACTATAAATTTCATGATTTTTTTAATTCAACAATTTAACAATATACCGACAATTTATAACAAGTAACGATTGTTGTTTTTATTAATCCATGAATCTAACCCAAAGTTATAAATCTTATAAAATCGTCTCACAAATTTAATCAGAATTGAGTTTAGAAATGACTATAATTTGAGAATGAGATGGTTGCTTTCTTTTATTTAAAATAATTACTAAATGGAAAAATAAAATGAGGGTAAAATAATCTCACTTCCACGTGGTCTCATTATGAGAGAAAATGGAAAAACAAGAGATGGAAGAACGATAAGTGTATTTTGGGTTGAAAAGAAAAGAGGAACTATTCTTTAATGGTGGTGGTGATAATAACACTACCTATAATTATCTACAAGCAATTATTGCAAAAATAAATAGATGTACCTATCTTATTTAATGTACTTGTCATTTTTTTTTTTGATGTTGTGTTCACATTTTATTAGCTATATTGACAAAATGTTCAATGTTATTAGTCCAACTGAATTTTAATAGATAGTATCAATCAAAGTTTCTCAACTCACTTTGAAAATAGTAAATCTTTTGGGGCAGTTCAGGGGTTATTGGTGCCTCTTTAAGTTTATTTTCTTAATTTTGAAAACAATTTTTTTTTATCTTAATAATATAAGTTTTATAAAAAATTATATAAGATAGTTATAAGGATATCATCATGAGACGGGTCATTATGTACTATCAAAATTCATTTTCACAATTGACATATGAATTGTGGATGGTGGATCATTGAACTCCATGAAACGATCACACAAAAGGTTTATTGTACATAAGGTGATAATTTGATTTAGTTAGTTAATTAATTGAATTTAAATAATAAATAAAAACATTGCACTGGACAGAAAGACACTCACCTTGGACTGATATGTGTTCCAGATGGATCTTTCTTCAGTTTATATAAAAATTGTTATGTCCTTTTCAACAAAACAAATACCAACTAATAACCAAGCATATTTTGTAAAAAAAATATACTATCACGTCAAATATCATATTTTTTACTTGGATAAATGATAATATCATAATACTAAATTTTATAATACAGACACGTCAGTCTCATAAAGTCAACATATGTTGAAGTATCATTTAATATAATTAAAATATTATTTGTTATATGTCGATACATCAATTTTTATACACTTATATATTATGTATTATATGTTAAAGGATTACTTAGTGCAAAATATCCAGTATATGTTAAAGTGTCACATGTTATATATATATTAATATTTCACTTATATCACTTAATACATTGAAAATGAGAATGATCGAAAGTTTGTTATCTTAATTTTAGAGGAAGAGACTAATTCAACATGCAAGAAGAAGAGGATCACAAGAGACCACTTTTTTTATTCTCTTTCTAATACTCCTGTAAATTAATTCATAACAACTCATATTTTTCAAAATATTAATTTATATAAAAGTTAATCAGAAAATATGAATATGAACAATATAATCAAGTGGGCTTCATTGGTGGTATTTCTTTTCCCACCCCTGGAGAATAAGTACATTATCTTCCAAAAAACAGAAAAAGAAATATTTTCGTGATTATAGAACCAGAATCTTTCTGTCAAAATATTCGGATTTAAAAAAATATACATACCAAATATTAAAACCAAACTAAGATTCCTTGAATATAATATAGTATAAATAATTTATTTTAATTATAACCAACAAGCTGGAATAGCTCAGTTGGTTAGAGCGTGTGGCTGTTAACCACAAGGTCGGAGGTTCAACCCCTCCTTCTAGCGTATTTGTTATTTTATATTCAATTTATTTTTTATTAAGTTAAATCCATATATATATATATATACATATATATACCTGAGAAAAAACTTAAAATTAATTTTATTACCAATTTATTTTCTATTCAATTTCTTTTTTATTAAATTAAACTCATATATATACCTGAGAAAAAACTCGAAATTAATTTGATTACCAATTTACAATTGATATATTGCAATATCAACACAATGAATATTATATAAGTTAAAAAATATTATTATTGAACCCAAAATGCATACAATTTATACATAAAGCAAGTTGCAGGATATATTTTTGAAACATATTAACCATTGCTCACTATAGATTATTTGAAGTATTTGAAGCATAATAATCATGATGCAACAAATCCCTTTATTGCTCAATTAATCTATTGTTTTGCCTTAATGTTCTATGTTTGGTAATACTTTGTTTTAATAGTATATTTGGCATGCTAATATAACATCTGACTAATATAATATTATTATTAGAAATTGATAGTTTTTAATTTTTATTGTGTGGACTTTTTATTTTAATATATATGTCGTGTAAGGGTTTTTTTAGCAACTATATGTCGTGAATGGTTGTTTCATACAAAATTAATGAAACATTTAATAACTATAATTGTGTGTATAAAATAATCACAATATGTATTCTTAGAGTTATGTGTATTTACAGTAAATGAAGTCCTAATACCAAAAAACAAGACAAGAGCAAAATTGTTAAAAAGAAAAGGTAAAATTACTTGGTAATTCAAATGCACTGTATAAATTGAAACGAATTACATTTTATTAAATGAAGAAACAACCAAATTTATTTTGATATATCTGTAATATTCTTGATGAACTAAGATATTGTAATTTAATTTAACTTTTTGGACGCCTAAATTATCACCAATGATTGGAAGATGAAACGACATAGATATTACCTAACATATCTAATACAATTACCATATTAAATGTTACCCAAAAAGACAAAACTTTCATGCATTTTGTAAGAGTTCCTATATTGTGACTTGTCAGTGCTGTTAAAAATCAATAGCAATTAATGTTGTACGTTTTTGAAACTTATTATTTAAAATGGCTGATATAATATAAATAAGGGTTAATATCCTAAAATACCCATTTAACTATAACAATTTTCAAAAATACCTATTGATATAACAAATAACCCAAAATATCCATTTTTGATAAAAAGACCTAAAGGCCCTTTGACATCCCAAAAGAAATGATTATTTTAATTTTAAAAATTACTCTTTCCAATCCAAATTTATTTTTGCCAAACCTAAGTTGCTTTGTTTTAATTAAAACCCGGATATAATTGTTTTGGTATATTGGTCGGAAACCTTTCTCGTGCCCCAAAAAACACTCATATTTATACTTGTGAATCTGGTCTGAAAGGTATAACAATACCACGTACTGGATAATTTCATCTGGATAAAAGAATTTATTTGAGTTTTTCCACGATTTATATTTATTGTGATCCGATGCCAGAATTGGTATCAGAGCCAGGTTTTATTGAAGAAATAAATTAAATTATACAATATTATTTTCTTATGCCTAACGGAGGAGAAAATCAAGAAAAAATGTATCCGAAAATATTTCGAGATAACACAAGTGCAGGATATCTGTAATGACATTCAGCGAAGATTGGAACATAATTGTTCCAGACACATCTAAGGTCACTCAAGACCTTAGGGAGATCCAAAAGACCATAATTTATTATGGTGGACAGATGGAGAAGATAGTCCGATCTCTAACTGAGATCCAAGGAGAAGTTTTAGATCTAAAATAAGAAGTATTAGATCTGAAAAGAAGATTACCAAAGGGAACCGGTAGATCGATGAACGAACGATACAAAGATACGTTCGGAGATAAACCAAAAATCCCAAAAGGAAAGGCTACGGAAGTCCCGAAGTCTAAAAGCTACGATGAACTCTTGCTTGAAATCATACGAAAAGTTTGATGGAAGCCTCAAGAGTTGATCTGGTAGAATTAACCGAATCACTTTCCAATCTGGGAATTGTGGATCTTGTTAATCTCAGGATGAATGAGCTCATTCCAAAGGAGAAAGTAGGGAGTACAAGTACGGGAATACCAGAAGCTGATGCACCTGTTTTCCAACAAACATGGAAACATGATGAAGCAGCCTACGGTGCTCATGTTTCCAGACAACACAAGAGACGACCAGGATGAGAGAAAGCGGCATCCAATAGCCCTTGGGCGAAAACGATGTTTGAACCAACACACCCGTTCGGTTTGACACTTACAACAGATATCATCAACTTTAGGAACATGGAAACCTTAATCGATGAATGGATGGCGTCCATGAAGGTCTCGTCATCAGTATTGGATATTGATAAGGAGCATTTTTGCCAACTTATCATAAACAGCTTGACAGGTTCAGTTAAGAAAATGTGGGATTCTACGGAAGATCATATTAAAGAAGAAATCCGATCTAAAGATAATCTCTTTGAAATTATCGAAAAGATTGGGAACCTGATCAAACGATATTTCATCGGAGATGGATACTTTGATGAAATGAAAGAAGAGAGAATACACACAAGCCTTGTATGCTCCTGAATTACGAAGTATTGGTCATGTGGACGGATATATATATTGGTTCCGTAAATACTATTTCGAAGCACAGATACCACTGAAAGTTGCAACAGAATTATTCTTTGCAAGAATATGCAGCCCATGGAGAGAAATGTTGATACAAACATACCAGGTGCCTCCAGGGAGAATTGATTCAATGGCTTGAATGATGTCTTTCCTTAAAGACAGCCTAAGAGAGTGGTGTCATCGGGCAACACTACAAAAGAACAAGAAGAAACTAAGAGGGATGATGAAAAAGACTCCTCTTTGTTGCGACAACAATGATTTTCCGAGTATTATCGGAGAACCACAACGAGAAAGACACGGAAAGAGAAAGAAACACTTCAAAAGAGGGTTTCAATCTAAGTCCGGAGGATCATACAGGAGACCTTCCAGACAAGGGAGATCTTGGTGGTCCAAATCAAAGGCTAGATCCTACAAATCTGGTCAAAAGTCTGGTCCTTCCAGGTTTTCTTCACAGGGATCTAAATCCACAGGGAAGACAACATGAGGAACAACCAGGAAGAGAACTTTCAAACGAGCTCACACTCGTACCAATGAAAGTTTCAAGGATTGCAACTGTTGGACGTGCGGTGCGAGAGGTCATATTTCGCCCGATTGCCCACAAAAGGAGAAGGATGTGCGCCAGTTCGAAACTATAGAAGACATCCGTGATGCTGTCTTTTATGGTGATTTGGTGCCAGTTTACAAGTTCGAGGATATCTCTTCAGATGAAAGCATCTATGAAGAAGAGTTTGAATCTGATTCAGAAGGATCCGATGGATCATCCACAGAATCAGACAAGTAGCTCCGGCAAATAGGAAGATAGACTCCAGACCTCGGATAATCTATCAGGATTCTTCTCAAAAATGACCATTTTTGAAAAGACGATGGAAAAGATCATGAGACAGGATTCAACATTAGGTCCATATGATGGATTTAAGAAAGAAAGTCTTAATCGATTTTATGACAAGATCGGGATAAGACAACGCAAACACCATATCATTTACCGGGTGAACTCAGGTGAGTTTTCTCTTCCAATAGATCTAACCGGTAATAATGTTGAGATGCAACTTATTCCAAAAGAAGAAATTCTTGAGGAACTGAGTCATCTCAAAGAGGAAGTAGCGGTCACAATGAAATGGATCCATATTGGAACCATTGAAGTAGTGATTAAAGCTACCTTCAAATAAGGAATTGATTCTGAATTGCATTTATCTGTAATGGATAAAAGAATCAATAATTTAAGAGAAAGTTGTCTTGGAACAATGGTAGGTAATTTGTATGCTGGCAAACTTATGTTTGACATTCATCCTAGGATTGCATACAACCTAGCTGACCAAGATTTTAGCAGAGTATTAACCCTTCATCAGGATTTTAAAAGACCTGATCTTATGAAAGAAGGAAATAGTCCATATTCTATCACGTATAGAATTGCATATGCGCTTTCCAACACACATCATTCAGATATGTTTCTTAGGAAAGAGTATATAGAAATTCCTATAATTTTTAAGGAATTCGCAAAGGTTAGAACACCAGACCCAATCCAAATACCAAGGTTAGGGGATGTTAATTTGCTAATTAAGGATCAACCTATTTTAAACAATAGATCATTAAGGATTGATTCGAAAATTAGTAGCAGGTTGTCATTTTCCGAAGGTAGGATTCTAAGCCTAAAAGGAAAAGAACCATGTGAGGATTTGTATCCACAAAAAATTAGGGTAAGAAATGTTAAAATCAAATGTCCTAATGATGAATGGAAAGAAATCCATATTGTTTTTGATATATCTAAAACTGATAATTTGTTTCCTTGTGAGGAGATATATCATTTACAACAACCAAGTATTAATAGATACGAAGGTATGTTAGAAATAGCAGGCTATCATGTATCTATTACAGGAAGTGCAGGCATAACCAAAGGAGTTATGACCCTAGGGTTAAGTTTCCTTGATGAACATAAGCCCTGGAGAAGAGAAGGAAAATAGATGGAATTCGACCTTGATGGACATACAATGAGGGTAGAATAAAACCATTATGCCAGGAATCAAGTTGGACCAAGAGATCATTGATCTCATGATACAAAGAACCCAGGCGAGAACTTTGTTAAGATCTTTACGAGAGCAAAATCCACCAGAACAAAGAAGTATCCAAGAAGTCATAAGGCTACAAGAAGCTGCGTTAAAAATAAATCAAATAAACGCACGAATAGACATGCTAGAACGCTGGAGAAGAGGGATTTATCCAAACAATCCAGAAGGATTCTAAGCTATGCCAGGGAGATGTATTGATGATGAGATACAGGATCTCAGAAAAGAAAAGGATGAGTTAACAGAACGCATAAGGGAGATGCGAGATAATGAACAAACTCATCAAATAAGGTTTCTAGAGTTAATCCGTGAGCATAATATTAGAAGCTCAAGGATAAACTTGTTGGAATCATGGAAAAGATGAATCTATCCAGACGATTTTGAATGACAAGCATTTTCTCTATATATATATCTGTAGGGATATTATATGATCAATATAAGATGGAATATTTTACAGCTTATATTGACTCAGGTTCAGGCATTTGCACAACAAAGCCAGGTGTTTTCCCCAACGAAGCAGTGGAAAAACTACCTATTATTGCGGGAAGGGATTTTTCCCAAAAAATCCTAATACTCAATAGAGGTATTCAGGAATCACGAATAATGATTGGAGGCGCATTCGATACCCCTTGGTATAAAGTAAGAATGCCACCTATCTATATTCATGATACAGGTGCTGATATTTTGCTTGAGAATAATTTTATCCAAACTTTTACAAAATATGAGCAGGATAATCACAAGAACCTGTTAACCTTTACTACTAACTGTGGTAGTTTGATACAGGATTTGCGGTGAGAGAAAGCCTTTAATAGGATCATGCCTATTAATTTTCGCAGCAAACGTGGTGATAATGAAGCCAAGTTAACTCATCCTAAAATGCAGGATAAGAAGAAATTTGGTGAAGCTCTTTTGTCTTATAGACAAAGAGGAATGAAGAAGACACACGAAGAAGCTATTCAGTTTCTGAAAAATGTCTTACAAGAAGGACCACCCCAGATTGACATTGATGAGAAAAGTTTACTTTCCCTTGAAAATGTTAAAAGGCTAATTCAGAGGAATTACAATGAGAATCCGTTAGCCTGGTGGGACAAGAACCAGATCGAAGCAACGTTAAAGGTAAAAGAACAATACCGATACGAGTTGGTTCGATACAAGCCGATTCAGATGAACCTTGAGGATCGAAAGGATATGCAAAAGATTATCAAAGAGCATATCGATCTCAAGCTGATCGAAGCAGGTATTTCTCCTTATAGTAGCCCAGGATTTTTGGTAAGAAACCATGGTGAAATAAAGAGAGGAAAAGCAAGGTTAGTAATTAACTATCAAGGAATTAATAAGATTACCGAATTTGATGGTTATTATATCCCAAGTAGAGAACACTTAATTGATTGCATTAAAAGATCAAAAGTGTTTTCAAAGTTTGATTGCAAGTCTGGGTTTTACCAGATTAAGTTAGAAAAAGAGTCTAAAAAATTAATTGTTTTTTGTACACCACAAGGTCAGTATATCTGGAACGTAATGCCTATGGGGCTTGCGAATGCTCCTCAGATATACCAACGAAAGATGGATAATCTATTTAAAGATTATTTTGAGTTTATGTTTGTTTACATAGACGATATCCTAATTGCCTCTAAAAATATGAAAGATCATTTAAAGCATCTTGAAATATTTTCAGAAGCATGTCATAAAGAAGGATTAGTGCTCTCTGAAAAGAAGGCAATAATCGCGGTCAATAGAATCGAGTTTCTCGGGGTTATTATTGATCATGCAGGGATGGAACTTCAGGAACATATTGTGGAAAAAATCTACAATTTCCCAGATGTTCTTAGAGATAAGAAGCACCTTCAAAGCTTCTTAGGAGTAATTAATTTTGCAGGTTCATTTATTAAGGACTTAGCAAAATATCGCAAGGATTTCCGTCATTTACTACAAAAAGATGAGAAGACCAAATGGAAATGGGAAGACATTCATTCCCAAAGGGTTCGGGAGTTGAAACAAGTCTGTAGTAAGTTACCAAAACTCGTGATTCCTCAAGATGAGGATCAGTTAGTCGTCTACACAGACGCTAATGATTTCAGGTGGGCAGCAGTGCTCATGCGAAAGACATCTACGAGTGAAGAACCATGTAGATATATAGGAGGGTTGTTTACAGAACAACAAGCCAGAGTTTGGCATATTAACGAGAAAGAATTCTTTGCGGTTTGGAAAGCATTTAAAAAATGGCCTTTATTCCTATTAGCAAAAGAATTTATTTTAAAAGTTGATAATACAAATGTCAAAGCTTTTTTGAAAAATAAACTCGAATCAAAAATCGAAAAAGCCCGTATTATCAGATGGCAAGCAGAATGTCAATATTATTTATTTGATATTGTTATTGTGAAATCTAATGAGAATGTTCTTGCAGATTTCTTAACAAGAGATGGATATCCTTGAAGCAGATTCCATCACAATACGAGCAAGACACCTTAGGGAAAACCTTGAGGAGCTATACAAGGCATTTGAGGTGCTAAGGGTAAGAGCCGAAGCAGCATCTTATGTCCAGAAAGCTGATTTGGACAAAGTCCAAATGTCCATACGTGCAGCCATAACTTCAAATAATGATTTATGGAATGCATTAGTGGAACCTGTAAACAAGGTTTGTTCACCATCGGTGATGCAGAAAGAGGTACACGAGAGGAGTTCATCATCGATGAACAAATAGGGTACCTTTATACCCGAGGCAGGACATCCTGCTGATAAAAGTTTTTCATCGGATACCGGTGAAAAGGCTGATAAGGCCGAACCAAGTGTTTTATCGGATTCCGATAAAATTATTAATTCGGAAGGTCAGGGAGCAATTCCAGACAATTCAAGTCAACCCAGCACCTCTGGGGTAAAAGAGGGAGAGGTTAACCTAAGGCCCCAGACTGGCCCTAGACAGGTTAACACTAATCAAACTATTTCTCTTTTGCAGGTTTACCAAAGAACATGGGAGAAATTGGTTACAAGAAATGGGATCAATCCGAACAGAATTACTGCTGATTGATCTGGCAAGTATCCAAGACTTTGGATGCTTTCGGGGGTAAACCCTCATGATGTGCGGGAATGGTTCGATTTTGAAGCCATTGCTTCAGTTTTCACTACCGCACCCAGTTTTTCGGAGATTTCCAAATTACCGGACTTGATAGTTACTATTGTGCACGATTCATGGCAGAACAACCCATATTTGGGTTGAGGAGATATACTGGAGCTAAAAATTATCTCTGCGGCTCCAGAAATCACAGGAAGAGGATCTCATCCAATTTTTCAATTCATAAAACTATAGAGATCTGAGATGGGAGCGATAAACCGCGCCAAAACACCCCCAGAAAACAGTCCCTTGGTAGTCGCCCTAACTGAAAATGATATATCAACCAGGCGAGCATGGGGTCTATGGGTCTATCTCACCGAGATGGACAAGGTGAAGTACCCGTTCAAGATATTTCATAATTTTGTGAACGGATCATTCCTGTTAAATTCTATGACAGGAACAACTACCGGATTTGCTGAGAACCTCTTTGAAAATAAGAGAAAATTAATTTGGGAAAACAAGGTTCCAGCAACAGAACAAACAAGGAAGAAGATATGTAATATGATACATATCGGAAGATGAGAAGAGCGAATATGCTCTTACTGTCAAGTGCAAGAGAAACCGCTGTTTGGACAGGGTTTCAAAGTAAAAAAGGACAAACCCGATTACCCGAAGAAAAAGGGAAAATGAAAGGGTTTTTAGAAAATAAAAGCTAAAAATGTAATAAAAGGAAACGGGTCTAATTCGATTCGATTGTAAACAAGCTGTATTGTATTCCAAATAATGTAATAAGATAGGAATACAGTATTATCAAGCATTGGATGCTAATTCAGACATGGGATAGTGGCAGGACCCGTCATTTTTGAAGAATCAGCATCTAGACAAAAGTGGAGGACCCCTCTACTCATAAAGAGATTCGTTGCCGACGCAAGAAGACAACGAAGGAGGTAGATGCACTTACCAAACGGTAGGTGGGAATTAAAGAAGGTTGGCCCATTCCCACTAACCAAGTGGAAAACAAGCTGGCAAGGCAATAATGAACTCCTACAGGAGTATATTGATGCCTATAAAAGGAGGCATTTAGCCTCAGAAGAAGATCATCGAAAATACACAACACTTCTCTCTTCATAAGTTTTTCGAAATCTTCTCTCTAGTCTTATAATAGTTTAGCTTTCAAGTTTTCCTGTTCATGGGGGTTTCCCCTTCACGAGTCTTAGCCATGATAGGCTAATTCAAGTTTCTCTTCCAATGACGGAGAAAATTTATATTGTAAAATAGTTGAGTTTATTTTCTTCAATAAACAAGGCTTTTGCTTTCCGACATTCTGTCCAAAAAATTTATAATTCTGAGTAAAAATTCATCCAGCAGTGAGTCTCCCTGTGATCTCCTTAAGGGCAGGTGGCCGTTGAGAAGGATTGCGATCTGGGTTCCAAAGGAATTGGTTTCAGAACCATAAACTGCGGGCGAGTGGTTGGATCTTTGATCCGTAAAACCTGAACCGTATTCCAAGGGAATTTAAGAGACAAAAGCGAGGTATGTTTCAAAGCTCAGTTTTATTTATTTACGGAAGCATGTTGGGCCTGATATTGATTAGAGGACTAATCCGGATCTGATAAATATAAGTGTGGAAAAATGAAAAAATGACTAATGGCAATCATGGTTTTTTGGTGAATAATAAAAGTCAACAAGGTTAGGATAGTAATTTTCCAAGAAAAATGGGTAGAAAGGGATGTTTTGTTATATTTATGGGTATAATGGATTGATTATTATATTAATGGGTATAAAAGAAAGATGATATAGGAAAATGGGTAGTATGTGTTGGTATCCCATATAAATAACTTCTCTAATATTAGAAAGCAGATATTGGGTTTGATTTCTTCAATTAATTAACATGTTTGAGTAGGGTTATTGTGAAATTATGTAAGAGTTCAGATGGGAGAATTCACATCCTATAAAATAAAATTTAAATTACTAAAATGAATTTGAATTGTGAATAGTGAAATCTGTTTCATAGAATTATATTTACGAAATAATTTTATATAAGTTTTTGGCATAATAATTCTCTCTTTTTCCTCGCTAACTAATCATTACTTAATTTTTAAATTTAATTATTTACATTAAAAATACAATCAAATATAATAATACAATATTATTCATTTTCAAAACATCTATCATTACAAGTACAAAATCTCAAATTTAAGACAGACAACAATTTTTATTATTTACATATAATCCAAAATTTATAATCGCAACTAGATCAACGTTAGGAAGTTATTTTTGGATGATCACTACCTTATTAGGAAGATCATTAATAGGGTTGCACATTTCAGCCATTAGTTTTTCCCTTCTTTTTTTTTGTTGAGAGCTAGACAATATTTTCAACGATTTAATCAAGAAAAAAGGAAACTTTTTTAAAGCTTAAAATGAATATGTTTAGTTTGAATATCTATGCTTATGAATATGAGAAACACTCTATGTAAAATAATAAGTCCGTTTTTTTAATTAAATAATCAAGTGTGTTAAAAATAATTGGTTGGTCTATCAAAACAGCTCACACACACTCTTTGCCAATTGCATCAATGTCAACTATAGTTCACGTGTTTTCTTTCTTCATTTTTTTATAATACTATTTGAAACTATTGGTTTTAAAAGAGGATAGTTATCCCTTAATTCTTATACTAAGTACATCGAAAATATGAATATTGTAACTTATTTTTATTTTGTATGAATTTTCAATCTTTGATTTCCATTCCAATACATTTAACTCTTGTAATTGGCCAATCCCCCAACCCCAACACACACACACACAAAACTTTATTTTCATTCACTTTGATTATTTACATTTGATTGAACTTTAAAATTGATTACTTAAAATTACATTTAACTGATGTTTCAAAATTTTGATAATCAATTTTGAACATGTTTAGTTTTGAATTTTAATCTAAATAAATTTGAAATTTGTATTCAAAGAGTATTTGAGCTGCATACAATCAAAAGTAAATTTTTAGGGTCCAACAACCAAATCAGATCATTTCTTAAATAACATGATTAGGTTGATTTAAAAGGACAGTGACTAGAATGATAAGTTATCGTTAATTTGAACAAATAATAAACCTCGCCTAATTCAACTATTTTATTTTATTTGTCTTAACTCAAAGGTAGAAGTGCAAAATTAGATGATGAATTGTATTAATATCCATAAGCTTATTCATAAAGGTATATGTTATGGTGAATTTTCAAAGGAATTAAAGGGTAATGAACATGTGTTCTAAATTGATCAAATGAAGTTAAATTTGGATTTATAGGTAAAAAGTCAACAACGCATTCAAGAAAAGCACGACACGCTTGGGTGGATGAAGATCCAATATAATTTAGTCAACGTTTTTGACTTTTCTTATTTGAGTTATCCACTTCCATATGTGAATTTACCTAAACACCCTTCAATTTGATTACAAATTGAAATTGGCATCTTCTTTACCTTTTTAGAATGTTTGGCCACTTTTCTCTTATTCCCCTTTACGTGGTTTGAATAAATCAATTACGTTTTTTATATAAAAATAAAAGATAAATTATTATATATATAAAACTGAAGAATATCGTGTGATCCAAAAGAATTGTTGAAGTTTAGTTGAGGGGTATGAATGTAATTATATATATTTAAACTACCCTCAAAATTCCCCACAGTTTTCAACTAAGTTGACCGAAAATCTCTTTATATATATTCCATGTCAGCTTTCAACTTCATATTTGCAATTCGTGAACCAATTTCATCTACGCATAATAATTCTAGTGTGATCAAAGAATCTGATCCGCACGCGCCGCCGTTCGCCGGAAAATGGAAGGCTTGATCCCGTTCCTCCTCCATGCCATGAAGAAACCAAAGCCTGCACGACATAACATCTACCGCTGCCTCTCCGACAATTCCACCACCAGCCGGAGCTACCACCTTCTCCTCGCCGGAGACTCGGTGGAGGGTTCATCCCACCGCCGCACCCGCTCCGACTTCCAGCTTCCTTTGTCCACTGTTGACAGCTTCTTGTCGGGTTCGGAGGGTTTAGCCCACCTTAAGAGCTTCAGTCCCGGAGCTCCAGCGGCTGCTCCGCCGCACGCCGGTGATGGGTTGAGGCAGAGGGCTCTTGTCTCCGCCTATCAGAACCAAGATTCCGGCAGGACTAATATCCACCGCCGATGAAGAAAGACCGAGGAAGGAGCTGAAGAAGAAGATGATCATTAAGGATACTCATTCTTTAATTTGCCAAGTGTGTGTAAGTAGTATTCTTTATATTGGTTTTGTAATTTCTTAATTAGTTGATATTATTACATGGTGTTATAGTGGTAGATTGTAATGGGAAATATATGTGATGTGTATTAACAAGTGTAAATTTGAGTTGTTTGTAATTGTGCAATTGCTTTTCTTGCATAGATGTTCCAGTTGTAATTCAATTTAGAGGAAAAAATATTCATCACTGAGGCAATATCTCGTTCGACATTTTTCAACTAATTACCTTGTTTTTTACAAGTATTATAGAAGAAAAGAAATGAAGATTAGGTGTTGCAAAGACAATAGTTCGGATGATAAGGTGACATGAAAATATTATCCAAATGTAAATTACTCCAATATAAAATTAGAATAATTTGAATCATTATTACTCATATCTAATAACTTATTTATGTAACGAGTTTAGGTTGGCCGAATTTTGGTATGGATCCTCAACCCAATCCTCCATTTTGGTGGAATGGTTCACACCAACAAACCTAACCCACTTTTCAGAGCTCTAACCAGCAACACAGCTCAAATAATTAATGTTCTTATCCCTTAAATTTACTAGGAGTTCACATGAAAGCAACTAATCATCTTGTCTTAGTTAATTTGGTACTCCCAACTTATCATTTATTCCAATTTAATGTTTCATCTTATAGTTCATCATTTATAATTTACAACAAATGTTAATTAATGACATCATCTTTACACTTAGAATGTTATGGTTATTTTAAAATACCAGATGAAACATTGAGGTGGAATAGAAGAATTAAAGTGGAATATCATATCTTGTTTGCCCCCACCACACCCCACCTGCCTAGATTAGCATCAATAAAACATCATTAAAATCAAATGAAATAAATAAGCAACTGAAAATATTCATGTAGCTGGAAGAGGCCTTGATATAAATTATAGGCGTTTGTAGTTCGCAGCAACAAATCCAGTTACAAGAAAAGCTAAACATTGTTCAACACTCAAAACATATTTCCAAATCAGATGCAAAAAACAAAAGAAAAAAAATATCTGCACCGAACTGCCAGAAGGATACAAAATGGGGTAGATCATGGGCTTTGGGGTCAATAACTTACTCCATAGATAAAGCAGTAGAACGTTTATGAAGCTAGGAGAGCTTCAATCTTTGAAATCTGATCCTCTTTGTTCTTTGGGGGCGGACTCTTGCTGGCCTCATCGTAAAGATCATGCTTCCATTTCTCAACACGTCCCCCAGTTGGATGATGGTCTTGCCCTTGCCTGGCACTGAACCTATCTCCGCCTCTGTATCTATTATTGGTACTATATCTATCTCTGGATGAAAAGTTGCCTCTCCAAGATTGTGCCCTCTCACCTGAAACTGGTCTCTCAGGTTTGTCAGAATGTCTGGAGTCATGCCCTCTCTCGTTTCGTCTTCCACTGTAACCGCCATGACTTTGAGGGGGCGTCACCAGATCTCCAACAGCTTTGTTGGTTTTCTCTAGATCAGAAGGAATCTTTTGCTCTCTAAAAGCAGGCCTTTTGCGTACAGGAGGTTTTGGATTTGCTTCCATTTCAAAGTACCCATCATGGCGCCAGACACGATTTCCTTCTCTGCTATCTTCAGATTTCTCATCCTTTTGATGTGTATCACTTGATACAGTTCTATTAATTGTTCTGTCATTTTGCTGCTCCTTAGGATCTCTCCACCATCCACGTTCTGCAAGAATATAGATTTTAAACAATCAGTACTCAATTAAGAGATGCATTCACTTTTGAGAAGTTTCATTTGCACAATAACTGTTAGCTGAGGCAGTGCCTTGAAATAGAGTTGTAACAAAATTTGTAATTCTGCACAAAAGAGCACAAAAAGATCGAAATGTGCCTCATCAAAAGCCCCATTTCTCCACTTTTTTAAACTGAAGGTTGCAGAAGTGAAAAATCATGAAACAAGAAGACAACAAAGGAGCAATACGGGCCAATTTTTATATGTTGTATTATGCATGAGAAATATGTATATTGATCAAATTTTTAGTGTCTAAGATAGGTAGAGGTTTGACAAGAATAATAACGACCAGAATTGTCTGTTTCCTAATTATGCTTCCCTCTGGGGATCTCTACTTGAGGGTAATTCCAAAATACATATGAGGGCAATTTCAACTTCTAAACAATTAATGTAAAAAGAAATGAATCTCAGAAGTAATTTGATGCAGATGTGCCTTTCGCACATATCAAATGCAATTGAAGCGAGTTGATCGGACATATGCCTCAGATATGCAAATATTGAGACCCATAACAGAAATAGTTAGATTGGAAAAACCACCCAAATCCTTCAGACAATCATGAGAGCAAACAAGAGAAAAAAACGAGTAAACTTGATAAGCTAACAGCTTACCGCTATCTGTCCTGCGATTGGCGCTTCTTCCAGTTTGCCCAGCACTACCACGGTCATCATGCTGTTATAAGACATTCACAGGTAGCCTAACACTGTTATATAAATGGAAGAACTTGAATTCACAAGGCTGAACACAAAACCAAATGCCTGGGTAAAAAGGTTCCCAGAATGATGATAGAATCAGACTGATATTTCAAAAACTACACCCACAATCACTAAGTTTTTACTGAATTTAAAGGATCGAACCCCTTTCAAGACTTCAATTGTTCAACACCATATCATCACAAACCAATCAACCATTTTGTATATCTAGCTCCAGTTTCCTTAAGTAGAAATACCACAATTTATAGATTCAGTTTTATGCCTATCAAATCACTCCCAACCAAAACCTTGATCATTCATCTATGCCACAGAAAACAGGTAGTCCTAAGAATTCGGAACAGAGCATATTAATCAATTTGGGATAGGTGTCCAAAAAGATTATAAACAGTTAACATATCAGCTCACATCAGTAGACAACTCCATATTATTCTACAACAACGTGCTTAACGGAACACCTCAGCGAACCTGAAAGTAGGATCGAGACAGAGGCACTTTAGTCGGATGAGAAGAATATTTCGAAGCGTCCTCCTTATCTGATTCCCTGCCCATGTTTACAGATTCTACCTTTGAACCGTGAACCTCAAGAGGCAACGGATCCTGAAGCCGACGACGGTGCCTATCCGGCTGATCTTTATCTAGCTCAGGCTGCGTCGGAGGCCTTTCAGTCTCAGGCTTGCCATCTCGCCTAGATCTCTTGGGGCTTCAAACATAAACCACGACAATTATTCACCGGCAATTGAATTATCATTCGTCCAATTAGATACAAAAACACAGAAAAAGTCAGAGAAAATACACAAAACTCGAAAGCGTCGGAGTTTTGACTTACCTAGGTTCACGGTCGAACCGAGAATGGCGGCGCTTCGATTCCGAGCCACGGTCTTCTCGACGCGACATTATCTTTAGCTTGAAAAGAAGAGATAAATACTTGAACACTCTCAATCAATGAGCGGCGCCACCACTTTGTCTCAGCGCCGGCGGCGACGGCGAGAGGGTTGAAGACTTGCAGTGGTTTAAATCCCTAAACTGACGAGTTGATTTAACGAATAGTTCTCAGGAATCAAGAATCAGGATATTATTTGATATTCGGAACGATCATATTTTCGGGTCGGGTTGAACCGAAAATCTTATCGGGCCTATTTGGGCTGAAACTAGCTTTATTAAAAACGTAGCTCTATTTGGGCCTACATTGAAAAGCTAATTGATAGCCCAACAGGACACTCTTTTCGAATTGGGCCAAATTGTGTTTTTAACTCTCTAATAAATATTAATTGCTCTGATTTTGAACATTTTTTAAACATGTGGTTTACATTATGCCACGTTTGGTATATCCAATAAAAAATCCCAATAACCTAAGCTGATAGAGCAATTTCATTACCGAAGTCATGAACACAATTAAACTCCCAAACACATCATATCCCACCAAAATAAGTCTTCTTCCCCAAAATCTCATCCCACCAAAAGCCCATTTCAAATTCAACCATGAAATCAAACTAATACCCAAAAACCCACATGGAAAATCAAATAATCTTGAAGTTTCCAATACCAAATCCAATCAAGAAAACCCAGATGAGAAAAGGAACAATCTTGAAAATTCAGTGCCCACAATGTGTGAAATCATGGAGGCATCGAAACTGCAGAATCTTGAAATTCAGCTTCAAACATTTGGACCCTTTTTCAGAATCACTGCAAAAAGTTTGGAGAGCAAGAGAGAATTGGGAAGGGCAGAGGGGGTGATTAGGGTTTGGTTTGGGGGGAAAATACTGCATATGGATTCAATGAGGCTGAAGAGAGAGACAATTGGAATGGAGAAATCCATATTTGGGATTGGTTTGTTTATTGGGGCAGTGGCAATCAGACATGGATATGATTGTGGATGCACAAAAGCTGAGTTGCTTGCCATTTATGACACTCATCTTTACCATTCTAAGGTACTATATAGGCATCTTACTATTGTTCTTAAATAGTGTATCATAAGTATGATTTTGTTTTTGATTTGCATGTAACATAACAAAAATATAAATAAATTGCAGCTTGTAAGGTTTTACAAGAGATTAGGGTTCAAGGAAGTGTATGAGGTGGAAGGTTCATCTCTTGGAGATTTGAGCCACATGCTTGTGTGGGGAGGTGTTGGAACTAGAATGGATGCCAGTCTTGAAGATCTCATGATCAAATGGTGTTCAAGATTCAAACCTACAACACCAAAGATGTGATTGGTTGGATCTTTCAAGAAAATGATTTTGTATAGATTATAGTATAATTGCTTATAAGTTATAATCAGTTTGAAATTGGGTCTTTGCTGCTTTAGAAATTCAGTTTTTTTCTGTTTTATTTAAACAGAATTTGATAATTTAAACACTCCAAATAGCTTGATACCAAGTCAAATACAGAAAATCACCTTTTTTAAGGTGTTGTTAACACTTTCTAAGTAATTTTAGTTAGTGTTGAAGATTTTGTAAATTTTATCGTGTAATTTTAAGAAACAGCTTCACATTTTGAGAATTAAATTGGAATGTTAAGACGTGTCCACGCCTTATGTCAAAACGGCTTTTCAATCAGAAAGACTTCTAGAAAAGTTCTTCAAATCATGTCTTCAACATCAATTAAATCCTTATTCTAACCTACTAAGCATGAAACTAGATCAAAATCAAGAACCATTCAAAATGAGGAAAAATAATATGATCATTAATATACACTTTACAAATTTTATCAATGTGAGTATACTATACAACAAGTATACATATATCAGTTTAAACAGAAATAAAACATGAAGACTTTAATTCCCACCTTATTTTACAAAACTGGGAATCCAAATATCAGTTTACCTATAACTCAAGATACATTACTATACATCATAACCAGGGTTTACTTTTTGTTGAACATCTCCATAACTCTCCAACTCTTGTATATCATCTGGGCTTCCTAGAAACAAAGGAAGTCTTTGGTGGAGCTTCACAGGCTGAAGAGACAAGATTCTATGTTTGCCATCAGATCCCCTGCCTCCTGCTTGCTCTGCTAGAAAACTCAGTGGATTAGCTTCGTAGACGAGACGAAGATGGTCCCTTGGATTCATCGCAATGCCACCATATAAGAGCGTTCGGTGGAAATCAGCTACTAGAGAACATATATATCTTGCAGAATACTTCTTGGGATGTTCTCCCCTCCCTTGTCTAACATTGTCTATGTATCGCCTTAAACCCTCCGGCCAGTCAAAATACCGAGCGTCGTTTACAGAATATATTTGCCCTAAGAATAACCAAAAACAATTATATATATAATCATATAAGAGGATGTCTCTTGTTTCTACCTATTATAGATAAGGGAAAATGAAAAATACTCAATCAAAAACTTGTTTTCTACTTAAATCAGAGATCAAATGACATAACCGCCCAAAAATAATAGAGGAGTTAAATTTCTGCTAAAAAAATTCTAAATAGATCTCGATGCTACTAACCATCGAGATCTATTTTGGATGTTTTTATGGGAAAACCTTAGATTTCGATAGTAATGACCATCAAGATTTAAATTTTCGAAGGTACTCACCATCCATATAGTTTCAAGAATTTAGATCCCGATGATAAAGATTTTGGATGAGATAACTACAAGGGGCATTTTAGGCATTAAAAAAATTGGGTAAAAAACTTGTTTTCTTATACAGTGAGTAAAAAATTGTTTTGTCGTGGATATTGGATAGAAAAATATAATTTCCACATCATATAAGCAAGTTGAAATCGTCTTGAATTACCTCGAGTGGGAATTTTAATGTTTGGATGTGTCAGAATAAAGTCGCCTGTTGAGTGATCAAGCGTGAATGCATGTGTTCCAGAGCCAAAACTGGTACACAGAATTGTTGCTGATGAGTAAAGGACATAGCCAGAAGCAATAAGCTTAGTTCCACTTTGGAGGGAATTAAGGATCGCCTTCTCGTCTTTTGGCAGATGATCGAGTTCCTCAAGCCGTTTATAGACCCCAAATATTGTCCCAGTTGGAATCGAGGCATCAATATTCCGAGAACCATCCAAAGGGTCTAAAACGACCACGAATGGCCCGTCATCAGCAAGCCAAATCGGAGCATCATCTTCTTCCGATGCCATTACTGAAACTTTTCCAGAGTTCTTTAAAGATGACAGTATTATCTCATTCTGCAAAACAGAATCTATACTTCAATTTGTCGACCCTTCATAACCACTGCTCAATTAACATAAACATAAACTGAATTGAACGAGACACTTATCAGACGAGCATTACCAAGCATTATTATATCCATCGACGTTCTTGTAATCTACGACTAAACTTCACTTAACAAGCTCATACTCATAAATCACATTAACTATCTCATCTCAAACACTATAACTTGGAGATTAACTATCAAGCATTACTATATCCATCAACGTTCTGATAATCTACGAACAAGTTCATACTAATAAATCACATTAACTATCTAATCTCAAACATGATAAGAGACTCAAACTTGAAGTCTACATTCAAATAAACACAGATTGCCATAAGAATTTAAGCAATCAAGAAACTCACAGCGATAATGTCGAGTGGCTTCGGCTTATCCCTCTCAGAACTTCCAGAAGCTTCACAGAAATTTTTAGCAAGATTGGAGTTGAAAGGTGAGGCCACAAGAGCAGCAATTCTCTTGTAAGCATACTCCAAGTGACTAAACAACACCACCAATTCATCGCCGACATTTGCGCAGCCTTTTCCCATGTACTCTGCCAGTGTGGGGAACCCAGCGCCGCCGTCGTCGCCGGTGGCGCCAACACTCCCACTACCTCTGATTTTGAAGCCTAATTCACCGAGAAAAGACATTTTTGTGATGTGGTGAGAGCCAAGATTGAGAATTGTGCGGAATTTGTGAAGTTTTGGAGGGAAAAGGTGAAGTCTTGGAGGGTAAATCGAGATGGGTTTCAAGAGTATGTTTGATGAATGCATCTCTGAGTGGAGAGGAGGGGATGAGCGTGAAGGAAGACATGAGGTTAGGGTTTTTTCTTGATTTCGATTTTGGTTGTCTATTTGGAAAATCATTTTACTTTGTTCAATACCAATAAAAAAAATAAACAAATTCTATTCATACATGGATGATTATTTTTCTTATTGAAAAAAAGGTTGATTATTTTGAAATGAATATTGGGTTTACTTAAATATGTATATCAATTCTCAAACAAAATTGATCACAACTTTTGGTTTGATAAGATTAAATTTGATAAAAGAAAATATGATCACGTATTTTGTAGATGGATGTAAAATGTATTGGTGATAAATTATATGTAAACGTTCAAGTCTTGTCAGAATTAAGAGTGATTATTTCAAGTTGTCGTAACATCTTCAAACATCTCATTACTTCTTATGTTTGCTTCAAAAAAAAGAGTTGAATCGTACCCATTTTCTTGCACATCACACTATCAATTTTCCCAATTCTTCAACTTTTGTTGAAGCTCCTAGTTTTGTATTAGCCTATTGAATCAAGATTGTAGTTTTTTACACGATTAATGAATTTATTTTTTTATTATATATTAAAAAAAGATTAAATTTGAACTTGAACTAGAGCTCATAATAGTAAAGATGTATAATGTATTACACCTATTAATAAGTTGGCTATTACGTTTACTTAATCGTTATTTGCATTACTAACAAAAAAGTGTTCATTAGAAAGGTGAAATCACAAAAATAAGTCTTAATTTTCTTCAATTTTCCTGATTGTCTACAACAAACTTATTTTCATAAATCTATCTTTATTTATTAAATTATCATAAATCTATCTATATTTATTAAATTGTAGATTGACCAATATTACAAAATAAAATTTAGGAAAGATCTTACAAACTCGTACTTAGAAATATAATAATCTACATTTGTTCGTATATTATGTCTCATACAGAGTCATTTGAATGCAAGACAATGATTATCTAACAAAAATTATAATTACAATTACATGTAAAAGACAAAATAATCAATACAAGTGTCGTCTCAATACAAATATCAAATATGAAGCTAAATTCAATACAAAGTATGATGTATTCAGATAGACTTCACCATTAGAGTAAAGAATACAACAGATTCATGTTTTCCGTTGCATTTTCTTACTAATTCATCACATATTCTTCTTCAGAAAAACCATCAAAAAATGCCAAAAGTGATCTCAAGTGGTTATACTTTTAACAATGGATGGATAAATCATTACTTATTTTCCGAAGCAGTTGATTTTTGTGAAAAACTACGCCATCTTTGCTTGTTCTTTTCCAATGAAGATCGGTTTTGTGAGAATTTGGAGAGCCCCTGCCTCAGGGCTCCAAGATTGACACCATCTTCCACCAAAATGCTTGTAACACCCATTCGAGAAACCTATATACGGAAAAAAGATGCAAAGTAAATGGCGATAACAGCCAAAGAAATGCATATCGGCTATAAATTGTCTTCAGATTTGGACGAATACTTCTTCAGCACAAAAATACAAAAGAAGCATGATAGGAGATCTTACTGCTTCAATATTACGATTCTCGTCATCAAAAAAGAGCATTTCAGTGTAGGGAACACCGGTCGTCTTCTTAAGTTTTTGAAAATGATCGGTCTTGTGGGTCCAACTCGAGAAAATCTCCTATTATATTAAGCAAAGTCTTTTGGTTCAGAAACATTTCAACCATTTGACAATCCAAAGATTTATGAACGGTGTAATAAAGCAACAAGTTTGTTGGACAAGTTCATGTCATGCATTTATCATTATGAATTTAGAATGATCACACAATAATTGCTTAATCTGGTAACAAATTGTAAAATTAGCTCACATGTGCAACAAACATTGATTTTATCCCCAATTTCTCAAGAAATGTATTGGCTATATCTGCAGTTGGTGATCTTGAGGCGATTGCAACATTAACGCCTTTATCCTTCAGAGCAGACAGTATGCCTTTGGCATGAGGATATAATGACGGCATCTCATGCTTAGAGAGACATTCACTGGTAGACAAACGAATAGAAGTTCATAATGAAGTTAGTTTTAAGTATTCCAATAAACAAACCACTGTTGATAAGAAAAACTCAAAAATAACTGAACTTGCCAATTTTCAGGTATATTTCATGTTTCTTATACTGTATTAGAATTTGTGATCGTATGATCCATAAGAGAACAACAAAACAATTCACAAGTATAACAGCAAAATCTCAATGCCCTATTTAGCAACCAATCTTTCAAACTATTAGAAGAATATATCAACAGCTCAAAGGAAATATTTTGCATCAATTATCAGCAGATCAAAGCAGATTTTCCAGCATTAAAATCTTTCATATTAAGTGTTGCTTACCTAACTTCATTCTTAACGATAGTCATGTGAAGCATGACGAACCAGAAACAAAGAAAATTATGAAATAATTTCCATATCTCACACTATCTACATCATCTTGTTTTCAATACAATCTCCCTTTTCAATCCTTAGTTGAATTTGATGTTTTATGTTTCCTAGTTTCAACATCTTCATGTAAACCTGCCTGAGAAATTATCACTACTGGGAGCAAAAGCCACTATGGAACCCTAAAACAACTCAACATACAACCTCAAACCCCATATGAGAGAGAGAGAGAGAGAGAGAGAGAGATTCATGAAAAGCCAAATTAGGCGCATACAAAAATCTATCAAGGCTACACCTTCAATCTCCAGCGTCAAGTACCAAACCAACCGAAAAGATCGATTCTAGTTGGGCGATTTCAAAATTAAACAAATTGTGTAAGCAAAAGCATACAAAATTTATGGGCTAAAACAAAAACAACAAATGAAAAAGATGCTTTCCAATCCGCAGATCGAGCAGCAAAAAACAGTACTCGAAAATAAATTGAGACAAAAAAAAAAAAGTACCAGTAGAAGGGCCATAGTGTATAATCGAGGTCGAAGACGACGAGCCGAGGTAGCACCTGAAACCGACCCATCATCTCCATTGCCTCACCCTTCACCTCATCGTCTCCCATCTCTCTGTCTCTCTCTCTAGATTTTTGTATAATTTGAATTGTTCTTTGAGTGAATCACCATATAAAATATACTACAATTAATTATTAAAAAAATAGAGTTCGATTTTACTTTTATAGAATTTTGTTTGATATGATGAATATTTTTATATCAAAATTACAATACTTTTTGTATTGATTCTTTTTACTTATATTTTTGCACCTTGTTAAAAATTAGAGTACAAAATTTAATAAAATTGATCTATATTTTTGTTCAAAAAACTTTTGTAATTAAGAAATTATGATTTTACGGCATTTGAGTGGTATGCTGAAATTAGATTTTTCATTCTGAAGTAATAAATTTTATATTCATTATCGATATCTCATTGAATATATGTGTGACAAATACAATTAATTAGTAAACTAATCGGATAACGTATGTTGAATATAAAAATATTTTTAAAAAATTAAAATGACATGGATATTCTTAAGAACTATATTGTTTGATCATGATTAACATATTTATTTCAGGAAATTACAACATTTTAAATTAATCTACACATGAATCATACAAGTACTAAAATGATATTGAATTTTTTTTTCTTCAATTAACACTTTACATCCTTGAAACATTTAAATTTATAGTTGTGCATCACATTGGTAACCAATTAGATAGAAATTACTTTTAAAATATTTGTTATTTTTGTATTCAACATTTTCAAATCAAAACATTAAAATAGTAAAATTTATGTACCGTACATCGTTCGAAATCTATAGTTAGAGTAAAAATAGAACAAAATTAGTAATAAAATAAAACTTGTTAGTGATAAAAATACAATTTATTTTAACCAATTAAATGTAAGATCTAATATCTGTACAACTAACACAATTTAAGGATATAATTCATTACTTAAAAAAAGGATAGAATTCATAAATTCCCAAATCATTATGATTCCAAAAAAAGATGTAAAAGGATCATGTTTAATGTAATGCTACATACCCACAAAATAAAATGAGGAAAAAAGTAATCAATTATGTTTTCCAAAAAAAAAATATAATTATTTGCATTAATATTGATAATTATGGCATTAAAATAAATTCTTTAAGTTAAACCATATTTAAGTTTTACTGCCCTATATATAATTCTGTATAAACTCTGCTTGGACATTATACTAAATTTTATTTATTATATCAAAAAATATATATTTATTATAATGGCTAAGACAGTAACATATCCAGTAATTTTGTTTATCTGCTCTCTCCTCGTATCAGGTATGAAGCTATCTTCTTGTAATTTGTTTATGTTTTAATAATATTTTATGATAGTGTTTTTTTTTTCTGGGGGGGGGGGGGGGAAATGATAATGTAAGGTTTAGGAAGATGAATTGAGAACGAAATCATATCAGTTTTCACAAAGTGGATTGATTCATATCACGAAAACATATAATCATTTGAAACAGTCTTGGAATTTATTCAAATTAATTCAAGTGGATGAAGGTAAAAATTAATGTTATACATCCACAATTTACTTTTTTTTTTCTCTATTTTAAGGTTTGGTAGGTGGGAAGTAATAATTCAGCATTTCATTTATTGTATTTTAAGAGTGAGTATTCAATGAGAACGCTTTGTGAATTTAATTTATATTTATAAATTTTTCTAAATCTTATAAAATACGTAAATGCAGGTTGTTTGGGAAAGTCGATAAGAATTTGTCGAACCGATGTTGGAAATGATTGTGATCCAAAAAATCAGCGCTCATGTTTGAGCATTTGTCAGAATACTGTTGATGTAGGTTTTGCAGATGCGGAATGCATGTCAATCGCTAATAAATATTTTTTTTGTCGATGTTATTTTATATGTCCTGTTTTAAATTACAATGGTAAAATTTTACATGTCGCCAATGAAAAATGACAAGCTCAAAGAGTAAACCATGTCTTGAGTTTTTTTTTTTAAAACATTTGTCCAGATATAAATGTCAATTATTTGTATGAATATTTATTGCTAATGAATGTTGCATTCGATTTAATGCTTTTTGATTATTTAAAATATGGACTGTTGTAGTCTTTTCAGTGAAATTGGATGAAAATTGTTAAGTTTTTTTTATTTTATTATATATATCTTGACAATATGTGTCTTCAACTGTAATTTTTGTATTAAATAATAAAATTTTCAAATATAAGTAAGCACAACGAGTCAACCTTTTATATATATATATAAGAACAAAAATTAGATGAGTTACGATTATCAATTTGAATGTAATCAATTATCAGTTTCCATGATAAATAATAAGGTTGTTTTGTTAATACATTTAAATTTTGGGGTGTCTTTTTATAATTAAAATATATTAATTAACATTGTTTAGGTTTATTGTGTACTCTTATTTTTTTATAGTATTACGTTATATTTTGTTGACGTAAAAAAAAAAATTCATCAATAAATCTAATTATATTATGAATGTACTGCAGAGTTAAACATTCTAAGTTGTGACTGATGAGGGAGGAGTAGAATAATGATATACTAATATCATTTGATTAAATTTCATTTCCAGTAATTATGCATCGATTTTTAAAGGGGCAGCCACCATAATAATCAAATAATTAAGGAAATTTTTAAAAAAAGTTAAAACGTAAGAATATATTTAGTCTTAGTCAAATTGACATTATTACCTTGCAACAATACTCGTTTGTCCCAATGGCATAGTTAGTATATAATTTTAAATATTATCACCACTTTCCAAAATACAACAATTTAACATGTTTGTTTAATTTATATATTAATTTCCCATTATCAATTTTTTTTAAATGTAAATACATTAAATTCATTTACTTGAAATGTAGATTCTAATTTTACAACTTGTTCCCATTTACATTAAATAAAAGATTAAAAATTGGTAAAAAAAAAAAACAATTAACTAACAAAAAAAAAAAAAAAAGACAACAACAACATTATTACCACCTTAATATTACAAATTCTATATTCACATAAATTATAAGTAATTCTCAATTTGAAAAGTGTGAAATGAAAATATTCATACCGTGTTATAGTAAATGAATATCTGTTATTAAACATACACATTAAAATAAATTATATATATATATATATATATTAAAAGACATAAATACTCTTATTATTTATTGTTAATTTAATTTTATCTTATGTGATTGATAGAATGGTAATATTGTGGATTATGTCTAGAAATTTGAACAAATATGTCAAAAGAGTTTATTCCATGCAAGAACTTCTATCATTCCCCAAATTAAGGTTTCGTATTGAAATATCCGTTTACCTTTTGGAATATATTAATATGATTAAATTAAAGTTTGATATATGACAACTTTCACAAATAAAATAAGAGATTGGGTTAATACTCCTTCAAGCACTCTCTCTCCTCATTTCCTGATTAATAATGCGAGATAAGGAAAGAATGAAATTAAATATGGTAAGTCCAAAAATAAGAGACTTTTTTGGGATAATCACGAAGAAATAAATTTGAAAGAAATATTAAATTATAGAAAAAAAGGAAAATAATTAAAAGTATAATTTTAACATCTAAAAAAGTCATTTAAATGAGATTGGAAGAAGTATGTCTTTATTCTCAAAATACATATATTCATGTCTGACTCCAACAACACGAAAAAATATTTAAATTTCAATCCATATTTCTTATATTACCATCTCAATATATACTCAAAATTCCGACTAGTCAAATGAGTCTATATGAATATTTTTTAATTCTGATTTTTTATTTAAAATCTCAACATTCAACACAATTTAATTCAAATTAAATTCACATAACTGTCCATTCAGATCATATCCAATATACCAAAATTAAGTAATATAATTCATCCCCCCTCATATGATTAATTTATTTACGGGAATAAGATCAATGGATATTAGCTCATTTATTAATACAGCTTAATTATGGAATAAAATTATACTAACTGATTTACTACTAATTCTATATAAACTTTGCATTGACATATTCCAATTATAAGGAGAAAAAAAAAAAAAAAAAAAAAAGGACAAATTTTCAGCAATGTCAATTCCCCTACATTATTTTTTATTACTCAGTTTTACTCTTAATCTTTCCTTTGGTACTATTTTATCTTCAAGTTCATAATTAATTTTTCCATACAATCATTTTTTTTTCATATGATTTGCTTTTCATAAACAAATAATAAATACATCAGAATGACTCTGGTGACATCGGATCCAATTTCGTGAGAAGCAATCTACATATCCACAAATTATATTCATAAAATGGTTTCATATAATTTTTTATAAAGATATTAAATAAACTGACAATTCTTTGTTGCTCTACAGGTTTTCAAGTTTTTGCCATACCATATGATTACTCATTCACACACGAGGCAAGTCTTATTTATGTGGAGATTAAAACATAGTTAGAAATGATTAGTTTAAAATAAACTAGTTAATAAAAACATTATTTATTTCTATTTTTCTTTTGTGAAAATTGCAGTGTTTATCAAGGCCTTTGAGTGCCCAATACAATGGTGGTATAGTTATCAATTCAGAACTAAACGAAGGATTGATGGGATGGACAACGTTTGGATATGCCAAAGTGGAGCATGTAAAATCACACGATGGAAACAAATACATCGTTGCATCGAACAGAAATCTAACATTTCATAGTTTTTCCCAAATATTTAATTTAGAGAAGGAATTTTTTTATACCTTTTCAGGTCTTGGCCATGATTTTCCAATTATATTTATTATCAAACAGCACACTATAGATATGATTATATCTTTCATCAATCTGAATTTATACGAGACCATCTCATGAAAATAAAAATAATAATTTTTTTTTTTTTTTTTTGTTTTGCAGCATGGTTACAAGTGAGTAATGGAAATGCAGATATAGCAGCAAAATTTAAGACAAAATCAGGCTTTTCCACAGCTGGTTGGGTAACTGCTAAAAAGGGTTGTTGGTCCATGATGAAGGGTGGCTTAATTGTCAATGTTTCTGGCCCTTCTCAACTCTTCTTTGAGGTTTATTCTTATTCTTCTTCTTTTATTTTAAAATAGATATTGTTTAAGATTGTTTTACGAAAATCAAAAAGGCATTTAATGAGTATAATTACGTGTATAGAATGAAATATTATTCAATATTTAATTGATATACTTAATGTATAATTTAATCAGAGTTGGAGAATATTATTTACTCATCTTTGTATAATAACATAAATTGAAACAAATTTCATTTTCTAAAATGACAAGTATTTGAAATACTTATTGAGAGTTGTTACTTATTACCATACAAACACTAACACCTAATCATTTCATTCTAAAATAAATATTATATTTAATGGAGTTCCATATGTACAAATATAGATAGACTTCTATTGATTTCAGTATTCTTAACATTGCACTCGTTGGATTTCCAACATTCATTAACCAATTTAAACATGCATATAGATACCCCCCCTATCACTTATCAACATAGATTTATATATCATTTTGTGTACGTTAACAACACGTGCATAAAATAACCACCACATTGACATTTGTGACAAATTAACATGTGCTTTTTTTCTTAGTTGAGAAAAATAACAAGGGTATAGTTGAAAAATTATGTATTGATTTTATTTTTCCCAAGGAGCTATTTGATATTTTTGCTTCACTTTGGTTCTCAGAGCAACCATTCGACAGTTGATGTTTGGGCAGATAGCATTTCACTGCAACCATTTACACAAGAAGAATGGAAATCCCATCAAGACCAGAGCATTCAAAAGGTATTTTATTTTCAAGATTTCAACAATCTTAATTTCATCGAAGCAGAGAGGTTTACTTAGTACACACATTTCAGGCCCGTAAAAAGACGGTAAAAATCCGGGCCGTTGACCAGTATGGTCAACCCATACCAAACGCCACCGTTTCATTAAAACAGCGACAACTACACTTCCCACTGGGCTGTGCCACCAACCAGAACATCCTCCACAACCCTGCATACCAAAACTGGTTCTTACCCAGATTCAAACACACCACATTCGAGAACGAATTGAAATGGTACTCCACCGAGAATCTCCGAGGCCGAGAAGACTACTCCGTGGCCGATGCGATGGTTCATTTCGCGAGATCGCACGGGATCGCAGTTCGTGGGCACAATGTCTTCTGGGACGACCCAAGGTACCAGCAGTTTTGGCTCACAGGACTTTCGTCGAACGACTTGCGTGCAGCTGCGAATAGGAGGATACACTCGGTGATGGGGAGGTACAGAGGGCAGTTTTTCCACTGGGATGTTGAGAATGAGAACCTGCACTTTTCCTTCTTCGAGAGCAGGCTCGGCGGCGGCGCTACGGCGGAGTTCCATCGGACGGCGAATCTGATTGACCCAAGTACGACGCCGTTTTTGAACGATTACAACACCATTGAGGATTCTCGAGATGGGGATGTGGCGCCTTCGAAATATTTGCGGAAGATTGGGGAATTGAGGAGCGCGGGGTATAATGGTCCTTTGGGTATTGGGCTAGAAAGTCATTTCACATTTCCGAATTTGCCGTATATAAGGTCGAGTATTGATGCGCTTGCTTCTGCGAGATTGCCTATTTGGGTTACTGAATTGGACGTCGCATCTGGGCCCAATCAGGTATTATTATTATTATTTTTTTAAATTCTTTTGTCACACTTTATTTAATTGTTCCTGGAAATGAGTAGTTTCAAGTCAAATATACTACTATTTAGATTTGTTTAAAATGTTTTTAGTTTTTTTAAAAATTATATGTAAACTTGTTTGATTATTAATTGAGTCAATGTTTTTTTCCTTTCTTACCCTTTTTCACCCGAATCGAGTCAATGTTGGCATTCGGGTCAAATCGGTCGAACGACTCTATCCGATCCAATTCCACCAACATTGATAAAATCTACATAGTCTTGACAGGCAAAGTATTTGGACCAACTTCTAGGTGAGCTACACTCGCACGTAGCGATTCAGGGGATAATAATCTGGTCAGCGTGGAGTCCACAAGGATGCTATAGGATGTGTTTGACTGACAATAATTTCAGAAACTTAGCAACTGGCAACGTTGTGGATAAATTCAGATATGTACTAACAAGTGCTGTTGATTCTCATGGGACAACGGATTCTAATGGCTTCTTTGAAACTTCACTCTTTCATGGTGAATATGAAGCCAAAATCACTCATCCCAATGGACATGAATTTAACGATTTCCAAACTTTGGATGTTGTGCCAAACGAGGAAGAACACAACGTGTTTCATTTCGAGATTAGCTTGTAATGCTTTTAGCTTTTTCAGAGTTTTTAGTTTTCTATTGAGAGGCGTGAATATAAGTTTGGACCATTTAGATATATGGTTGAAAGCTTATATGAATGTAATGAAGAAGTTTGAGTATGTAGGTTTTCTTTAATGAGATTTGAATTTCAGCTCTTTTGAGTTAAGTTTGTCTTGATTTATAATAGTCGATTCTTTCTTTCTTTCAATCCTGCTCACCTATCACTGTGGACATATATTAATGTGTCCATACTTTGACGTATTAAAAATTCAGAATATTTATTAATTTTATTTTCCATATAACGAGGGATGGGATGATTACACGTTATCGGTGGGCATATTAAAAGTTGTCCACTGTAGGCATTTGAGCAAAACCATTCTTTCTTTTACTCATGTTTGTAGTAAATATTTTTTCTATCCATATTTGATGATTTCTATTTTGTGTATTTTGATTATAATGTATTCCTTTTAATTTAAATGTCAATTAGTTCTTTATTCTTGCTTTTGATGAAGTTTTGTGATTTGTAGAGCAAGATAAAGATTTAATTGATATTAAAGGCTTCTTGGATTGATTTGGCAAAAATTTAGTGGAGTCCTCAAAGTTTGCAAATTCTGCAACGATTTTAACTTTAAGCGTGGGCACGTCTAAGCATTCGAGTTTGACTTTCAAAGACCAATTCTCAAAAACTGCAAAAGTCTCAATAATAGGCATAGACACACTTAACATCTCAAAATCACAATCTAACTCTCAAAGATCAATTCTCAAAAATTGCAAAAGTTTCAACAATGAACGTGAACACACTTAACATCTCAAAATCGCAATCTGACTTTCAAAAACCAATTCTCAAAAACTGCAAAAGTCTCAACAATAGGTGTGGACACACTTAACATCTAAAAATCGCAAAAAGAAGAAGACGTGGATAAAATTTGTGGAAGTTATTTTTTTTAAACTTCCAATTAGATTTATTTTAGAAGTAGTCATTTAGAGAGAGATATGAAGGAGATTCAAGAGGTCATATGGATTTTTAACTCTTTTTCTGCGTAAAAACTCTAAAATTTTTATTTTTTGGGATGTGAATTCTCCATGGAGGGCTATATTCTATTTCTATCCAAAAGATAATCAAAAGTTGATTCTTTTACTATTGTGATATCTAATTTAATTTATCGTTCTTTCTTTTTTGTTATTCAAATATATCTTCAGTGCATGTTGCTTATTATTGTTTTGGTAAATTGTTCAAATATGATTATTTATCGATTTGTCAAAATAATATATCGCCAATTAGAATGTTAATTTCGTAATTGTTTAATTGTTATGATTCTTGTAGCAATTACCATAATTGATTATAAAAAGATTTTCAATTATCTGCTTTAAAGATATATGATTTATTTTAAATAAACTTACATGTGTGTTTGTTGATTAAAATTGGATCTTTCTAAATCTTAATGCAATTGGTAAATTAAATTCTAAGATGGTATCTAAAATTATTTACTAATTAGGGTAGTAATTAAAGATCATATTCTAATTGCCGAACGTTAAGGAAAATTAGATCGTTAAGTGGTACTAACGATTATAACCAATTTAATATTGAAGGAAAGATGAAATCATTGCATCTATGATCAACGTGGGAATCATTCTTGAATTTATCTTTTGGCTAGATATTTTTATTTCGTTGAATTCATCTTAGTTTATTTTTATTGTTTTAATTTAGTTTATTAATTTCAAAAATCTCAAAATACCGCAATCATTTATTTTTAACAAGTATGTAAAAGAACAATCTTTTACCAATCTCTGTGGATTCAACCTTACTCACCGCTATCTCAAATTTATATCTTTAAAGTAAGATTTATTATTTGTTGGATTCGACACCCATCATATCCATTTTAGCATAATATCACTCTTCACTTTCCAAATTGTACTTATAAAAAAAAAAAAATTCTACCGATTTTACTATATAGTTTAAGTAATATTTCATTTTTTTAAAGAAGCAAATTGTGATGATCAAATTTGAATCGGATTACTTTATTTTACGTCTTCTACTCCCTCTACACATTAAAAAAAAAGGAAATTTAAACATTTAACTGCAAAATGGATAAAAAAAAGTTATTTCTTATAACTTATACCAATGAGTAGAAAAGTAAATTTTTATAAAAATGGATAATGAGAATATTTTCACTATTTTTAATATATAGCCCGTAATAAGCCTGGTTTTTTTTATTTTTTATAAAGCTGTGATTGAGAGTTACAATTCTCTAATTCAATAAAAGTGTTCAGATTTAAATCTATACTAATATAAAAGAAGGATAGTTGGGGAAAATTACAAAAATGTCATTTTTCCTCCCAAATCTGTCATTATCATAATAAAATATTAAAAAATTATATATTATGTATTCATGAAAATTGGGCTTGTTTTGAATAATTGGGCTAATTTATAAATATATTTAATAAAAGAACTAATTGGGCTTGCCTTAAATAATTGAGCTTTAATAGTAATTGATAAAATCTCACATCCTCTTAACATAAATTTAGTAAAAAAGACCATAATAATTTGAATAACTCTTTTTTAAATATAACCATTTGATATAATTAAATTATAAGGTTTAAATATCAAAATTACAAAAGAATTAAATAATGACAATAAAATTTTCATACTAAATAATCAGAAAAGTTATTTTAAATATCTACACATAAACAAGTGAAATCTTAAAAAAGTTTTACAATAAAATTAATAATAATAAATTTAAAAGTGATTGATTTTAAAAATAAAATATAAAAAATTTCAAAATTATTTGGAAATTTTAAGAAAATGAATTGAAATTAAAATAAATATATAACTGATCCACAATTTTCTTGAGAAATTTAAAATTTATTTTCAAAATCTGATAATTATTTTAAAAATCTAAATATTATTTTTAGTTATTATTATAAACATTATTTGTTTTATATTATGTTGGTTTTTTTTTCTAACTTAGCGAATATAAAATTTTGAATTTATTAATATCATAATTTTTAAAATCAATTATAAATATTATAATTTTTAAAATCAATTATAAATATTATAATCCATGCAACGCACAGAAGAAAATACTAATGAATTTAAAATGACATTATTTTAGTACAGGTCGATTTTTTTTTCTTTTTCAGTTTAATATACAGTATATCAAGTTTATTTATTTATTTTTAATTATGCAACTTACATGATGTCGAACCTGACTATTTAGTCTCGGACATATGAATTTAGATTGTAAAAACTAAATAGTGATCATTTGAATTATAACTTTGAATATTAAATGTGATTTCTTTTTTTGTTAATTACAAAAAGTTGGGATTCAATTTTATTTTTTTAAAGATGAGATTTTTTTCTTTGGAATACCGATTCAAGACCGAGAAGATGACATTATTATTTAGCCCCACAAAATCTTCATTTTTGAAATTTTAATTAATAATTTTATCTTTTAGATATCAAATTAATAACTAAGTATTTTTGGGTCCTAAATTAGTAAAAGTCCAAAAAGAAAATAGTCTAATGTTATTCGAGAAAAATTAGTTTTAATGTCTTATATTAGCATAATGCAATATGTATATTATTAAAAATAGAAAGAAAAAAAAAGATATTAAAAGATTCAAAACGTCCGCACCAAAGGTAATTATATTTTTAATCGGTATTTATTTTAAATATATTCATCCACGTAAATATAGGGTTTCAAATTGGAATAATTTTATTAAATTGTAACGTTAAAAAATATATTATTTAAATATATAATTTTGAGAGATTCCAAACACAGCTTCTTATTCAGTCAGCGAATACACTCCAACCGCCGCTACCGTGCGCCACCATTGCCTGAAATTATATTCCGACAAGCCATTTGCAAGCTGAAGAAAAGCCTGCTCGAGAAGGTATTTTCAGCTACGATTATGTATTCGTAATCTAAATTTTATCCGTAATACTGCTGATTTTGGCATGTGGGTGGTTTGAAATAAATCTTAATTTATTTCTTTGCTGATTTAATTGAAAGCCGTATTTTTGACTTCATTATTTTATATCTGTTCAGACTCATTATTGTATAGAGTGGCTATTATAATGCTAGCTTAAGCAGTTACTGTTCGCTGACTCAGGTACGTATTTATTCCCAATTAAATCAGAACATGGGTTTGTCCCATTGTTTTTTTGAAATGTAGATCAAGATGCAGATTTATTTAATGTATGTGCTAATTTTATTTATTTTTGATTGATTATTTTATGATTATTTGTCAGGAATGGTCATAGTTTCTATTTAGTATTTTGATAATATGTGCTAGGGTTTGGAGTTTGAGTTTTTATGGAGAAGTTGGACTATTGAAACTGCTTGAAATGAATGGAATTAGGTGTGTTGATAGTGGAGGAAAATAAAAAAAGTAAAAAAAAGTTTATAAAATAGGCAGGTGCATTCTGAGAATTGATTTGGGATCGCTGGCACTCGAAGCGAGAATCATACCAATAGAGCAAATGCCCTGTCATTTATCTTGATATGTGCTCTCAAAGCTGATTTTGTGTAATGCCTAGAGCTTTGGGTTTTGCCTCTAGGTTCAGTTGCTTAGATAGGGAAGTGTTTTGGTGCTTTTAGACAAGTTTTATTGTCTTTGATAGGTATTTAGAGGTTGGTGGTTGGCTCTATTTTTTTGTTAATTGGATTATTGGCAAAACCATGATCATTCAGCAAACAATGCCCATCAAACTATCTTTTATGAAGTTATGAAACATTAGTGATTTTTTAAATAACCTGGTATTCGTAAGGCTTTTATAATCAATCAGACATGGAGTTATTCGGTCCATTTCTAGCTTGGTTGGCTTTGGACTAGTGCATTTAGATAGTGACTCAGTGAGTGGAATTAAACAGAAGTATGGGATCTGTGGAGCTAGTAATACCTCGTGCTTCTGTACCTGCTACGTGGACATTTATGTTTCTTGTTAATAGAGATTGCGAAGCATAAACTTCTAGCCCTGTTATTAGCAATTTGTAAACAATGTTGAGTTTGATTTGTCATCGGGGAGGATTATCAATTGCTGCTCTGAAATGCTTTGTCAGACAATTTAATCGTACAATATTATGTGAGAAAGCTATACAAAAATGAATATTTTTGTTTAGATGGGGCATTCCGAGAATCGAACTCGGGACCTCTCGCACCCAAAGCGAGAATCATACCACTAGACCAAATGCCCGATTTACTATACTCATCCTTCTTTCTTAGTGATAATTTGTTCAGCACTGTGCTAGTATCAGTATGGACATACTTTCCCTGAGAAGGCAATTGTAATTAGATGCTGAGTCAACACTCGTTGTATATACACTTTTGAAAGCTGGGAGCTTCAGTAATAGGTTCAAGGAGATTTCTGTTAGTTTCTTTTTTTTTTCCTTGTTGGTCAATAGGAGATAGTTTGCTGCCTTGCTATCAATCGCCGATGCACTGTTGAAAGCTGGATTGTTCAATAATTTTGTAAAAGATTTTTCAGTTTGTCTTTTCTTTTTGTTGGTCACTTAGATGTTGCAGCCAAACCATCAGTTGCCAAAGTGAGGGATCATACTTCAAATAGATCAAATCATGTTAGTAGTTTAACAAACAAAATGTTAAAACACATATTTGAAAATATCTGAAGTCAAATGCAAATTCTTCTTCCAGAATTTGTTTTGACTATGATTGTAATAGCTGTTCCAGTTATGCATGACTCAGTTGAGTTTCATAAAGTTATACCATCATCTTGCCCTACAATGAAATGAAAAGAAAGAAAACGTCAAATAGATCAACTCATGCTAGTAGTTTAACAAACAAAATGTTAAAACACATCTTTGAAAATATCTGAAGTCAAATGCAAATTCTTCTTCCAGAATTTGTTTTGACCATGATTGTAATAGTCGTTCCAGTTATGCATGACAGTTGAGTTTCATAAAGTTATACCATCATCTTGCCCTACAATGCAAAAAAAAGAAAGAAAAAGTTAACGTGTTCACGCGACTGGGGCATTCCGAGAATCGAACTCGGGACCTCTCGCACCCAAAGCGAGAATCATACCACTAGACCAAATGCCCTGTCATTTACTAAAGATCTTAATATAACCTCTTTGACCTTAAAATGATCCACTCCATCTATTATTTTCAACCTTGAGTTCTTTGTTCTTGGTTTTAAAAAATTACTCGTAGAGTTATGTCTGTTCTTTGTGGGTTTATGCTTCCATTAATTCTTTGTTCTTGGTTTTTTTAAAATTATTCATAGAGTTGAATGCTTATATCATTTCTTGTAGCACTTGGTTCAGTTGATGCTCTATCAGCTATTTTGCTAATTCGTACCAAAATTTATTCTTACTAGGACTATATATTTGGTTGTTCCAGTTATGCATGACTTGGTTGACTTCTATCGTGCTATACCAGTCTTTGTTTCCCTTAAAGTTAAATAATTAAATTCAATGTAGAAAAAAAAAACAAAGAAAAAAGAGGTCATATAATCATGATGTTATTATTTGACTGACTGGGGCATTCCGAGAATCGAACTCGGGACCTCTCGCACCCAAAGCGAGAATCATACCACTAGACCAAATGCCCGATTTGCTATTCACGTTCTGCTTTCTTAATTATGATCCGTGTTCTATAACTGTCAGTCTTGATTTTTTTTTCCCCAAAAAAAGTCAACTGGTCTAAGATTGGTACTAGTTGGGTTATTGAAGTTCTAGGCTCTTGTGTTTTGATTATTCAACAATGGCTTGCTGGTAAAGGAGTTGTGTATTTGTTTACAGCCAGCCCATAACTGCTAAAGTGTAGAATCAAAATTGAAATACATTAACTCATATTATTAGATTAACTGAGAAAATGTTCTAATATAGTGGGTGTTCTTTCTGAGAGCAGAATGGATGTGATAATTTTAAGTTTTTAACTGTAATAAATTTTAAGTTTTTATATCTGATTTTAGATAGTATTTTTATTTATTTTCTGCTTTAATTTAAAACTGACTATTATATACTCTTCTGATGCCTTATTGTATAGATGGATAATGCTAGGTTAATTCTCAATCAAACCAGAACACTGTTGCCATTTTTTTCTGAAATATAATCATGTTGCAGATTAATTTAATGTATGTGTACCTTCTCCTTTATTTTGAATTACTATTTTATAATTATTTGTCAGGAATGGCATGTGATAAACTGTGTTAGAGTTTGGAGTTTAAGTGTTTATCGAGAAATTAGCCTAGTAGAGATGCTTAGATGAATGAAATTAGATAAATTGATAGCGAAAGAGGAAAAAGAGAAAAGAAAATAGT